>CM038794.1:72812199-72878166 GCA_021764765.1 Vicia sativa | reverse complement strand
CTTTTAATCCTTCAAGATGTATCATATTTTCTTTAGAAATGCAACACGTGTTCTCACGTGACTCACCCCAACGGTCACCGGGCTTTTGCCCCGATTGCTCTATAAGTGAAAAACCCGATTTTATGCCACACTTTTCCTCCAACTCATCATATTCCATTTATTTGCCTTCCACAAATTCCTCCTCTACATATTCTCAAACCCATTTCAATTCTGTCAGACGCTCAAAAAAAACCCTCATACCAAGCAATCAATCATCAACTCGGTATCCTCTCTTCTATACTATTTTAGTTTCAATCAATATGGTCATTAGGAATGCGATGATTTCGGCTCATAAAATCCATTTAGGAAACGTAAGAATGAAAAACCCTGCTCGAGGAATGCATGCGTGAGGAGGAATGTCAAAGGACGATCGACCTAAAGAGAGTTGTGGATGGGGTTTGTCTTCAAGTTTTTACTTCGAAGTGATTCTCACCACGACTCTTCAGGTTCGTGGAGCTAATAATGAAACCAAACCGTCTCGATCAAAGGAAGTCTGGCTTTAAACGAGCCCGATACAAGATGAAGAAATCGCGCACTGCTCCCTTACAGAGTATCTCGTCACCGTGAGACGAAGATGATGTGATTTTAGAACTCGTGAATCGGAGAGGTGTCCGTATGATCCGTCCCTGAGGAGTTGAAACGGAGGTTTTACTTTTATACGGGAGTGATCGGGAATTTGGCATTCAATTCCACTCTCCAACTTCTAAATCATATCCTCCGTGTTCATCAACCTAGCTCCTTCCCAACTCGTCTCTAACACCGGGTTTCATCCGGTCAAGTAATTTGCCGCCCCCGCCTATAACCCCCACCATTGGCTTATTCTTCTCTTTTTTCAATAAAAGCACTGAGGCCTGAACTGGCTACATTGGCATCCGAAGTTCCTTCCAAGCCTATACTCTCCAACTTTAAAGGCTACAAAGAGCGCTTTATCCGGGTGAGATGGGGGTCCTTGCGTTTTTATGTTATTTATGGCTCGACGGGCATCATAAGTTCTTTGTACTGGACTTGTGATCCACCTTATGTTTGATTACGACACTGAGTGATACCGAGATCCTCTCTTTAGTACTCGACTTTCGCAATCGATTCGGTCAAGGATTTACTTGCCTTGCTCCCAAGGAAGTCCCCTTACTTCAGGTAAGAATTTCTCTAATTATCTTTCTATTACTTTATTTGTATGTTTGACTTCCTTTCTTCATTTTATTTTCCACGATAAGATGACGATGTATCCGTAAAGGAACAGAGAAGCTAATGGTCAGTTCGTGGCCGCCGAATGGGCAAAGGTGGTCCCTCCGGACCAAGTCCAATTTGGCCGGGCCGAAAAAGGCCCAAAGAAGAAAAAGAACACCACTTAATTGTGATCTTGGCTGTATAAACACCATTATCGCTCTCTTTGAAGCGCCAATGAACTCGAACATCCCGAGTCATCCCCAAAAGTCAAGACCATTATGGAAACCAACTCAAGAGATCGGGCCATTTCTAATTTGGTCAAGGAGGTTGGTGATAGCTCGCCGGCTTCTTCCGAGAATCGGTTCTGGGTCGTAACTTCGACGGCCTTTAAGTTTTGTATGACCACCAACGCCTACAACCGACGTGAACAAGCTGATCGCCCGTTCACAACAGATCACCAATCAGCCGAGCTCATACCTATGAGGTGTGCCGTGCTCACCCGAAGTCCGCTTGAACCGCAGAATTGAGATTCTGAAGAGAAGAATTCGGAGGCCAAAGAACGGATAAAGACTTGAAGATGAGCTCCCCAATGTCCACCAAGTTTCGTAACTCAAAATCATGCTCGAGCTGCAGGAAGCATTGAAGAACTCCCGGATGGGTATGTTAGATGTCGGGATATTTTGACCCAAGCAAGCCTGTCGATTGCCTTTATCCCGACATAGACATCTCGGAGGTTGACTTCTTCAAGACTATTGTTGATGGGAAGCTGGTGGAGGTTGATGAAGATGATAGCGAGACCACCATTAGTGAAGAAAATGCTAAGGTGGATGCCAACTCCGCTAACCCCAACCCTTGACTTCTTTGTTGTTTAGAATTTTCATAGTTAGTCATCCCTTGTGGTGGATGCATTTTGTATTCTGAATATTTGCCCTGCCGGGTTATTTTTAATTGCTTTCCAAATTTTTGCTATTAATTTCCAAGTTAGTTTTTGCCTTTTGTTCATTTCATGCATAATTGTGAACATTTATGTAGTACTTATGAGCCCCCCGAGCCATAGGATGTGACGAGCAATCCTAATGGTTTTAGAGAAAATCACATAACAATTGTTCACAACCTCAACATACGCTGTGTAATATCGGTTTACCGAGATTGAAAGAGGTTGATGGGACTTCCGATGCAACTCGACACATTTTTGAAGGTCGCTCCGAGGAGTATTCCTCATGGGAATAGGGCCTTTCCGTGACTTGAAAGACGATCATAGACCGAGCTTAGCAGCACGTCGCCATAGGGTTCAGAGCCTCTATAGGGATGATCCGAGACGGATTTTCAGAGCCCAACCGAGGGTGACCAGAGGGTTCAGAGCCTCTATAGGGATGATCCGAGACTTTGAGCCCAACCGAGGTTGACCAAGGAGTATTCCTCATGGGAACAGAGCCTTTCCGTGACTGAAAGACGATCATAGACCGAGCTTAGCAGCACGTCGCCATAGGGTTCAGAGCCTCTATAGGGATGATCCGAGACGGATTTTCAGAGCCCAACCGAGGTTGACCAAGGAGTATTCCTCATGGAGCAGCCTTTCCGTGACCGGAGCATTTATCATAATCAGCTTAGCAGCACGTCGCCATAGGTTCGAGCCTCTATAGGGATGATCCGAGACGGTTTTGAGCCCAACCGAGGTTGACCAAGGAGTATTCCTCATGGAAGCGAGCCTTTCCGTGATCGAAGGCGATCATAGACCGAGCTTTGCGAAGACGTCGCCACTTGGCACATGAGATCGATGTCATAATATATTTGATTAGATGGATGCCTCATTAAAACCCGGCCCTTGCCTAGGGAAAAGAGTGCATCAATTATTTACATAAGCATATTTAACTAAAATAAAACTTAAGACTTGCAACGTTCCAAGTCCTTGGTAATTTGATCCGTCTAAAGTCTCCAATTTGTAGGCTCTGTTTTGTAATTCTTCCGAGACCTCAATGGTCCCTCCGCTTGGGATCTAGCCACCCTTCTTGGCGGATCGGTTATTCTCTTAAGTACCAAATCTCCAACCTGAACCCCATTGCTTCACTCTCAAGTTGAAACGTCTAGTCATTCTCTGTTTGGGCGCTACTTTCGACATGGCGGAGTCTCTTATCTCGTCCAAGAAACCGCTCTTCATTCAGAGCTTGTTTATTGGCCTCTTCAAAATTTTCCTGACGCCAAGAGGGTAAAACTACTTCCACCGAATCATGGCATCAGACTAAAACCATCCTAGGAGTCTCTTGAGTCGTGGAATGGACGTGGTATGGTATGCCCATAAAACTTCGTAGGCATTGTGCCCACAACCCTTTTGCAAATCCAACCTTTATTGCATTGAGTATGACCTTGTTACGATCACTGCCCATTTACTGCTGGATGCTCTATAGATATGAACTTGTTTTGAATTCGAGCTCCTTGCAAAACTCCACTATCAAGCACTTGCAAATTGTGTTCCATTATCCGAGACAATGACACGAGGTAGTCAAATCGGCAAATGATACTTCTCCAATAAACGCGGACCCGGGACCTGCGAGATTCGGACACAAATCTGCTTCCACCCATTTAGTAAAATAATCCATGCCACGATCGGGAACTTCAATCGTCCGGAGCCACGGAACGGCCCGTGGATGTCACCCCAGCGATAAAAAGGCCATGGTACCTGAGCGGTGTGCAAGAGCTCGGATGGTGTGAATGGTTGGAGCGAACGTTTGGCATTTGAGCATTGTGCACATAACGGCAATCCTTTGTTAACGTACGCATCACCTGCCCTAAGATCCGACCAGCCAAAGCCCTCCTCCATGATTTCCACAAGTCCCTCATGAACCTCTTTCATCATGTTGACATATCTCCTCTCGACACGCAGCTGTAACATGGAGCCGCATCGTCCCAACCAGTATAGTTTCCGGTTCCATTACAAACCGGATGAAATTCTCTTGATGCTTGGCTTTCTCTATCTCTAGGTAATATCTTGTTGTAAATAACGACAATCGTGCTCATCCACCACCGTCTTCCTCACGAATGGCTGTTCTCCTCTTTCAACATGGGCATTGAAGTATCTCCTGGATGACCGATTTGTTCATCCGGAATCCTTAGAACTAGCCAAACGTGATAGTACATCGGCTCGGTATTCTCTTCCGGGCCACATGACATATCAAAACTTCAAACTGCCGACTCAATGAAATCACGTAAGTATTTCTCCAAAATAGGATCCTTTCGAAGCGACCCGTCCACTTGTCCGGACCAATTGTGAATCAAGACGCACTAACAAGGCCACTCACTTCAAAGCTAACCTCGCACCGGCTAGCAAGCTTCATATTCTGCCCGGTTGTTACCGGAAAATCCAAAGCGCAAGAGTATTAAGCACCATCTCTCTGGACCCTCAAAACTATTCTGCCACTACCTTTGAGATTAGAGGAGCCATCACTGTACAAAATCCACCTCTCAATAGAGGTCCTCTCCTGGCGAATAGACAAGTTCCACCATGAAATCGCTAGGATTGAGATTTGACATCTGCATGCCGGACTAAAGCTGATCTCATACTCTGATAGTTCCACGGCCCAGGACACCATCCTTCCGGCCAGGTCTGGCTTTTTGAACACCTGCTTCAAAGGAAAATTAGTCTTCACCTGGACGGGATGTCCGAGGAAGTAATGTCTGAGCCTGCGGCAGAGTCACAAGTGCCAGGCCGCCTCTCATCTTCGGTATCGGTCTCGCCTTTAGCACCTTACTCATGAAGGTACCTCTGACGCCCTTCATCCAGTCTTGTACCAACACAGTAATAACTGCCCTTCGACACCCCAAGTAAAGTATTAACTGAGAACCTTCTTTGGGTCTGACTAGCACCGGCGGCGCCGACAGCAATTGCTTTACCCCATTGAATGCCACTTCGCATGCTTCCGTCCATTCAAACTGAGCTCTCTTCTTAATTGCCGAGAAGAAATGAATGGATTTGTCCCCTGCACAAGATAAGAAACGAGATAACGCCGTAGCCGGTGAGTCATGCACTTCATCGAGGTGGGACTCGCATGTTAATGATTGCACAGCACTTATCACGGATTGGCCTCGATACCTCGATTTGTGAGCATGAAACCCAGGAACTTGCCGGCTTGAACTCCGAATGTACACTTGTCCGGGTTCAAGCGCATGTTGAATTTCCGCACCGCCGCGAAAGTCTCCTAATGTCTACACATGGTCTTCTCACGCGTGGTTTTATCACCATGTCGTCTACATATACCTCAATATTCGACCAACTGAGGGGCAAACACCGTATCCATCAGTCTTTGGTAGGTCGCACCGGCGTTCTTCAAACCGAAAGGCATAACTCTGTAATAGAAATTCTTTCGCTCCGTCATGAAGGCTGTTTTGACGACGGGTTCATCCGGACCGATTGTACCACGAGTAGGCATCCAAAAAACTTAGGACGAACCCGGAGGAACCGCCGACCACCATCAATGTGAGGGAGAGGATACGGATCGCCGGGCATGCTTTGTTTAGGTCGGTGAAGTCTACACATTCTCCACTTTCCATTCTTCTTCTTTACCATAACAATGTTTGATAGCAAGTTGGATATTGTACCTCCTCACTGAAACCGGCCTCAACGACTTTCCCACTTCCTCCGGCAAACTTGTCCCTTCTTCCCCCATTCTTCCGTCATTGACACCGCTTTGACTGGGATCAATTGACAAATGATGACACATGATCTCTCGGGGTTCATGCGGCATATCCGACGGCTTCCGTGCAAAGAGATCTAGATTTTGCCTTAATACGGACTATCTCTGTCTCTTCCTCCTTTGTCAACTGCGTTCCTAGGTGGGTAATTTGAGGGCAATGGGCCGATCTCGAACATCTTGACCTCCTCCCGAGGAGTAAGTCCACTCGTCGTCTTTCTCGGATCAATATCAACCATGCCGACCCGTGTTTTGAGAAGCTTCCGATGGACCTGACCTCTTCTTGGCCTTCGGGACTACTCTTATAACACTTCCTAACCTTGGTCTCCACGGATAACCCGACACTTCGCTGCCAAGGGATACTTTATAGTCAAGAACAATGTTGACAATACCGCTTCTAGTGCATTAAGCGAAGGTGGCCTGATGATAATGTTATAGGGTGACGACGCATTAACCACCAAATATCTAACACGAGCGGCTTTGGCATTTTCTCCTTCTCCGAGTAGTTTAGTACAGGAGGTATCCTGTAACTCGTGACCGCCGCCAGAGAACCCTACCAGTCCGAAAGGCAACAGCTCATTTGCTCAAACCCATACCCTTGAAGGCTTCCCAATCAGAGGACGTCTGAGCTTCCGGATCGACACACACGTTTCACGCCCCAATCCGAATCGCACCTCAATCACCATAGGATCGCTTTCATGTGGCGTAACTTCTTGGCATCCTCCTCGAGAAGGTTACCACCCCGGGATCAGCCCTCGAGGTTCCAATACGAAGTACCTGCCCGGAACCCCGAGCATATCTTTTTCTGGCTGAACTTGTGGAGCCACCACCTGCAAAGCCCCCTGAGATGGTGTTTAGAGTATGCCGAGTTGACCTCGCTTCTTTCACCTCTTCTACTGCCTTGCCCTTTTTCTTGGACCGAGAATCTGAAGCCGGGTCTCGTCGTGGGGATGAATCCCGCTTGCTGGTCCGCCCGGGATCCTCCTTCACGTATGTTGATAGTTTTCCTCTTTGAATTAACTTCTCAATCTCCCCTTAATTGTCTGGGGACTCGTGGTGTGCCCCTTCAGACGATGAAATTCACACCACGCACCTGGATCACTCCCTAGAACCGTGTTAACAGTCCACTTACTGCTGTAAGGTGGTGTGAGCAGCTTCAAATGACTGACGTCCCGGAGGATATCTTCCCTTCTGGTGTTGAGGGGTGTAAACGTCTCCCTGGAGCCAAAAGCCGATCGTGGACGCTGAGGCCGTTTGTCCCGAGCTCGTTCACGGGTAATAGCGGATCCTGGTCCGACTCGTTTCGTGACACTGCCTCCCTGCTCTCTTTAGAATCTCGAGCTCGCTTCTCCATGTTACTTTCTTCTCCTTTCACGTAGCACTCAGCCCGAGTAATGATCTCGTCCATACTCTTGGGGTTTTGGGCTAAGGACTCATTGAAGCCTACCTTAAGGCCATGCCGAACGCCCCACAAATATCTCTGATTAGGATGTGAGACCTTGATAGTCTCCTCATTGAATCTAGCCATGAAGTCCCGAAGAGATTCGGAGGGGCGTTGTTTCACATTGAAGAGGGAGGTATTGGCTACCTTGCGATGCCGATTAGCTGAAAACTGCTGAATGATTTTCCGGTTGAAGTCTTGATAGCTCACTACGGACAACCGGGGAAGCCCCATGTACCAGGGCCGATTCTCTCAAGGTACCGCCATCGCCTGCACTTGAGCGAGTCGGTTGCTCAATGAGTGCCATCGTGTTGTTAATCGCGATGATGTGCTCTCTGGGGTCCGTCTTGCCATCGATGATGCCGCGGTGGTTTGAAATTATCCGAATAAAGATCCTCCTGATCGCCGAGACAAAGGTTGCGGTTCGAGGCTCTACTTCATGATCCTCCGCTCATCCGCCGCCTTGAAGGGCTGAACATTATCTGACGTTTACATCTTGGGCGCAGTCATCGATCATGGCCAAGAATCGAGTGAGATCCGGTGGATCATTGTTGGTGACCCGAGACATTGTCGTCAGATCGTTTTTGCTTGTGCGGCTCGGGAATGATTTCACCAAGGCCCCACGGTGGCGCCAAATGTTCTTGGGAAAACCTTAGTAGAATGATTTTAGGATTTGGAAGCTTAAGTGTCGAACTCAAGTTCCAAGCTTGTCGTTGTCTTGCTTATCCACGGGAGCCCTATTATATCATTCCTTCCATGAAGCTATTTCTTCCTTCCGTATCGCCTCAACGTGACAACCATGGCTTGAAGGCAAGGAGCTATTGTTATGCTTGTAATCATTCACTAGTAACGTCTCATAAAGACTCTAGGAACTCTTCATCTTCATAACGTCTGCTCAATCCTTCATACTGGAGTAACTGCCGAACTACTCCTCGGATCCAGGCCGACTTCATGTCCTTTCCCGAGACCCATGTCGGATAAAGACCTCTTCTCTGATGGCCGAGACATATCCCGGATCCTTGCATCCAGGCATCCATCTCGGCTGAGGATTTCGGGTATGATCACACCCAATAAAGTCTGATGTCTCAGATTCTGTTGATTGTTTAGTTTCTTTCTCAAGAAGTAAAATGTTGGAACTAGGGTTTCTATGGATGTTCTCATCTGACAGAGATTGATGCTCTTGTTCTTTGAACAATGACCTGTGATGGTAGGGTTTTGAATAATGTTACGGTGGGCATCCTCTCCATCAAGGCAAGAAATTGGGGATTAGTTGACGCAAGTTAAGTCAAAAGTCATGATTCGTGGATTGATTGTTACACATGTAATTTGTTTATTTCAAGTTCTTGTGTCATAAGAAGTCAAGATTATGTCTTGGTTACTTCATTTCGTCAAAATCCATCTTAAGCCTTTTTCATGTTTGTTCAAGTTTGCTCGCGAGTATTGGAGAAAATATTGAGGAAGATATTGTGAACTTGTCACTTGAAAATATTCATTTATGTGAATACAAGAAGTTACCAAAACCATTACAAGTTCATAGCATGGCATGATTCTTTTGAGATTAACATTTGTTTCTTTTGAGATTAATATTTATTTCACCACTCATTATTCACATGTATGCATATAGTTCTGTCAAAATTTTATCCATGATCATTCATATCTCATCCAAAGTTCTACCATTTCGTTTGAGATTCCACACAAAGTCCAACGTCACTCATATCTTTCATTCAAAATTCAAGTGACTCATTTGTTACTCAATTAAAGAATCCTTCAAGTTTCAACAAAGATTTTGTCCAAGGTTTTCAAGTTACATTTGCTATTTCATTCATCAATTACAAGTTTTGAATATCTCATTCATTCAAATTGTTCATCCAATTCCAAGTTTTCAACAAAATTCTTCATGTTCATGGTAAAAGAAATAAATACAAATACTTTTGAGTTTGAATTGCAATGCACAATTACTAATTTTACAATGTCAAGAAAAAGATTCTTAATTCCTAATACACCCTATGAGGTCCTACTCTTCATTTCTTCAAGTCTCTTCCAAGACTTCTTCAAGCAATCTTCTTTGCTATTTCAAGCTCCTTCATCATTGCACATGAAACAAGACAAAAACAAATTGGTTAGCAAATCAATCTAGAACTTGAAACATGAACAAGAGAAGTTATCAAAATTACAAAAGTCAGCCCAGCAAGAGGTATCAGAGAATAATCAAGTGTCAAAGCCCAATAGAATGCACACAAAGCCTGTTTTTGTCAGAAATCAGAAAATGCACAGAAAAATCAACAAGTTCTCAGAACTATAAAGCCAATGATTGCACAAGTTCCAAAATTGGTCACTGCTCTTACATAGAAACCCTAGCGCTATGCATCGTAAAAGAGAGCAAACCCGTAAATAAAACTTGTTTTCAACAGAAAATCGCGCAGTATAGAAAATCGCGAGAAGCTATCAAGCCGAGAAACCCTAATAAAATGTCATCATCTTCCTAACTACACAAAACCCTTCGATTTTCATGGATATCAAAGGAAAAGGAGTGTTCATGATTTCATAGATCCAAATCGCAGTAAGCAATCAGAAAATCGCAGCAAGCTAACTCTAACCCTAACAACCTATCATCATTTTCCTAATCTACAACCCTTCGGTTTGAGAAAGAAGAAGAGGGAAAGAAGGTCAATTACAAAAAGATCTCACCGAGATTGCCGCTGCCGGACTCTTCATCGCGTCTCCAAGGCTCAGTTTCCTCGTCATCATTGCCAGAATCGCGTTGCAGAGCCTAGGGTTTGAGTAATCCCTTTCAAGATCCCGGCCAAATCGTGGAGTTTCTGCAAAATCAAGCCATAGAAACAAGTTCAGAAGAACAAAACAAAGCAGAAAAACAGAGATTGGGTCATGACCGCCGCCGGTGGCGATTTCCAAACGGCAGTCCGCACCCGGCGAAGAAACACAACACCGACCACGGATTCGTGACCCAAGAACAAGGCGCAAAATCAAAGAAAAGCAAGGTCTGAGCTATCGCACCGTAATACTGAATCGACTTTGAGAATTTTGTTTTGCTTTTTATCGCAAATGTGCGGATAACAAGAGTCGCCACCGACTTTTCTTTTATCCAATTAAGGGAAGGTGAAAAGAATAGGAAAAGACCTTCATTAGATTCTGAGTAAGGGAGAAGGTTATGAAAAGGGAAGGTATTAGCACCCCTTTCCATCCATAGTTATCTACGGGCTCTTAGTTGCTCTTAGATCATTTTTTTAAAGTGCTTTCTGTGTGTTTGACAAAAATGTTTTCAAAAGGTATTTCGCTTTGACTTTGTAATGATTCATGTAGGAATGTATACAAAGTTTTTGGAAATGTTTCGTTTTGAAAAGAGTTTGAACTTTGACAAAAGTGTGAGGTGTGAAAAGTATTTTGTTTGAGCAAGCAACTAAAAGTCTTATTACCTACTCAGAATGGTCGTTTTCGTGTTGTTTTCTCTTCCTTTAGAATAATGCTATCCATACCATTGGTTGGTAGGTAACCCTATTCGTTGGATGTAAAGGGACATTCGAAGGGACATCGGATGGTCAGAGAAGGCAACTCGTAGGAAGTATCCTAGCACATTCGAAGGGACGATCATCACTTTCCGTAGGCAACAATCGAGGGACGAGATCATGTATTCGTAGGCGACATCGTGGGTCTATGATCTTTGTATCGAAGGGACTATGATGATATATTTGTAGGCAATGGTGCTAGGATACCTCTACGTTCGAGGGACTTGACCATTTATTCGAAAGGCAACGAGAGAGAATTACCCTAAGGGGTGCATGTGTGAAAAGAGTGTCGATCTGTATATTATCTTGCAAACTAGAAGTGATCTATGTCCGTTTTTATCTTGCCATACACGCCAAGTTACTAGCAGTTTATAGGGTGCGGAAAATAAATTGCGGAAAATAAAGTCCTACACTATTACATGGCTTTGGGGCAGTTACATAATAGGAGTGCAGAAAGTAAAAGTCCTAATTAAACTATTACATCCCATAGGCAGTTACATAATATTGAAAAGAAAAATGAGAAAAATAGTCTGAAACGTTACAACCTGTGAACAGATACATAATCGGAAAGTATGAGGAATTCGCATAAGAGAAAAAATGTTAGTAAAAATAAGATTTTTGAATGAGGAAAAAGATTTTAGGTTAGTCATGCTGATTAGATGATATAGAAATTTTTTGGGAATTTTCTGGATTGATTTTGGTAATAAAAAGCAATTAAAAGTCAATTTAATGGTTAATTAACAATTAATTAAAATATGCATGCAAAAATATTAATTTTAATGTCAAAAATTAAATAAACATTTTTCTGATTAAAATGGAAAAGGAAAATATTTTTGGTGATTTTTAAATGCATGAGAAAATTGTTTAAAGATAAATTAAATTAAAAGAGAAATATTAAGAAAAATAAGAAAATAGAAAAGTTAGTTTGCAAAGTGGTAAAAAAGAAATTGCCAGGGCCAAGGATCGAACTCGTGCCATCAGGAGAAATCAACCAACGTGTTGCCAACTGAGCCAAGTGTACTTGGTATTTGTAATATGCAAACAATGCATTATAAAGGATACAACGTGTCATAATTTAAAATTCAGAACACAGTCAAATGCATGGGCCCAGGTTATAACGGATGAGCGAATCAGAAACCACACACCACGATGATGCACGGTCAACGAGTCACACGCCGGAGCCCTTAGCTCGGCCGTCTTCTTCGCCAAAAATCCAAACCTGCAAAATACTGAAAATTAAAGCTTAGGGTTAAGGCTACCCCCCCTAAATCGGGGTCTACGAATCCAATGGTGATGTCTGTTTGCCCTGAATCGGCCTGGAAAACACATTTCGAAACAAACAGTTCAAAAAACCCTAAACATGGCAGTTCGTGTTTTGGACGTTAAACCTTAAGAACGATGACCCAGATCCTTCCTATGGCATCTCATGAACATGTTAGAATGATTAGTTTCGATTAAAACACGCAGATATTAAAAATACGAATTCAAGAAAAATATGAATATGTATGTTCACGTATAGCCCGATTCAAGCGTGTTTAACCATGGTTTTTGATGTGTACTTACTCAATCTTACCTCCAGAACACAATGGGATGCTTGAGAGTGGCTGGAAGTGGCTGGAAAAGCAATTTCGAATTTGCCAACTTTGTGAAAAAATTGAGAAATTTAGGGTTGCTTCAAGAGGCTAGGGTTTCGTCCCTGGTCTTTGTGAATGCAATAGGTATTTATAGACAAGAGGTTGGAGCAAAAAGAATGAAAAAAGATATGCTTTTGAATGCAAAATATTTTCTCTTTCAATTTTGATCAAATCTTTCCAAAATTTGATTTTCTCTTCCTTGCATGAGCTAGCACGAATTTGGCATGTTTTGTGGGCTTCCTTGGTCCTCAAGCTTGATAAAAATCCAACCCAACTTAAATTATACCTTGTTTTCATATTTTATTTAATTTAAATTTGAATTAAATGCTTTTAAATTCAAAAATAAATCAAAAAATGGAAAGAGGTCGTGGAAAGGCATCAAGAGGTCACAAATAATATTATGATCATGTTTGGATCATTAAATTATAGGCCCATATGGAAAAAATTGGATTTTGTCAGATATTTTCCTTTGTGCAATTCTTCAAAAATGCCCAACTTGGGCAAGGTATATTTTGCTCAATTTTTAACATTTTTGAGTGTTCTTGGACTTTTTGGAAAGCTCTAGATGTCCTCTAAACAACCTTTTTGGTTTCATCACAATTGTAGTTTCCATGCTCAATAACACTTCTATACAAAAAGTTGACTTTTTGTTGACGTTGAAAAGGACCTGTAATGTTTTGATCCATATCTTCAAAATGAAGCATTTTCTGACCATGCTTGTGAGACATGAAGTTTTAGATAATTGAATTCTCTTCAAAATGAGAGGTGGTGGAAAAATTTCTGATAAAGTATGAGAAGGTTATGCTCAGTCAAAGTTTAGTTGACTTTTCCTCAAGAAACCCTAATTTGGAAAGTTTGACTTTTGATCAAATCTTGAGTTTTCTTGATGAATCATGATCAACCCTTGATAAAATGATGAATGTTACTTCAAAATATGGATGTTGACCAAAAATCATGAAGTTTGACTGTATGTTGACCACAGTTGACTTTTTGTCCAATACAACTGATTTTCAACCACCTGAGCAAATGTCTGAGGAAACTTGACTTGTAAGGCTTGAAACTTGTCATGGAGATTCTTTGAAGCATATGAGGAGGCATGATGACCATTGGAGATGTTGGGAACCATCTTGATCTGAGAATTGCCAAACCCTGGTTAGGGTTGATTGCTTAGGAAAGGGTTTGTCTGGTCAACCCTTGAGGAATCCTTGAGTATGGATGTATGGAATGTCTTGAGGAGTAGGAGGGAAAATTTTGGGGTATGACAGCTTCCCCTGTTCAATCTTCTTGTACTGGAAGTGTTAGATTGGCATGCTTGCCTTTCGTGACTTGGAGGTGGAAGATGATTGAACACTCGAGTACACCTGAAAATTTGCACTCGCCGTTGATTGATGATGCATGGGAATGGGCTTATAGATGCCATTTGGAGGAGCTGGAAGCTTCACTGGGGAATGATTCGTACGTTATACTCAAAGTCGTCGCTTAAATAGGAGATTCGTCGGAGATGGGCTTAAGAGGCCATCTGGAGAGACTGATGTTGGGGAACGAGCCGTACGCTAGACTTTGCAGATATTCCTGAAGATCGAAGGGAGCACGGAGATGGGCTTAAGATGCCATCCGGAGAGAGTCGTACGTTAGACTTCGTGCTCATCTTTGAATGAAGTTATTGGTTTGTATTATTTTTAACCAAATATGCAGCATTCTGAAAGTGGAGATATGTCGACAAATAGTCGGAGATGGGCTTAAGATGCCATCCAGGGTAACTGAGTCGTTTGCCAGACTTTGTAGTTGCTGTTGATAATAAGAGAGAGTCAGAATAAATCTTCGTTTGATTACTCTAAGGGGATAATAGTCAGCAGAATGTGGATAGCTTCTCTGTTGTGCTTCGGGTGTTGATCCAATGCCTGTTGTCGGAGGACAACCTGGGTGATCGTTCAGATAGTTTTCCCATCTGGGTTCGGGTGTTAATCCTGGATCTGTTGTCGGAGGACAACTTGGGTGGTCGTTCAGATAGTTTTCCCGTCTTGTTTCAGGTATTAATCCTGGACCTGTCGTTTAGAAGTGATTTTCACCTATTTGGGAAAAACAAAAGAAACTTTGATAGAATATCGTTAGTCTTATGCAGATTATGATGCATGACAATGGGTATGAATGATATATGCACAAGTTATGACTTTTATGAATAATGTATGAATGATAAATGTTGTGGTATTTCAAAACATATCCATCTTGAAGAAGATGTGGACACTCCGCTTGGGGATTTCGAGCTTCTGCTTGGGGACGAAACGGATGAAAACCCTGCTTTTGAAAGAGAAGAAAGATATCCTTGATTCCTCCGATGCACTATCTGACCAAGTTTCGAGCCTAGATATCTATGCTGCTGAGGATGGTAGAGACCGAGAGGTACACTACTGAGGATCTTGTGCGTAGACCCTGCTGGGGAAAATTTAGGAGGCGCTCCATTGGGGAACCTTATGTATAGATTTCACTGGGGAGTATTTGATTTGTTGCTGGGAGACAAGGCTAGAAGGATTCGGAGCCCGTTGAAACCTCTGGCTGGGGAATAAAAGATGTAGGTTTCCTCCGATGCACTGTCTGACCAAGTTTCGAGTCCGGACATTGCTGCTACTGGGGAAATGATAATTGTTGAGAGATATTCCGCTGGGGATAAATACCTCTGCTTGAGATGAAATGTTAAAGCTCGAAGACTGGTGTAATCAGGTTAAGCTGACTGGGAGCGCTGCTCAGGGACTGACGCGATGAAACTCGGAATGTTGGAACTAGTGGAATGAAATTCGAATTCCGCTGGGGAAGATCTGCAGTTAGTGATACCTCTTTGGGGATTGTACTATGCAGGGGAACGTTTTGGTAACTTCCGTCGTCATCTCAATTCCTAGAGTCTGTAGTAATTATCCTTGTTTGTTCACTTTTCGCATGTTTGTAAATAGATATTTATTGTCAGATGCATATAATCATTCAAATCAAACGTTGGACTTGATACAAACAACAATAGTGAAAATTGTAAAAAGAAAGAACTTGTATTAATTTGAAAGGTGGCGTATGGCCAAGTAATTTGTACAGAAGAAACATAAAAAGCTATGCAGAAACAATCTCGTTAGGTCCCAACTATGCTAGTACTCATATATTTCGACTATCTCATCTCCTTGCTGTCAGTAGAGGGTGAGTGAATTGATTTTCGCCATTTGAATCTTGAATGTTGATAGTAGTAGTCTGTAGGTAGGTGATCTGGACGAGACATAGTCGTACGCTTAAATCCCTAACTTTTTCCTAGACCGCCCTTTCGGGTTTTCAGTCTACCGGGATACCCGTTTTTGCCCAAGCCGCCTTTGCAGGTTTTCGACTTGCTGGCTGGGTGTACATGTTTTGTATATATCCTTAACTTTTGCCCGAACCTTTTAGTTCGCCAGGATGCCCTTATTTTTGCCTAGGTCAGCCGGCCTAGCGGGTCTCATTTATGCGTAGTATTTTTTTACCATGTCTGCATTCACAGGGTGTGGGAAGTCTTCGCCATCCATGGTGCTAAGTATCATAGCTCCACTGGAAAATACTGTTTTGACTATAAACGGTCCCTCATAGGTGGGGGTCCACTTGCCCCTGGGATCACCTTGTGGAAGAATGATGCGCTTGACTATTAGATCACCGACTCGGTAAACTCGGTGTTTGACCTTCTTGTTGAATGCTCTGATCATCCGCTTCTGATAGATCTATCCATGGCAGATAGATGCGAGTCGTTTCTCATCAATCAAGTTGATCTGGTCAAGGCGAGTCTGGATCCAATCATCTTCGCCTAGCTCTACGTCCTGGAGGACTTTGGTTGAGGGTATCTGAACCTCGATTGGTAGGACCGCTTCCATACCGTATACAAGAGAGAACGGGGTTGCCCCTGTTGATGTTCGTACTGTAGTGCGATAACCATGGAGAGCAAATGGCAACATCTCATGCCAATCCTTGTAAGTCAATGTCATCTTATGTATAAGTTTCTTGATATTCTTGTTGGCGGCTTCCACTGCGCCATTCATCTTAGGCCGATACGGAGAAGAATTATGATGCTTGATCTTGAACTGCGTGCAGAGTTCGGTGATCATTTTTTTGTTGAGATTAGAGCTGTTATCTGTGATAATCCTTTCGGGAGTGCCATACCGACAGATAAGATTATGCTTAATGAACCGAGCCACAACATTCTTGGTAACATTTGCAAACGAGGCTGCTTCTACCCACTTGGTGAAATAGTCGATTGCCACAAGGATGAAACGATGTCTGTTGGAAGCAGTGGGCTTGATTTCTCCAATCACGTCAATGCCCCACATCGTGAAAGGCCAAGGAGCGGTATAAACATTCAATGGTACTGGAGGTTCGTGTACTTTGTCTACATATATCTGGCATTTGTGACAACATCGAGCATAGCGGTGACAATTAGCTTCCATGGTGGACCAATAGTAACCTGTTCTCATAATTTTCTTAGCCATTGTATATCCACTAGAGTGGGTACCAAATGCGCCTTCGTGTAACTCTTCCATGATATGTTCTGCAGTTTTCTCTGATCTACACAGCGTAGTAAGCACAAGTCGTGGTTGCGTTTGTATAAGATGCCGTTACTGAGGAAGAATTTAGAAGCGAATCTCCTCAAGAACTTCTTATCGTTGATAGACGCTCCTGCGGGATATTCCTGAGTCTCAAGATACCTCTTCACTTCGTAGAACCAAGGTTTCTCTTCTGTATCAAGTTCATAACAGTATGCTGGTTCGTCGAACTTTTCAATGATGATTTGGGGAGCCTCGTTGTCCCATCTGACCTTGAACATCGATGACATAGTAGCTAATGCGTCTACCAACTGATTCTCTTCTCGTGGAATATGATCAAAAGTAATCTCTTCGAAGTAGGGGATCAAACTCAAAACATGCTCTCGATATGGAATAAGATTCAGATGTTTCGTATCCCATTCGCCCTTTATCTGACTGATCACTAAAGCTGAGTCTCCATACACTTGCAAGAACTTGATTCTTAAGTCAATGGCCGCTTTAATACCCATGATGCATGCTTCGTATTCGGCCATGTTGATAGTGCAATCGAAACATTATCTCATGTGAAAGGCGATGTCCCTGTAGGGATGTAATGATGGCGCCAATGCCATTGCCAAGTGCGCTTGAGGCTCCATCAAAGACCATAATCAATCGATCCTTGTTCAGTCCGTCTCGTCCCGGTTCTTCAATCAAGAATTAATAAAACATCTTCGTCTCGAAACTCGAATCGCATAAACCGATAGTCATCTACGGCTTGATGAGCCAAATGATCGGCTACTACACTTCCTTTGATCGCTTTCTGAGAAGTATACTGGATGTCGTATTCAGTCAAGATCATTTGTCATCTTGCTATTCTTCCGGAGAGAGCTGGTTTCTCAAATATGTATTTTATCGGATCCATCTTGGAGATCAACAAGGTAGTGTGAGCCAACATATACTGTAGTTAGAAGCCCAAGCCAAAGCGCAAGTTTTCCTGTGAGTATCTTGTTTCATAGTCAGTAAACTTTTTGCTAAGGTAGTATATTGCATACTCTTTTCGACCAGACTCATCATGTTGCCCCAACACACACCCCATTGAGTTCTCTAACACTATCAAGTACATGGTAAGAGGTCTCCTTGGCGGCATCGTAATGGGAGGATCTCGAGTACTCCTTGATTTTGTCAAAAGCGATCCGGCAATCATCGTTCCATTCCACTACTTGATCTTTCTTCAGTAGCTTAAAGATTGGCTCACAAGTAGCAGTTAGATGTGCAATGAATCTGGCAATGTAATTCAATCGTCCCAAGAAACCTCTGACTTCCTTCTCGGTGTGGGGAGCTGGCATTTCTTGAATAGCTTTAACCTTGGCGGGGTCAACTTCAATACCTTTACCACTGACAACAAACCCTAGGAGTTTACCGGATCTGACTCCAAAGGTGCACTTGTTGGGATTAAGTCTTAGTCTGTACTTCTTCAGTCTATCAAATAGTTTCCGCAAATGATCGAGATGTTCTTCTTCAGTCTGTGATCGAGCTATCATGTCGTCGATGTAGACCTCTATCATGTCATGAAATAATGCCACCATGGCACGCTAATAAGTGGCGCCTGCGTTCTTCAGTCCGAACGGCATGACCTTGTAACAGAAAGTACCCCACTGTGTAACGAAAGTAGTCTTCTCCATGTCTTCAGGAGCCATTTTGATCTGATTGTAACCGGAGAATCCATCCATGAAGGAGAAAACCTTATGTTGAGCGGTGTTGTCAACCAGGACATCAATATGAGGAAGTGGAAAATCGTCTTTCGGACTTGCTTTGTTCAGGTCTCTATAATCCACACACATTCGTACTTTGCCATCCTACTTAGGTACGGGTACCACGTTTGCAACCCACTACGTATAAGAAGTAACGGCTAGGAAACCCGCATTGAACTGCTTCATAACTTCGGTTTTGATTTTCTCAGACATCACAGGACGCATGCGACGAACCTTCTATTTCACTAGGAGGAAACCTTCTTTTTTCGGTAATCGATGTACCACAATGTCAATGTCTAACCCTGGCATGTCTTCATATGACCAAGCAAAAACCTCAATATAGTCTCGTAACATCTGAACCAATCTCTCTCTAACACTGTTCTCAAGACCTGCTCCTATCTTGATCTCTTTTTTGTCTTCATCAGTACCTAGATTCACAACCTCAACTGACTCTTCGTGTGGTTGTATAACTCGTTCTTCTTGCAGTAACAGCCTGACAAGTTCTCCTGGCACTTCACAATCTTCCTCACCTTCGTCTTCGGCTTGGTAGATCGGATTATCGAAGTCATATTTAGCAATAGCATAGTTGTTATCAACGAGATTCGAAGTGATTCTGCAGTGTATCACGTGGGTGTGTGTAAGAACACATAGCTTTTGAAGGGGTGATAAAGTAAAAGAATGAAAACAACATTTAAATGCAAAAGTCCAACGATTTTATTGAATGAAAATATGCAAATGATAGATAATAACCCTCACAAACGAGCCATGATGCCCCGGGCAAGGCACTAGGCTAAAGGAGATTACTCCTGTCTAAAGGAGATTGGTATGACGTCTTTAGTCTTCCAATTGTTGAGTCCGTTGTCGGAGTTCGAAGATCCACTTTGTCAAGTCAAGTCGTTGTCGTCGTCTTCTATAGCATGGATTCCACTCTGGCTGATGTGGAAGGGAAGTTGGCCGGCGTGTTCGCGGCGTATCATCTTCTGACCTTTGATGGCGAAGCCTAAACCAGTCTTGTCAAATTTGAAAGGAAGATCAGGGAGCTGGCCACAAATAGTACAACCTCCTTCTTCAACTGCAGCTTGAGCATCCTTCAGCGAGGCCATCTTAGGTGGGACTTGTGTAACTTCAGGAGTGACAGGAGAGTCAACAGGAACGACTCTTGGAACTGTCTCGAAAGCTTGAAAGGGAGTCTCTAAGAATTCACCTTCCATCTCGAGGTATCAAAATGACTGCAGGTGACTGACCATGTATTCTTCTTCACCGCATATTGTAACAACTTTCCCCTTCACAGGGTACTTCAACTTCTGATGCAAGGTAGAGGTAACAGTGCCTGCCCCATGTATCCAAGGGCGTCCAAGTAGGCAAGAGTAAGCGGGACGGATGTCCATGACAAAGAAAGTGGAGTCAAAAGTCTGGGAACCGACTTTAACAGTCAGAATGAGCTCTCCAAGTACTGTTCGCTTAGAACCATCAAAATCTCTCACAATTATGTCACTGGGCTTCAAGACCAATCCTTCAACATCAAGTCAGTCAAAAGCAGTCTTCGGTAGGACATTCAGAGCAGAACCGGTATCCACCAAAACATGAGACAATGTAACGCCCTTGCATTCAACAGAGATGTGCAAGGCTTTGTTGTGTTTCTTTCCGGCAGGAGTCAAATCAGCATTAGAGAAACCTAGGCCGTTGTTGATAGCCAGGCTAGCAATACAAACTTCAAATTGATCGGTGGTAGTGTCTTGCGGTACGTGACCATTCTTCAGAAACTTCACCAAGGCTTTAGCATGAGCCTCAGAGCACAAGAGCAGAGCAAGCATGGAGATTTTGGACGGAGTCTGTCCCAACTGTTCCACAACATTGTAGTCAGTTTTCTTGATAATCTTCAGAATTTCCTCCATTTCTTGTTTGGAGGTATCTTCAGCAACTTCCTTTGGTACTTCTGTAGGAGCTGGATGAGTTACTGGTTCTTTCCCTCTAGCTTCGGGAACTGGTTCAATAGCTGGAATGCAAGCTGGAGTCGCAGTGTCTTTTGGAGGAGAGATCTCTGGAGAAAACACTCTTCCGGTTCTGGTCACTTTGCTTGATCTGGTGATGTTGTCAATGTCAGGAATGGTAGCTTCAACTATAAGATCCTCAATGGCCAGAGGGTCTTGCTTGACGCCATGATAGTAAACCTCAGCTCCATAGTTCCAAGGTATAGCTTTGTCAGAGGAGTATGGAACTGGTCTGGGAGAAGTAATGATGAGAGGTGCCACTCTAGGAACAGGATCAGCAGAGGAAATCCTAATTGTGTTAACATCAACATAGTCTTCTGGGAAATCGTCTCCCCATCCGGTCGCCTTAACATCTTCAATAGGAATCTTGTAGCTTTCAGGAACAATGTACTTCACCATGTTATCGAACTTTCCACTTGGCTGCCCCAAGGTATCCCATACTTCTGGTACAATTTCACTCACCTCTTCGATCTTCAGTTTCTTAGACATGTCTTCACACAGATTCTCCACAGGTGATGGCTTCAGGAATAGCACTTCGCGGTTATCCATCATGCACTGCATACATCTTCTCAACCAAGAGCACAACCGTCAGGTGCAGATGGGCACCAACGACAATTCTCTGGGCATCTTGGATTGACACCGGCTTGCAGCAAATTCTTCTTAACAGTCATCAGAGGAATGGTGAAGTCATCTATGTTGAAAACATAAGAGTTATCACCAATAGCATTGATCACATTCGGAGTCTCAACAGGAGGATCAAACTCAATTTCTTTAGCTTCAATCATATCTTGAATCTTGTTCTTCAGAGCCCAACAATCATCAGTGTTATGTCCTGGGCTGTTGGAGTGGTAAGCACACTTAGCATTAGGATTGTATCTCGGAGAGGAAGTGTTGATGTTCTGAGGAGGATCCCTCAAGGTAATCAGCTTGGCTTTCAACATGTGTTGAAAGGCTTGCGACAATGGCATTTTGATCTTTGTAAACTGTCTTCGTGGCGCGTTCTGGTTACGCGCGTTGTCTCGCTGAGGTTGTGCTGATGTAGGATTGGAGATCACAACTGCCCCCACAGATTGAGCGCGGTCGGTATTGGCTCGGCATTTCGGACCATACACAGCATTGGCTTCTTTCTTACCACCAAAAGATCTCTTCGCAGCATTTGAGGATGACTCTACATGAATCTTTCCGCCCTTGATACCAACTTCAATATGCTCTCCTGTCAATATCAGCTCAGTGAATTCGGCTGAGGAGTTTCCAATCAGATGATTGAAGAATGGGCCTGTCAGTGTTCCCATAAACATATCAACCAATTCCCTATTGGACAAGGGTGGTTGAACTCTGCCTGCTAGATCTCTCCATTTCTGAGCATATTCTTTGAACTTCTCATCGCGACCCATAGACATGCTTTGTAGTTGCATGCGAGTGGGTGCCAATTCAGCATTGTACTCATATTGCTTGTAGAAAGCATCTGCTAAGTCATTCCAGGTACGGATGTGGTCACTCTCTAACTGATAATACCACTCCAATTAAGTTCCGGACAAACTCTCTTGGAAATAATGAATCCACAACTTTCTGTCATCAGTGTGGGGGTTGATCTTTTGAACATAGGACTTCAAATGCAGCTTTGGGCAAGAAATGCCATCATACTTGGCAAAAGAAGGAACCGTGAACTTGCGAGGAATCACCACACCAGGAACAAGACTCAGATCATCAAAATTCAACCCTGACATCTTCAGACTTTCCACAGCATTCAGACGGTCTTCAAGTTGTTTGTATTTGTTATCCTCATAAGAGTACTGATCATTCTCATAATCTTCTTCCTTCTTCTCAGGCTCACGCTGGTGTTCTTCGTTGCCCTTGAAACTTCCCTCAGTTTTGACACTCCCTTCTGAGAACTTTATCCGGGTGACCACCTTAGGACCCCCTTTGTGACGTCTTCCCATGTTGAGAACACCAATGACCTTATTATTTTTGTTGATGAGCTTCTTCAGATCTTCTTGGCCTTGGACCAAGCTGGTGAACATCTCTTGGGAACTGAGCATTCTGAGCCTGAAGATCTTTGACAGTCTGTTCAAGAGCCATTTTTCTGCTAAAATAAATAGTGAGAAAATGAGAAAACCAATCTTCAATGTACCTGTTATGAAATGTTATGCTATGATATGCGATGTTTTATGCGATGCAATGCAATGTTTTCAAGGACCTTAGGAATTTAAACTTGTTAAACAAGCATGAACAAACATTTATTAGTTCTCTTTATTATTTTTCTTTTTAAGTACAAAAGATAGTTCAGAAAAATAAAAGAACAGAAATCCTAAAGCTCTAGGTCTCCCATGGGCGCTTCCTCTTGGTGTTGAGGTAGGCTTTGATGTTCCGCTCCTCGTGAAGTAGCTTTGTCAACTCTTGCACCTTTTTCTCGCTTGCATAGCACTGAGCTTCAAAGGTATCCCTTTCTTCTTTATGCTGAATCCAGGATCTCTTCAAGTCTTCAAAATCAGTAGGCATGTCGGGATGGAGAACAGTATAGGGTACGTCACCTATAGCAACAGGTTCTATAATTACTGGCAACACGGGTGTAAATGGCATCATGAGGTTTTGAGCTCGAGCTCACACCCATTTGAGGTAAGGTTCCCAAGCAATGGATTTTTGGTGCCCCAAAGTCTTGGTATCAGTTTTCCTTACCATGCCCCAAGCGTGTATGAACCTTCATCGGTAATTCTGGAGATCGTGGTTGTAATCGATGACAATATCTTGGAGAAGCATATCATGAGGACCATCTCTTCGAGCATAACCAAACTGACGTAGAACTAGAGAAGGGTTGTAAGTGATACCTCCCCTTATACCAAGTAGTGGTACATTAGGGAATTCTCCACAACGCTCAATGAATGTGAAGTCCTTTTGAGAAAAGAGACACCAACGGATATCTGAATGAGAGAGTGACATTAGCCTTTGAGACCACTTCAATCTTTGCTCGTTCTTCAAAACTGATGGAGGAAGGTGCGAAATAAACCACCTGGAAAGTAGCGGTATACAACACATGAGAGTTCCTTGTCTTTTAATAGTACGAGTGTGGAGAGAATGTAAGATATCTCCAAGTAAGGTAGGCACATGATTACGAGTGAGGAATATCTTGATGGCGTTGACATCTATGAATTGGTCCGAGTTAGGAAATAGAACCAAACCATAGATTAGCAAGGCCATAATGTCTTCGAACGCTTGGGAACTCATAACTTTGAGGAATTCTCGGGCTTTCTTTATTAGGAACTTAGGAAGTAAACCCTTAACTCCACTTCTTGTTTCCCAATTGGCTTCAATGTCTGAGCAATGTCTTCATACTTAGGAACCTTTTCTAAACCGGTGAATGGCATTTGATCAAGAATAGGTATCCCAAGTAGCTTAGAGAACTCTTCCAAGGTAGGAACTAACTGATAATCTGGGAATGTAAAGCAATGGTGTTTCGGATCGAAGAACTGGAATAGGACATGCATCATATCTTCTTCAAAACCGGAGATAACCAAATCAAGTAGATAACCATGTCTTTTGATGAACTGAGCATGATCGGGAATTTCTGAAACCAATTCTTTGAGATGAGAAGGTATACCCATGAAGTTGATTCAGATAGTCTTTCTAAGAAGCCATAATCCCCTACAAAACAGAGCATAGATAAATCCCTAGGTCCTTGAAATAGTTAGAAATGATATGCAATGCGATGATGTCATGATGTCATGTTTAGCAAGCACAAACAAATCACACAATGGCCCTAGGTTTAAGGCTTGCATGAGGTATAGGTGTTTACCCTACCAAAGTTTGAGTTGGTTCATCCTGTCCTATAATAGTAACCGGGTTATAGGAATCTCATATCATTGATCTTTCTCGTAGGCGTTTATTTCAATACGACAACCAAGTGGTCGACTGAAAATATCCCAAAAGTCTGATCTTAAAGAACGTAGCATCGAGTATCAACCAACCTCGGTCTACACCAAAGTCGGCCATCTCACTACTTTCTAATGGCCAAGATGGGTCAATTAAGGTTCTAAAAGTTGAGTTAGTGCTAATGACACCACGCGGAAGCCAAATACTATCCTCAACTTGGAAATGAAGAGTATCAGGACATCCAAAGTGTCACACTAACGTAGCCATCATGTTGACCGTTTCGGTATACGCCAAACGGTCGCGATGATCTATTGCTACTTACCTAAGGAAACTTGGATTCGGGTGTAGGATCCCCCACAAATATAATACCCAAGCAACCCTTTAAGATAAAGCATACAAGTCAAACAAAAAGCAGTAAAGTGATCTAGAAATCCCTAAGGCATTCTCTCTTTAGGGTGTCTCGCCGGCAGAGTCGCCAGTTCTGTAATACGGTGAACTGACTTTGAGAATTTTGTTTTGCTTTTTATCGCAAATATGCGGATAGCAAGAGTCGCCACCGACTTTTCTTTTATCCAATTTAGGGAAGGTGAAAAGAACAGGAAAAGACCTTCGTTAGATTCTGAGTAAGGGAGAAGGTTATGAAAAGGGATGGTATTAGCACCCCTTTCCATCCGTAGTTATCTACGGGCTCTTAATTGCTCTTAGATCATTTTTTTTAAAAGTGCTTTCTGTGTGTTTGACAAAGATGTTTTGAAAAGGCATTTCGCTTTGACTTTGTAATGATTCATGTAGGAATGTATACAAAGTGTTCAGAAATGTTTCGTTTTGAAAAGAGTTTGAACTTTGACAAAAGTGTGAGGTGTGAAAAGTATTTTGTTTGAGCAAGCAACTAAAAGTCTTATTACCTACTCAGAATGGTCGTTTTCGTGTTGTTTTCGCTTCCTTTAGAATAGTGCTATCCATACCATTGGTTGGTAGGTAAAGGGACATTCGAAGGGACATCGGATGGTCATAGAAGGCAACTTGTAGGAAGTATCCTAGCACATTCGAAGGGACGATCATCACTTTTCGTAGGCAACAATCGAGGGACGAGATCATGTATTCGTAGACGACATCGTGGGTCTATGATCTTTGTATCGAAGGGACTATGATGATATATTTGTAGGCAACGGTGCTAGGATACCTCTACGTTCGAGGGACTTGACCATTTATTCGAAAGGCAACGAGAGAGAATTACCCTAAGGGGTGCATGTGTGAAAAGAGTGTGTCATATTCAGATATATTATCTTGCAAATTAGAAGTGATCTATGTCCGTTTTTATCTTGCCATACACGCCTAGTTACTAGCAGTTTATAGGGTGCGGAAAATAAATTGCGGAAAATAAAGTGCGGAAAATAAAGTCCTACGCTATTACATGGCTTTGGGGCAGTTACATAATAGGAGTGCAGAAAGTAAAAGTCCTAATTAAACTATTACATCCCATAGGCAATTACATAATTGAAAAAGAAAAGCAAGAAAAATAGTCCGAAACGTTACAACCTGTGAACAGATACATAATCGGAAAATATGAGGAATTCGCATAAGAGAAAAAATGTTAGTAAAAATAAGATTTTTGAATGAGGAAAAAGATTTTAGGTTAGTCATGCTGATTAGATGATATAGAAATTTTTTGGGAATTTTCTGGATCGATTTTGATAACAAAAAGCAATTAAAAGTCAATTTAATGGTTAATTAACAATTAATTAAAATATGCATGCAAAAATATTAGTTTTAATGTCAAAAATTAAATAAACATTTTTCTGATTTAAATGCAAAAGGAAAATATTTTTGGTGATTTTTAAATGCATGAGAAAATTGTTTAAAGATAAATTAAATTAAAAGAGAAATATTAAGAAAAATAAGAAAATAGAAAAGTTAGTTTGCAAAGTGGTAAAAAAGAAATTGCCAGGGCCAAGGATCGAACTCGTGCCCTCTGGAGAAATCAACCAACGCGTTGCCAACTGAGCCAAGTGTACTTGGTGTTTGTAATCTGCAAACAATGCATTATAAAGGATGCAATGTGTCATAATTTGAAATTCAGAACACAATCAAATGCGTTGGCCCAGGTTATAACGGATGAGCGAATTAGAAACCACGACAGCCACGATGCCACGCCGGTCAAACGAGCCGACGCCGAGTTCTAGCTCCGGCCGCCTTCTCGAGCGACCAAAATCCAAAACCGCAAAATCAAAATTAAAGCTTAGGGTTAAGGCTACCCCCCCCCCCTAAATTGGGGTCTGCGAATCCAATGATGATGTCTGTTTGCCCTGAATCGGCCTGGAAAACACGTTTCGAAACAAACAGTTCAAAAAACCCTAAACATGGCAGTTCGTGTTTTGGACGTTAAACCTTAAGAACGATGACCCAGATCCTTCCTATGGCATCTCATGAACATGTTAGAATGATTAGTTTCGATTAAAACACGCAGATATTAAAAATACGAATTCAAGAAAAATATGAATATGTATGTTCACATATAGCCTGATTCAAGCGTGTTTAACCATGGTTTTTGATGTGTACTTACTCCATCTTACCTCCAGAACACAATGGGATGCTTGAGAGTGGTTGGAAGTGGCTGGAAAAGCAATTTTGAATTTGCCAACTTTGTGAAAAAATTGAAAAATTTAGGGTTTCTTCAAGAGGCTAGGGTTTCGTCCCTAGTCCTTGTGAATGCAACAGGTATTTATAGAGCAAGAGGTTGGAGCAAAAAGAATGAAAAAAGATATGCTTTTGAATGCAAAATATTTTCTCTTTCAATTTTGATCAATTCTTTCCAAAATTTGATTTCCTCTTCCTTGCATGAGCTAGCACGAATTCGACATGTTTTGTGGGCTTCCTTGGTCCTCAAACTTGATAAAAATCCAACCCAACTTAAATTATACCTTGTTTTCATATTTTATTTAATTTAAATTTGAATTAAATGCTTTTAAATTCAAAAATAAATAAAAAAAATAGAAAGAGGTCGTGGAAAGGCATCAAGAGGTCACAGATAATATTATGATCAAGTTTGTATCATAAAATTATAGGCCCATTTGGAAAAAATTGGATTTTGTCAGATATTTTCGTTTGTGCAATTCTTCAAAAATGCCCAACTTGTGCAAGGTGTATTTTGCTCAATTTTTAACATTTTTGAGTGTTCTTGGACTTTTTGGAAAGCTCCAGATGTCCTCTAAACAACATATTTGGGTTCATCTCAATTGGAGTTTCCATGCTCAATAACACTTCTTTACAAAAAGTTGACTTTTTGTTGACTTTGAAAAGGACCTGTAATGTTTTGATCCATATCTTCAAAATGAAGCACTTTCTGACATGCTTGTGAGACATGAAGTTGTAGAGAATTGAAATCTCTTCAAAATGAGAGGTGGTGGAAATTTTTTTGATAAAGTATGAGAAAGTTATGCCTAGTCAAAGTTCAGTTGACTTTTCCTCAAGAAACCCTAATTTGGAAAGTTTGACTTTTGATCAAATCTTGAGTTTTCTTGATGAATCATGATCAACCCTTGATCAAATGATGAATGTTACTTCAAAATATGGATGTTGACCAAAAATCATGAAGTTTGACTGTATGTTGACCATAGTTGACGTTTTGTCCAATACAACTGATTTTCAACCACCTGAGCAAATGTCTGAGGAAACTTGACTTGTAAGGCTTGAAACTTGTCATGGAGATTCTTTGAAGCATATGAGGAGGCATGATGACCATTGGAGATGTTGGGAACCATCTTGATCTGAGAATTGCCAAACCCTGGTTAGGGTTGATTGCTTAGGGGAGGGTTTGTCTGGTCAACCCTTGAGGAATCCTTGATTATGGATGTTTGAAATATCTTGAGGAGTAGGAGGGCAAATTTTGGGGTATAACACCGCCGCAAGGCGCCGCGCGCCACCGTCGAATGCGATTCCCGGCGAGGAATCCGGCGAGGTTCCACGAGATTCAAAGAGAGAGGCGAGAGAATCTGAAGCGAGAGGGAGAGAGGGATATTTGTTTATTTTTTAATTATGTTCTAATTTTCTTGTTTTATCATAAACATGGATTAAGGGTCTAATCTGGTGGTGACAAATGTCACCACCTAGTTAATTGAAGTTCCCGGTTCTATGCAGGTATCCTCACCATAGTCATCACACACCATTGCATCTTAATCACCTGATCATCATCAAAAGGACAGAAGATGCCTTTCCATCATTGCTTCCAATGCGCCCTTTATTCTCCACCATCAGATTTCCATCTAATCAAATCCAGTGCTCCAAAAGTGAATGCTCACCATGAACCTTCCTGGAGCTTCCCATACAGGACCCAACAGACCCCCTCCATTGGGCTTGGGCTCAGATTGTTGTCTTGCACCCCCACTACTTCATTTCAGGCCCATTTCCCTTTGTTTTTATTTATATTACTTTGTAAATACTTTTGTTTTGACAAATACAATTGGGAAGTATATTTTCTTTTAAATATTAATTAGATTAAAAGATACTGTTTGGTTTAATTAATTATTTTGTTGATTAATTTTATTAAATAAAATGATTTAATCTATTTAGCTATTTAATTATTTCGATTAGTATCATCGGTCTATCTAGACATTTTTATCGTATTGTCGATTCTATGCATTGTAAATTTGTTTTCCCATTTTCATATGGATCAAAATAGTTTAGAATTTTGTTTCTTTGTAGCTTAGGATTTTATTTCTTCGCATGCTTTGATCATCATTCAATTATTGCCACGATACTCATTTCGTTGTTGTTATTGTGATGGATTTGTGATCGATCGTGATACAACAAGGATGCTTTATGAAGATTCTTCTTATCCTGTGCGCAATGAAGAGGCAACGAACCTTCTCCGTTAGGTATCATCGTCGCTCTCTTTACTTCATTCTCGCACCATGTGCATAATATGTTTCACCATGCTTCATCTGATGTCTTATCATCTATGTTTGATGTATTGTCATCTATACATTTCCTATTTGATGTTTCGCTCATGCATTTTCAATATACGATGTATTGTCATCCATGTCTTGATATATTGTTATCTATATATGCTTTATCTAATGTCTCATCATCTATGTCCGATGTATTGTCATGCATGTATTCTATATCTGATGTTTTACCATCCATACATTTCTTATCTGATGGTTCGCTCATCTATTTTCATTATACGATGTATCGTCATCCATGCATTTTATTATCCTTACATGATGTTTTGCCATCCATGTATGTTATAATTGATGTTTTTCTATCAATGTATGTTATAATTGATGTATTTCCGTCCATGCTTGATGTATCGTCATCCATGCATTTTATTATCCTTTACATGATGTTTTGCCATCCATGTATGTTATAATTGATGTATTGTCATCCATGCCTGATGTCTCATCATCCATGCATTTCATTATCCTTTACATGATGTTTCTCCATACATGTCTTGTCATTCTTTCTAAATGTGATTGTTTGCTTCTTCATCTCTTTTATGAGAGTGCCACCCCATAGGATCTTTAGTTCACTCTTCTCCAAGTTTGAACTAAATAGACCTTAGTTAGGCATCCATGCATGATAACTTTAGGTAGATTCTTCCCCTTGTTTGTACCCATAACCTAGGATTAACTTTGTATGATAACATTAGGATTAGAAATAGGTTAGCTTCCCTTAACCATTTACCTTTTCTCCTTTTGCATCCTTAAAATTAAAATCTTGTTTTGTCAAGTGCATTAAAATACTCTAATAATATGAAACTTCTCCCAAAGTAAAAGATACAAACCAATTAGTTTTAGGGTGTTTCATCGTCTTGCTGCTGATGGTTCGTCATACCATCTTCTGCCGCGTCGTCGTCCTGCTGTTGATGTTTCGTCATCTCATCCTCTGATGTTTCGTCATCTCATCCTCTGATGTTTCATCATCTTGTCCTCTGATGTTTTGTCATCCCGTCTGTAGCTGATGTTTCTTCATCATGGAGGTGTTTCGTCATCGTTTGCTATTTCGTCTGCTAATATAAAAAACATAAACCAACCAAAACAAGTGAGCCGAACTACGGTGCTCTGACTTTCCTATTGCACGAGGGAATACGTAGGCATCCTGTCGTGGGGCTTGATCGAGCAACCTTTGTAAATATTTCCTTCTTTTCGGCGTGTTTTCTTTTTCTTCTATTCTTTTCTTTATTTCTTTATTCTTCTTTTCTTTTTGCATGCATTATGCCATATACAGATATAGTTAGACCTTTACACCCATTAGAAAGAAAGTAAAAGCGGATACCGTAGAATACTACGAACGTGTGGGGTGCTAATCCCTTCCCCTCGCGTAACAGACTTCCTTACCCGATCTCTCAGTCGCAAGACCGTGATTTCTCCGTTTCAGGTTTACTCGATGTTTACCTTTCCCTCTTGGCGGGATAAAAAACGTTCGATGGCGACTTCATTGATATATAGTTATATCCTTTGATTTTTCGGCTGGTTGTTTCATGGCCAAGTAGTAACTGGCATCTGAGAAGATTGAGGATCAACAACAGCAGTTGAGACTATAGAAATTATAGTCCTTTGAGGCTGTTCACCTTTGGCGATCAGAAGTTGCATTATTTCGATAACTCTAGTCATGCCTGACTTCAAATCATCGATTTCCATTCGAACATCTGCATTGTGTTGCTCTTGGTATTCCATTCTCTTGACGTTGGCTCTAGTTCCGTACTTGTGCAGAGGAATCAGCTTGACTGTAAATCAACAACTGAAGATGGAGACAGACGAAATAAGTTCTTTGACAACTTGGATGTATGCATGAAATATGCAGATGATGCACTTAAATGTAATGTCATCAAGGAGAAAGATGTGATGAAATGCAATGTCACATATACAAGTGTAATGCAACATAATGATAGTAATAGGTTCACAAAGACGTAAACCATGAATGATACAGGTAATCAGAACAACTTATTTAGTGGGATCCTACGATAGGATGGCTCTAACTTTTCTACCCAAATTCCCCACAGGACGGTTCTAAGGTTTTTGCTAAGTGTTCCTCATAATCAAAGATCCCCTTTTAACAAACATCATCACCATACACGTAGCGATAATATCTCCAAAAGTGTCTATTCCAAGAAGCGGCTCTTAAAAGGATACTTAAAATATTTTGAGCAGACGATCCATGTTTGGGTATCCTAATACTTAGAGTTATAGGCCCTTTGTCCAGAAATTATCGTCCCACGCTAGTGTGCGGTGCAACAACTTCCTTAAAAAGACCAACTCTAAGGTGTTGTCTTCACGTCGATCCAAGAGACCCATATGTCTAATAAACATAAGCTACACAACCACTCTATCCTGCATGTTACCTAGAAGCCTGGGTATTGGGCTTATCTATGAATAAATAATCCCATCAAGAATTCCCACACAATGGATATATACGCATGATAATAAATAAAGCATAGAAAAATAAATAACTGAAAAATAAGCAAAAGATAAAGTACAAAGAAGAAAGTAAGACAATAAACACACAACCATACAATGAACTAAACTAGGGTTGACTCGCTTGAGAAAAGTTTCCCCAGTGAAGTCGCCAAACCGTCGACGCCTATCGAAAAATTTATATCAAATAATTATTCGATTTCGAAACAATGAAGTCGCCATCCGAGATTTATTTATTCCAGGAAGGAAAGGGGAAATATCGAATAAAACCCACGAGAAATGAATAAGACGGTCTACGAGTCCAAGAGATGCAGGTTCGGGAGTCGGTTATGTAAGGGGAAGGAATTAGCACCCCTCACATCCATCGTACTCGATGGTACCCATTTAGTTCAAAGTGTGTTCGTGTGTTAGTGTGAAAAATTACAATATTCTAAGGTTGAAAGGAGAAAGAAAGAGAGAAGAAATGTTTTTATTATTTTTTCTAGCCTTTAGTCGTAAGACTAAGTGCCTACGTACTCCCTCGTGCAATGGGAAAGTCAGAGCATCGTAGTTCGGCTAGAAAATGATTGTTTGTTGATTGATTTTAAATGAAGAGACATGTCATCATCTTTAAAGGAGAATATTCGTCTAAACGCCCACAAGGTGTGATAAAGAATAAAGGACTACGCACCAACATGAGGGAGGGTTTGAGAACGCCTCTATTTCTCAAGTGGAGAAGTCGAAAACCATGGGGATAGAGGAAGAACATCTCAATTATAAATGAATAATGTCTAATCTTGAAAAGGTTTTAAAGGTAAAAGGTGCTCGGGCGCACAAAAGGTGTGAATGAATTAAGATTGATTTTAAGTGGGTGAAAAGTACTAAATAATAGGACTAGAATCCTACGATTCAAATACTAGAAACCAGAGAAGCTAATGCTCAGAAGAGTCGTGTATCACCCAAAAAGGTTTTCGCATGAAAAAGTGAGGTGAAACAAAGTTCACGTTATTTAGAAGTCTTTAATAATTGGTTTGTCGACTTACGGGTTTAAAATGATTCACAATTATTAGTTTAAAAATTAGTTTTTGATTTTGTGTAAGTGACTATTAAATTAAAATAAAATAAAAGCGAACTAAATAATTATTACAAATCTTTGTGGGGAGAAGGATACATCGATTACAAATGGGGATTAAGAATAAAATAGAAATAGAAAGCAATAAAATATTTAGAACAAGGGAGCGGGATACAATTTTTTCGAATGGGGATCAAAATAAATTAAATAGAAAATGATAGATTAATTACATTACAACGGGATGCAAACAAAAACCAATGCGGAAAAGCTTATAAAGCTCAAATATCGATTATTAACCAATGCATTTTATTAGATTAATTAGAATACATTGTAGAAATTAATTCTAAGAAGTCAAATAATATATTTGTGTTCAATACATATTCGAAAGTCGAATTGAATTCCAATTTCGAAATTGCAACACGAAGAAGATTACTATAATATAAATTTGAATTTATTTACAAACAAATTGAATAACATATAAGAATAAAAGTAGTATGTATAATTATATATTTACATTTCTAAATATAATAATAAAAATAATAATAAAAATAGTAAATACATTACTAAATATTAAATTGAAATAGTAATATGAATATTAAAATGCTAATGAGAAAGTATAGATGTGGTAATTAAAAGTGGATGCTTGAACAATCATTGATATCTTCACAAATAACAAATTCGTTAGTTGCATAAGTGGGATAAAAATGATAGAATTACAATAATTAGCACATGTGTTAGTAAACAAGGTATGGAATCGAAATGGAACTAGTATAAATGTATAGGAACAAGTGAAGAATCAAACAATTGATCATGATCGAAACTAAAGATTTAATGAGCAAGTTAAAATCTACAAAGTACAAAAATCGAATAGAAACTTAGATGAATTATGCATATGAAGAACTAAATAATTGTTTTATTCAAGCATTTCCGTTAGCAAATGAACTAAAAACGGAAGAAGTTCAGGCTATAATTCAATTCGGGTTCAAAACAAGAGAAATCGATTACGAGGCAAGTTATTGACAATGAAACTAAAAAAAATCGGGCAGCAACTATACACATGAAATAAAGCTTGAATTCAGATTCCAAATTAATCGATTGAAACAAAGTTCGGGCAGAAACTATGAATATGAAGTAAAACTTGATAAGATCGTTCAAATCATGCTTAACATCAACGATAAACACAAAACAATGTAATACTCGATTTGAGCTTTCAAAGTTAAACACAAGTGAAAATAACATGATAATCCAAATTTGATGCAAGCTATAAATTAAATGAAATAAGATTCGGGCAACAACTTATCAACCAAACTTACCCATGATGAAATGATTTGCTCACTCAAATTCACACAAATGAAACAATATGCTGCCCACAATAGTTTCTTGGTGAGATTTATACGCGAATAAACGCGTCATTATCGTCACCTTCATTGAAACTAAAATAGAATCCCCATCCAAAGTTCAAGCAAAACGAAATAGCATGGCTGTCCCCAATGGTTTGTTGGTCATATCCTATGCGAATAAACGCGATATAGATACTTAACCCTTCATCGAAACTATCAAACCATGATTATCACAACAAATAAGCATCGAAAAAATGGTGTTATTCGAACTTGAATTGTATCCAAATCTCTTTGAAACAAAAGGGAACATTTGCAACAATAGAAAACAAACGAATGCCCTATACAGTTTCTCGGTTATATCTTACACGGATAAATGTGATATAGACATCCAACCATTGTAGAAACTATCTAGAAATTAATTAAGCTTCACGATTTCAAGTGAAATCACAAAAACCACAGTTTTCAGGAGTTAGCATAAATGTAAAATGTTATTACCAAACTCAAAAATTTGAGCAGAAATAGAACCAATTCAGAAACTGTTACAAATTTGAAACCTCAATCGGAATACAAGCAGCATAACAGATATAACAAAACAAATATCTCACTGCTAAATAACAATAACCAAACGCAGACAAGCATGACACGATAAATCATGTGTACAACATTTTTAGCACATGAATTCACTGTTCTTTCTTTCAAGAGAAATCAACTTACCAACATAGCAGTTTACCACATGATTTTCAATATAGATTCAGAAATCTAGCATAATTTCAATAACACAATTTTATATCAGCCTATTAGTTCAATCGATTCTTATAACAGCTATTCGATAGTATATCAACAGCAACTCATCTTAACAACTCAAACGAAAGCAAAACTTACCTAAGTGTCGAAACTGGTACTTTGCATGGAAATAGGACTGAACTAATGAATTTGAGCGGAAACCTGGTTGTTGAGGATGATGGAGGTGATGAGATCTGAACGAATATGAGAGGAGGATGATGGTGACGAATCGCATATGGTGGTGAACGGTTGTAAACAAATGAAGGACATATGGTTATGGTGATGATGGGTGTGAGATAACGGTGGAGAGGTGGAGGACCGTGGTAGCTGTCATGGCGGAGGAAGGCGAGTTGAAGGTTTGGAGGGGTATGGCAGTGGAGCTGTGATGGATGTGGCGGAGGGAATCATGTGAAAACGAGGGAGTATTTGTTGAAGGAAGTGAATGGTGGTCGTGAGTGAGAGAGACTGCAGTGGGGTGATGACAGACGGAAGGGAGGCGTGGTTACAGGGTTGAAGGTAAGCGAGATGAACAGAGACGGTGGAAGGTTGGGAGGAAATGGAAGAGAGTGAGGTACCAACGGTGTAAGATGAAGGTAGAAGGGAGGCGAGTTTGGTTGATGAAAGGACGACGAGAGGAAGCTGGAGCAAGAGAGACGAGGAAGTATGAAGGTTGGAAATGGTGAGGATGATAGAAGGTTAAGAGTGAAGGCGAGGGAGACTGAGTTGTAGAGCTTCCTTTTTCTTTCTTTTTTTCTTCTTCTTCGTAACATATATATGTATATATATATATATATATAGAGAGAATTAGGTTAAAATAATTATGATAATGCCAAAACTAACCCCAATGATTAAATGGGCCACAAAAATGGATCGTTTAAAAAAAAACAAACCCAAAAGTATTTTTGTTTGAATTTTCTGAAATAAAAAATGGACACCCAAAATTGTCAAAAATGATATAAATTCTGACACCAAATTATCTGAAAAAATAAAATGAGTACATTAAAATAAACTACGGGTCTTAAAGATTAAAGAAAAATTATTGAAATGGTTAAAATCAAAATAAAATGATAATAAACTATACCCGGCTTTAAAACACTCACGGTTAAAAACGAGACTCAAAAAATGTATCGAAAAATTAGAGAGAGCGTATCTTTATGATCTACGCGACACGTAGATTCATAAAGCAGTGAGTACAAGGAGAAAACTTGTAATGTTTTTTCCTCTAAATTTTTGCACAATGTCGAATCATTTTTAACAATCCGTTTATAAAACGGAAATATCGATATCATCGACATATAAACAACTTAAAACAATGCAATAAACAGGTAGAGATAAAAATGCATGAAGTAAGATAACTGGTATTTTACACTTAAAAAGGATGCAAATATGGATTTAAACTGATTTGTGGTCAATTTAAATACGACGAAATGATGCAAATGCAATGTGTAAATGATTGTTTTATGTCAATGGCTTAACGGAAGCATATGCAGATGAATGTGAAGCCTAAGCCAGATAAAATCGAGAAAGGAGGGAAAATTAAATTGGAAATAAATATGGAATGCGAATGAAAATATGCAAATAAAATTTAAATATGATATAAATAAATGAATGTGAAAGAAAGAGGCAGCAGCTTCCGTGCCAGAAAGAGGAAGCTTCCGTGCAAGAAAGAGGCAGCTTCCGTGCGATCCTCCAGAAGCTCTAGAAAATAGGTTTCTAGAGGTTCTGGAGGGAACCTCTGTCAGAAGCTCTGACGGAAACCCTTATTTTTTATTTTTTATTTATTTTCCTGCTGACTAATTTTCTTTGCATTTTCCTTTAAAACCTTTTTTTCTAAAAACCCCTAAAAAATGTCTAACTTTAGGATTTAAGTTTAGAACATTCTTATTTAAAATTTCACAAAAAAAAGAATTTTCTTTTAAAATCAATCATAAAAATAATATTTTTATTAGTAATTAGGGTTGCTAACTAAAACTTTTTTTTACTAACTTCCAGAATATCTTTGCACTAACATTTTTCTCGTTTTTTCTACTATTTATTATTCCGCATTTAAATTCTAGAAAGGTTGTATAGGTTGCAATTTTTTATCATGTAATAGCGTAGGACCTTTACATATCTACCTTTACTTTCTGCATGCCCATATTGTCGCACCCCAAAATTTACCCTCTTCATCATGATAATAATTGGATCGTTGTTTTTCTAGTATGCATTCTCTTTCATGATATTAATTAAGTAATATGGGATCAGGGTGCATTCTATTGGTTCTTCTACCAGTTGTGGAAGATGTTTGCGCAAGAAGGGTCCAATATGATAGTTTCTTCTATCCATTCAAGTTACAAGGAATTCCTGTGTTTCGGGACACCTTAATATGACTGTTGCATCACCAGATGATTAAATTCGCTAGAACGTTGAACTTTGTCAACGCGGGCATTCAGGTCGGATGACATATGGGATGAATTCGTACATAATCACTTTGTACATTACAAGTTATATCATCCAGGTTCTATGCCACAATTTTTCACACTTAAGTTCTATGTCAAAATTCAATGAGGCTACCGGTTGTTATTTCAGGATCTTAATTGGTGCAAGTTTATCCATTTCTCAATTCATCTTTTACAAGGAAATTACAAGATACAATATTACAAATTCTTTTGCAAAGGAAATGTATTTATTTATCTCAAAGTTTCTACAATTGTTACAAACATGTTCTATTTGGTCAAGAACTTGTGTTTCTTTAAGTTTGTTACAAGATTGATCTAATTACTAATAACTAATTACAATACAAGTTAAGAAAAGATCCTAGGATTTCTAAGAGGAGCTCTTTGGTTCTTGAATTTCCGTCCAAGTTGCTTGTACTTTGCCATTTGCCTTCTCCAAGTCTTTCTTCTCATCCAAGCTTCCCTCCTATCATCCAACTCACCATGGTCCATACATGAAACACAAAAAAAAAAGGATTATCAAGTTAATTCAATCGAAAAAAACAAAATTATTGTAAATAGTTTGTATTGTGACTCATCATTAGGGATGGCAGCAAGAATCAGAATGCAAGGGGTTCTTAATTTATGTTCAATTATTTTTAAGACTCATACAACTATAATTTTGTTTTGATCATTGGCCTAGGGTTCTCTCTACAAATCACAACCTAGGTTGGTTCACAAAGAGAACATAAGTTAGACTTTTTCATCATAGTTAAATGGAATGGCAGAATTTACAAAGCAGCCTCACTTTGTTTTAGATCATTGGCTGAAAGTTCAAGAAAGGCAGCAAATAGCATAGTAGAAGGCAGCCAAATAACATAGCAAAGGGAAGCAAGTAGCATAGCAAGAGGCAGCAAGTATCATAGCAGCAGAAGCATGGTTAGAAGCACACAGGGCAGGAAGCAAAAGAGAGGTTTTACCCAAAAGTGCCATGTTTATCAGCAAAGTAACTTTTTTTTAACTCAAGGCATTATGGTTATCAGCAGAAGGCAGCAGAGAGTGACACAGAAAGGTAGCAAATAGCAGCAGACAAAAAGCCAAAATGACAATGTTTAGTTTGAAAACAAGCAGCATGCAGTATCAGAAAAGAGGAAATTGTTGAGTCCAAAGACAGTTTTTTCACCAAAAGTAAAAAAGAGTAAAAGCAGAGATAACAGCCAACTTAATTATAATAGAGAGAGCTCTCAGTTCTAGGAAGAGGAAGAAAAAAGCCAACAAACCAGTTCCAAAACCATAGCAAAGAAACCAAGGCAGAAATGTTTGTTCTAAAGTTAAACAAGAACCACAAAACCAACCTAGCGTACTATCTGTTCTAAACAAAAACCATTTCAAACCCAAACTGTGATAAAAAGCCAACAAACTAGTTCCAAAACCATAGCAAAGAAACCAAGGCAGAAATGTCTATTCTAAAGTTAAACAAGAACCACAAAACCAACCTAGCATAATATCTGTTCCAAACAAAAACCATTTCAAACCCAAATTGTGACAGAAACCAAGAACAAACCAAGAGACCAAACCAAGCAACAAGCCAGAACCGAAAAAACCCCAGAATCATCATCATTTTCGCAGAAGCCAACAACACAGAACCCAGAAAATCCAACAGAACATACCCTAATCATCATTTTATTGCTACCTATCCCTTCCGAAGTAAAAAAAAAGGGCAAAAGGGACAAGTTCAAGAAAGGTATTACCCGATTCCTTCGAAGGAGGAGGAGGTTGCGATATGGGTCGCCGTCCTTCTTCCTCTTCCATTTCCCTCATCAGCATGCACGGACTCAGGGTTCCGTTTCTTTCCCTTTCCAGTTTAGGCAACCTGTGAAACCACGAAAATAGCATGAAATCGAGAACAACAGAAAACCATGAGAGAACAAAATCGAGAGAGAGAGAGATGAGGGTTCTGTCACAGAGAATCGAGAGAGAGAGAGAGATGAGGGTTCCAACGGAGAATCGACAGAGAGAGACAGATGAGGGTTCCGTCAAAGCATCGTAAGAGAGAGATGGGTTTCTGGGTTTGAGAAGCGAGAGAGAGGTGAGTTTTTACGCTTGAGGGTCGTGGGAGGGATCAGATAGGTTTTCTTTTTCTTTTTTGTTTTAGTTTAAATTTTAAGTTTTTTTGAGTATTATTAATTTGTATTAGTTTAGTTTAGGTGTCATGTTGTGGTGGTGACAAGTGTCACCACCTTGGTTTGTTTCTTATTTTCTTTTTTAGTTAAATATTTTTTTCTCTTAAATGTTTTGGTAAATACTACACCATCTTGGCCATTTGAGTATTTTGGAGAATAAGATCTGATGCATCCAAATTGCCAGCACGCTGTGGACTTGTGCTGACCAGTCACACAAGATCAGATGAGCTTCTTCACGAACTTGGGCCATTCCTACTTCCAACACCCCCCGGAATCACGGCAATATCAGGCCCATTTCTAAACTCTCATCTTTTAAATTAATTTAATTTATTTAAATGATTTAATTTTTATGCCATGTACTAAATCATAATTAGTTCTGATAGTTTTAATCGATAATATATCGATTAAACTATTAGTCGATTTCTTATCAAATAGAAAAAATCCATTCTAATAATTATTTAAATTTCCGATTGTATTGCGTGATAATTTTCTGTGTATTCGCTCATTCGGTATTTATTCACCATTGTACACTTTGCACACAACCAACATTAAAATTAATCTGATTTTCCTTTGATTGGCTCTTAAGCCGATTTTTTAAAGGGTCTCATAGTTGGGGATGGGCATGGCCATCCTCACGAGGTTAATTAAAGCCCTTGTTTCTTTAGTTAATCATAACCCGAAAATAACATTGGTCTATATACCAATTTTCCATGCACCAGGGTCTCATAGTTGGGGATAGGAGCACCTATACTCACGAGGTTAATGAAGTCCATATACTTAATTAATCATAACCCGACTCCATTTCTCATTTCCTCACCCATCGAGTTCTAAAACGCTTTCGCGATTAACTTACAAACCTCGATCCAACGTCGAGTGCATTTTAAAATTTCTTTTTCATAATAAAAACCCAAGTATTTAAATCGTTGGATGCTAGTCCAATTGTTTAAAGATTCTTAATAACGTGAACTTTGTTTCACTTCACTTTTTCATAAGAAAACTTTTGGGATGATAGACGACTCGTTGAGCCTTGAGCTCATCTTGTTTCTAGTATTTGAATCGTAGGATGCCAGTCCAATTGTTTGGTACTTTTCACCCACCTAAAATCAATTCAACTCGCTCAAAATCCTTTTCTCGCTCATATGCGATTATCAAACTCTTTTCCGACAAAGAGTGTGTAATAGCCATTTCAAATGCGAACGAGGACTTAAGCTTTTCGAACAAACTAAACAAGTCCAAGTTCAAGCATTTGAAATGTCTAATGCACGATTTTTCTTATAAAATCGATACAAAAAACTTAAAACCTTTTTGAGAGGAACTACAGAGTTTTGACTTTCCCATTGCACAAGGGAATATGTAGGCACACGGTTTCGAAACCGTGCCAAACTCAAAATAATAATAAATAAACCCCGTTTCTTTTATTCCTCGATCATAATTCATGAATTAACAATTTAACACACACACACGAACACTTAGAACTAAACGGGTCCCATCGAGTACGATAGTTGTAAGGGGTGCTAATACCTTCCCCTTACATAACCGACTCTCGAATTCACTTCTTTTGGTCATGTAGACCGCCTTATCCATCTTTGTGGGTTTTATCTATATTTTCCCGTTCTTTTTGGAACAAATAAAATTAGGTGGCGACTTCATTATTTTTAAAACAACCGATGAAAAAACTAGTCATCACACATATTATGTATCTTCCCCAAAGCCATGTAATAGCGTAGGACCTTTATATTTCCGCAATTTAATTTTCCACACCTATTAACTGCTAGTAACTAGGTGTGTATGGTAAGATTAAATCAATCAAACATAGCTAACCCTAATCACAAGATAAATATCTGAATACAACACACTCTTCACACATGCACCTCCTTAAGGTATCCTCTCTTGTTGCATTACGAATAATGGTCATGTCCCTCGAATGTAGGGGTATCTTAGCACAGTTGCTTTCAAACATATCATCATAGTCCCTTTGAATTAAAGATCATAGTCCCCTCGATGACCCTCGATGTTGCCTACGAATACATGATCTCGTCCCTCGATTGTTGCCTACAAAACAGTGATGATCGTCCCTAAGAATATGCTAAGATATCCTTACAAGTTGCCTTCTATGACCATCTGATGTCCCTTCGAATATCCCTTTTACATCCAACAAATAAGGTTACCTATCAACCAATGATATGGATAGCTTTATTCTAAAGGAAAGCAAAACAACACGGAAACGACCGTTCTGAGTGGGTAAATAAGTCTCTTTTGCTTGCTCAATTAAAATACTCTTTTCACACCTCATACTTTTCAAAATCTTTTCAAAACACTTTGTATACATTCCAGCGTGAATCATTACAAAGTCTTTTCCAAAACAAAATATTTCCGAACAATTCATATACATTCCAGTGAGAATCATTACGAAGTCAAAGCGAAATGACTTTTCAAAACATTTTCAAACACACACACAAAAAGCAAGTCATAATGTTAGCTAAAGCAATTAAGAGCTCGTAGATAACTACGGATCGAAAGGGTGCTAACACCTTCCATTTTCATAACTTCCTCCCGTACTCAAAATCTAACGAAGGTCTTTTCCTGTTCTTTTCGCCTTCCCTTAATTGGATAAAAGAAAAGTCGGTGGCGATTCTTGCTATCCGTAACATTTGCGATAAAACGCAAATCAAACAAGTTAGTTCTCCCACCATGTTACAACTTGCCTTGTTATTTCTAACACTTTGTTAGATGTGTGAGGTACTTTGAGCTTATTTCTGATTTGATTTGGTTATGTACGACACATATCTTGATCTTGCACACATGAGTGCATTCTATTGTCTGCATTGCTTAGTTTTCACCTTCTTGCAGGTTATCCGATTTGATTTGGATGTGTACGACACACATCTTGATCTTGCACATATGTGTGTGCATTCTATTGTCTGCATTGCTTGGTTTTCGCCTTCTTGCAAGTTTAAACGATTGATTTGGATGTGTACGACACACATCTCGATCTTGCACACATGTGTGTACACTCTTTGTTTGCAATGCTTGGTTTTCACCTTCTTGCAGGTTTATCCGATTGATTTGGATATGTACGACACACATCTCGATCTTGCACACATGTGTGTGCACTCTTTGTCCGTATTGTCTGGATTGTTATCTCTTGAAGGTTTATTGGATTGTCTTAGAGGTGTAAGACACACACACACTCTGATTGTGCACATTGCATGCACATCCTTTGTCTGTATTGTCTAGATTGTTATCCCTAGCAGGTTTATTTTGCTATTCGGATGTGTATGACACGCACTCCGATCATGCTTTTTGATTCCTCGACGCATTGCTCACCGGATTTCTTTTATTGCTAGTCAGTAGTACACGAATTTTTCTGGAGTATTTTTAGCTTACTTTTTCTTTAACAAATTGTTATCCGTTTGGTATTTTCTTATCCTTTTTATCGCATTCTTTTACAGCTTTTCAAGAGAGCATGAGAAATAGAGTTTTACCGCTTTCTTTTGCCATGAGAAGTAGGATTAGAGATGCATGTTGGGGATTCCGTAGTTGGAGCATGTTCAGGAACCCCTCTGGTTTATTTATAGACCCGTTTAGGGAGATTGCGTATATTGTCTTCTAACTGTGTGTGGTTTGTTTAAAATCCTTCCGTGCAAAGGAGGTAACTTTCAGTGTGTTTACATTTGTGCTTGCATAGGTCATGAGTAGTTAGGAAACCGGATATGGAACCACCAACAAAGTCCTAATGATGATATATGATGATATGAAAGGCACGCGAAAAAGGTCAGCTCAGCTCACGCGAATCGTGATGCTTCCTTTATCGAGTCAATAATAAGTGGCAAGAGTTTCCTATTTTGCATGCTAAAACTAAAACATTTTCTTTATCAAACTTCAAAACATTGTTAATAAACTCAAACCCTTTCAAAGGTAAAAAAAATCAACCTCACTTCAAATATTTTTGTGTTCGGACCATTTTTTATGAAAACCTTTTCAATTAGGGCGTTCCTTTTCAAATCCAAGCAAATTTCTAAGTGTGCGAGCGGCTGAGCATAAGACTTATGATTAGCTGCAACACCAAGCACGAGTAGCAATTGTGAGGATGCGGAATGGAATTTCCCATAAAAAATTGCAATCCACCAAAATATTTGAGGAGAACTACGAAGTGATTTGATCCCTAATTGCACGAATGGGGTATGTAGGCACAAAGATTCGCAACCGCGGCAGACACAACTAAAAAACCATCCTTTTTGCACATAATTCTTTGCATTCATTCATTTTTCCTTAGACATAAGTTGTAAATAAATACCCACACCCAATAGATAGAAAGTAGAAGTGGATACCGTAGAGTACTACGAGCATGTGGGGTGCTAATACCTTCCCCTCGCGTAACTGACTCCCTTACCCGATCTCTTGGTCTTAAGAATATGATTTCTCCCCCTTAGGTTTACTTGATGATTTCCTTTCCTCTCGCGGGATAAAAAATGTTCTATGACGACTTCCTTGATATTCTATCCGATGATTTCAGCCAGTAGTAGTTTTAGTTGGCGACTTCACTCGGGAAGTTGAGACCTCTTGCTGGTCCATCCAGGAGTCGATCCTAGCTTTTACTTTCTTGTTTATTGGGTGTTTATTTATTTACATGATTTATCGCATCATCCTTTGTATGCTTTGCATTGCATCCTGTGTGACATTTTATCGCTTCCATATATTGTATCTGCAGCTGTGCTGAATCTGTTTCTGGATTGGGTGCGAGTTACATGAGGTAAAAGGCTGAATCTATTGTATCAGAGGTATCGATGGTGACTGTTGGTGACATGATACTGATGGTGACTTGGTATTTTATGTTGGTGACTATGATTCTATTCTGTGGTATTTTCTAGCCATTACTCTGTCCGTGGTTTTGGTTTTTTGCAGACTAGCTCAGAAACAGTACAACAAATGAACAATATCATGGAATTCGTAAACCCATGATCAACGCACAATGAACTTGCACCATAACATGTTTATTTTCCAAAAGAAATGTTAGAAAAAATATGCTATTTATCTAACCCTACATGTATATCATTTCTAGGATATTTTGTGATGATCATCAACATCAGGATGGATAACGACGTTCAGACCAACAGTGAGTGTCGCAAGAAGACCGCGATCTATTCTTTCTATTAGTTTGATATTTTTGAAGTGAAAGCGATGGGTGCTCATGTGAAAGGGCTGATTGAGAAAAACTTCAGAGAGACTTATGGAAACATCTTACCTTTGTTGGTGGAGGGTTATGAGATCCATGTTATGCAATCACTGTGGCAGTTCTATGATAGCAAGCTCCGATGCTTCACTTTTCAAGACTATCAGCTTGCGCCAATCTCGAAGAGTACTCTTTTCTTCTAGGTCTCAACATTACAAGCAGCATGCCGTTTGTCAGGGTACCTGCTACTCCAGATTTTGAAGTCATCTCTAAAGGGCTTTATTTACGCGTTAGCGATGTGAGGGCTAATTGGATCTCCAAAGATAGTACAACGGGGATTCCTTTGGGCTTTCTTTTGGCTAGAGCAGATGAATTGACAAAGAATGAAGATTGGTAGAATTTCAATGTTGTGTTGGCCTCCATGATCTATGGCACAGTTATCTTCCATGTTATGGAGAAGTTCATGGATTTTGCTGCTATATCTGTATTCATGAACATCAATCTGGTTTCGACTATCTTGGTGAATACTTATTATGACATACACTCTCGTTATGGTAAAAGGGATGTGTTGTCTACTGCATATCTTTGCTCTACAAAGGGTCCAAAATGCATATGCCGAAGAAAAGGGCATTTGTGGATTGTGCCAATTTGATGTTGTGGTCCCGTCGGATCGTTGCACTCATGTCTTATGATATAGTATGAAATACCATGTCAAGTGGAGCTGAGATTATTGCAAGTTGCGGGGAATTCCCTAATGTTCCGTTGCTGGGAACCAAGGGCTGCATCAACTAAAATCCTATATTGGCACTCCGCCAATTAGGATATCCCATGAAAGAAGAGCCTACGATTCGTCAGATGACGGAAAGTGGAATTATTCTCTCGATCCTTATGTGGCATGGTTGAAAAAGAGAGTCTCTATGATTTTGCTACCTTTTCGAAGGGAATCACCTCTATATCCTTAACCTCCTACTGTAGTTGAAGATCCATTATCTGATGTCGCCTCTTCATCATTATCTGCTGCAGATATGCTGGGGTTTGTGCGTGTAGAGCTCTACAAGAAACTCCAAACAGAGAATTCTGTTTTAAAAACTCGATTGCAAGATCAGGCCATGGATTTAGAGTTTGCTTTGTAGGGAAAAAAAAGCTATCAGTTGAGATCGAAGCAAAAGATCAGGTTTTGAGTGACTATAACTTGCTTGAACAAACCAAGAAAGTCAGAAGTGGAAACGCTTCTTCCTCCAACCAATTGACCAGAGATCTTGCGACTCAAGAGAGGTTGGAAAATTTTCAAGTCTTCAATGGGAAGTTGAAAATGAAGCATAGTAAAGATATTCGAGCCCTAAGCAAGAAACTCCGCAAGGAAAAATCTGATGCTAAAGAGTGTCTCAAACAGAAGAAAGAACTTGAGGCCGAGGTTCAGAGCCACCAAAAGTAGATTATTATTGTGTCCAAAGAAGTGGAAGAGTTGAAGATCCAGCTGTAAAAGTCAACAGATGAAGGATATGCGACGCATGCCATACTGAAGGGTCGAGCCATCCACATGTCCAAGTTGTCTGCAGAGATCCAGGAGCTTAAGTCGCAGATAGCTGCTATACAAGCTGATGTGAAAATTATTTGATGAAATTTGTATTTATTCTACGAATCACCTCCAGGCTTGTTGGACAGGATTCACTTGTTTCTTATTGTTTGTATTTGTACTCTCTGATTGAGGATTCATGTTTGAAGAATAGTATTCTTTTATGAAATGAGCGGTTGGTTTCCAAATTGATTGTGTATTTGCGGCCTATTGATGATTATTTTATCGTTTATCCTGTCATTATTTGATATTTGATGAGAAATCACAAGAACATCTTGGAAACGATCATTTCATGCATTAAGCATAACATTCATACATGTACATATATCATGCATAACAGGTTTTGATCAGAATTCTTATCAGTGGCTTTGCTTTTATTCAGTGGAAAATTTCAAATTTTGGCTTCCACTGTTACTCAACTAGAAGTAATCAACGCCGCCAAATGGAGCAAATCCAGGCTGACGTGGCTGCAATGAAGGTCATATGGAATCTCAAATGGCTCGGTTTATAGAGGTGATCACCAACATGAACCACGGTCAGCAAGACTTAAGAGCTTTGGTTGAAAGACCTCGTCCATAGGTAGAGCGTTATGAAAATCCGTTTGATGATTTTTCTGTGGGTCAGCCATGTGTTGTCAATGTTGCCAATAGTGATGGGTTTGTTGTCAACGATTCTCCTCAGTGTCTGCATATCAATCATGGTCAGTACTCACCACCTCAACCTCCACTGCAGGGAAATTATTTCTATGATAATGAGATGTAGGGGCATCATGGCAGAGGCCACCCTCATTCTCAGGGTCTCGATCTGAACCATAATGAGGAGGTGTATTCTGTTAATGCTAGTGAAGCCAGCTTTCCCGCTAAGGATCAAAAGTATCGTTTACTCGAGGAAAGAATAAGGGTTGTTGGAGGTCAAAAGATCTCTGGCTTGGATATTTCTAATTTGTGATTGGCACCCAGAGTTAGGCTTCCGCCTAAATTCAAAGATCTAACTTTTGACAAGTATAACGGTGCAACCTTTCTGATGCATTTCTTCATAGAAAGCTTGTCTGGGGCATCTTTGGGATGGTACATGCACTTAGAGAGAACTCACATCAGAATTTGGCGAGATCTGGTTGATGCTTTCATTCAGCAGTATTAGTTCAATATTGACATGGCTCCTAACAGGATCCAATTCCAAAGTCTATCTTATAAATTTGGCGAAACATTCAAAGAATATGCTCAAAATGGCGAGAACTCGCTGCGCGAGTTCAACTTCCTATGATGGAAAGGGAGATGATTGACATGTTCACTAGTGCTCTTTCTGGGAACTATTATGCAGTTTTCAGTACATCGGCCAATTTCCCTGAGATGGTCAGATACGGTGAAAGAATTGAAAGTGGGTTGAAATCTGGAAAAATTTAGTATACCGAAGGTGGCAGTTCTTTAGGTTCAAAGAAAGCATTCAGTGGGTACCCCAGGAAGAAAGAAGGGGAGTCCAGTGCTGTTTATGACAGGGGAAATCGGGGCAAAGCCCAGGTAAATGTTGTAACCATATCCTCTGCTCAGCTGCAAGCTCAGCAAGCGCCACGTCAATAGTATCAAAGACAACAAAATAATCGTGTATCGAGAAGGTTTGATGCCATCCCAATGTATTATGTAGAGATTTTGATACATTTGTTTGATCTTAAGTTGGTGGTCCCAAGGGGCGCACCACCTCCACCTCCTCCTGACAGACGGCCAGCGAACTATGATGGCAACGCTCATTGTGAGTTCCATTCTGGCGCTGTAGGACACAATATTGAAAAATGTTATCCCCTTAAATGCAAGGTGCATACTTTTATTGACTCGAAAGCTATTTAGTTTGATGCTCAACAACAACAGCCAAGGCCCAACGTCATTCAAAATCCAATGCCGCTTCATGTCGGGGAAGTTGTTCAAGCCATTATGGAGGATAGTGAAGTGTTGAATCTGATTATGGATGTGAATTTGATAAAAACCCCATTTCCTTTTGTGACAGAATGTCTTGTTAAAAGAGGAGTTTTTGCAGGTTGTGCACCTGAATGTGTTGATTGCAAAGCTTGATCAAATCGATGTGAGAATTTCAAAATTGGCATTCAGAACTTGATTACTAGTGGTGAGTTGCAGTTTGAAAAAATTAAGAAGGATAAGAAAGGTGGAGCCCAAGAGGTCTCAGTGATTTCTATTGCTTATACCGAAGTGTTTATCTATGCACTAGCCAAGCCTATTCCATTGATGATTACTAAATCTGGTCCCATTCCTTATGCATGCGACAAGGCCGTGCCTTGGCATTACGGATCAGATGTTTACTACTTAGGAATTAAGAAGGACGAAGGATCTTCTTATGACAAGAAGGATTCTAAGTAAGATGTTGCTAATGCTGATAATTTCGTGGGCAGTGGGATATGTCATACCCCAAAATTTTCCCTCCTACCTCTCAAGACATTTCATACATCCATGCTCAAGGGTTCCTCAAGGGTTGATCAGACAAACCCTCTCCTAGACAATCAACCCAAACTAGGGTTTGGCAATTTCGATCAAGATGGACTTCCAACATCTCCAATGGTCATCATGCCTCCTCATATGCTTCAAAGATTCTCCATGTCAAGTTTCAAGCCTCACAAGTCAAGTTTCCTCGCAGTTGCTCGATGGTTGAAAATCACCAGTATTGGACATAAAGTCAATGTGGTCAACATACCAAACTTCCCGATTTTGGTCAACATCCTCATTTTGAAGTCACATTCATCATTTGATCAATGGTTGATCATGATTCATCAAGAAAACTCAAGATTTGCTCAAAAGTCAAACTTTCCAAATTAGGGTTTTTCAATGAAAAGTCAATTGAACTTTGACTGAGCATAACTTCTTCATACTTTCTCATAAATTTTTCCACCACCTCTCATTTTGAAGGAAATTCAATTCTCTACAACTTCATGTCTCACAAGAATGTTCAAAAAATGCTTCATTTGGAAGGTATGGGTCAAAACATTACAGGTCCTTTTCAAAGTCAACAAAAAGTCAACTTTTTCTTTTGATGTTTTATTGAGCATGGAAACTCCAATTGAGATGAACACTCAAAAATGTGGAAAATTGAGCAAAATACACCTTGTACAAGTTGGGCATTTTTGGACAATTGCACAAAGAGAGATATTTGTCAAAATCCAATTTTTTCCAAATGGGCCTATAATTTTATGATCCAAACTTGATCATAATATTATTTGTGACCTATTGATGCCTTGCCACGACCACATTCTATTTTTTTTTATTTTTGAATTTAAAAGCATTTAATTCAAATTTAAATTATATAAAATATGAAAACAAGGTATATTTTCAAATGGATTGGATTTTTATCAAACTTTAGGTCCAAGATAGCCCACACAACTTGCCAATTTCGTGCTAGCTCTCACATGGAAGGAAAAATCAAATTTTCAAAAGATTTGATTTGATTTGAAAGAGAAAATTTTTGCATTCAAGAGAAGATCTTTTTTCATTCTTTTTACTCTTAATCCTCACTCTATAAATACTGATCACATTGCACAAGACCAAGGACGAAACCGTAGCCCATACAAGCAACCCTAAAATGCCAAAAAATTCATCAAAGTTGTCAATTTCGAATTTCAAATTCCAACAGGTTTCAAGGTGTTCTAAGCCTTCCATCGTGTTCCTGAGGTTCCCAAGGATCGATACCAATCCTTACTTGAAGCCAAGACTGCCCAGATCGTGCCATACACCTTGCTCCGATTTGGTATTTTCTTGAATTTCGATTTTCATTATTCATGCGTTACTAACTATTTTTGCTTGCATATTTGGACTCAGGACACTCTTTAGATCATGAATGATGCATTACATGTAAGGTTGCACGCATAGAACTCAAATCACCATGGCTAGGGCATCTTGAACTGTTTGAATCGAACTGGTTGATACAAGTGTTTTCAGGGCAAACGAACACCACCATCGTGTTCGCAGCCCTCGAATTAGGGGGTAGAGTCCCTCGTTGTTCTTTATTTTGGGTATTTTTCAGGTTTGAAAGTTTGAGCAATCGGAGAAGACGACCGGAGCTACGGCTCCGGAGTCGTTAACCGATTTGGAATCCGGCGAAGCATGCGTGGCGAAAGCGAGCGATCTGATTCGTCTATCCATTCAACTGGGGTCCACACGGCTGACTGTGCGTTGAAATCAAATCCATGACACGTATTCGCTTATAATGCAATGTTTCCATTTTCCAAACACCAAAAGCGCGTTGGCTCAGTTGTAAAGGCAAGCAGACTTGAGTTTTCATCCAGAGGTCTCCAGTTCGAATCCAGGCAAGACCATTCCTTTTTTACTCTTTGAAAAACTAACTTATTTTCTTATTTTCTTTAATATATTTCATCTAATTTAATTTATCTTTAATATTTTTTATCATTTATCTAAAAAACTTCAAAAATATTTCGTTTTTGCATAATGATCAGAAAAATACTTATTTAATTTTTGAAATTAAAATTAACATTTTTGCTTGCATATTTTATTTAATTTCTAATTAATCATTAATTTGACTTTTAATTGCTTTTAAAGTATCAAAACGATCCAGAAAATTACCAAAAATTGATCTTATCATATTAATGTCATTCCTAACATAAAACCTTTTTCCTCATTCAAAAATATTTCTTTTTACTAACATTTTCTTCTTATGCAATTTTCTTCCGTTTTCCGATTATGTATATTTTCACAGGTTCTAACGTTTTGGATGATTTTTCCTTCTTTTCTTTTTCAATTATGTCACTGCCTATGGGATGTAATAGTTTAATTAGGACTTTTACTTTCCGCACTCTTATTATGTAACTGCCCCAAAGCCATGTAATAGCATAGGACTTTATCTTTCCGCACTTTACTTTCTGCAATTTACTTTCTGCACCCTTTAAACTGCTAGTAATTAGGTGCGTATGGCAAGATAAAATTGAACATAGATCACTTCTAATTCCAAGATAACATATCTGAATTTGACACACTCTTTTCACTCATGTACCCCCTAGGGTAATTCTCTCTCATTGCCTTTACGAATACAAATGGTCATGTCCCTCGAACGTAGAGGTATTCTAGCACCGTTGCCTTCAAAACAAATCATCATAGTCCCTTGATACAAAGATCATAGACCCACGATGTCGCCTACATATACGTGATCTTGACCCTCGATGTTGCCTACGAAAAAATGATGATAGTCCCTTCGAATGCGCTAGAATACTTCCTATAGGTTGCCTTCTATGACCATCCGATGTCCTTTCGAATGTCCCTTTACATCCAACGAGTAGGGTTACCTACCAACTAATGGTATGGATAGCCCTATTCTAAAGGAACGTAAAACAACACGAAAACGACCATTCTGAGTAGGTAATAAGACTTTTAGTTGCTTGCTCAAACAAAATACTTTTCACACCTCACACTTTTGTCAAAGTTCAAACTCTTTTCAAAACGAAACATTTCTGAACACTTTGTATACATTCCTACATGAATCATTACAAAGTCAAAGCGAAATGCCTTTTCAAAACATCTTTGTCAAACACACAGAAAGCACTTTTAAAAAAAATGATCTAAGAGCAATTAAGAGCCCGTAGATAACTACGGATGGAAAGGGGTGCTAATACCATCCCTTTTCATAACCTTCTCCCTTACTCAGAATCTAACGAAGGTCTTTTCCTGTTCTTTTCACCTTCCCTAAATTGGATAAAAGAAAAGTCGGTGGCGACTCTTGCTATCCGCATATTTGCGATAAAAAGCAAAACAAAATTCTCAAAGTCAGTTCACCGTATTACAGAACTGGCGACTCTGCCGGCGAGACACCCTAAAGAGAGAATGCCTTAGGGATTTCTAGATCACTTTACTGCTTTTTGTTTGACTTGTATGCTTTATCTTAAAGGGTTGCTTGGGTATTATATTTGTGGGGGATCCTACACCCGAATCCAAGTTTCCTTAGGTAAGTAGCAATAGATCATCGCGACCGTTTGGCGTATACCGAAACGGTCAACATGATGGCTACGTTAGTGTGACACTTTGGATGTCCTGATACTCTTCATTTCCAAGTTGAGGATAGTATTTGGCTTCCGCGTGGTGTCATTAGCACTAACTCAACTTTTAGAACCTTAATTGACCCATCTTGGCCATTAGAAAGTAGTGAGATGGCCGACTTTGGTGTAGACCGAGGTTGGTTGATACTCGATGCTACGTTCTTTAAGATCAGACTTTTGGGATATTTTCAGTCGACCACTTGGTTGTCGTATTGAAATAAACGCCTACGAGAAAGATCAATGATATGAGATTCCTATAACCCGGTTACTATTATAGGACAGGATGAACCAACTCAAACTTTGGTAGGGTAAACACCTATACCTCATGCAAGCCTTAAACCTAGGGCCATTGTGTGATTTGTTTGTGCTTGCTAAACATGACATCATGACATCATCGCATTGCATATCATTTCTAACTATTTCAAGGACCTAGGGATTTATCTATGCTCTGTTTTGTAGGGATTATGGCTTCTAGAAAGACTATCTGAATCAACTTCATGGGTATACCTTCTCATCTCAAAGAATTGGTTTCAGAAATTCCCGATCATGCTCAGTTCATCAAAAGACATGGTTATCTACTTGATTTGGTTATCTCCGGTTTTGAAGAAGATATGATGCATGTCCTATTCCAGTTCTTCGATCCGAAACACCATTGCTTTACATTCCCAGATTATCAGTTGGTTCCTACTTTGGAAGAGTTCTCTAAGCTACTTGGGATACTTATTCTTGACCAAATGCCACGCACCGGTTTAGAAAAGGTTCCTAAGTACGAAGACATTGCATCAGCCTTACATCTAAAGCGCTTAGACATTGAAGCCAATTGAGAAACAAGAAGCGGAGTTAAGGGTTTACTTGCCAAGTTCCTAATTAAGAAAGCCCGAGAATTCCTCAAAGTTTTGAGTTTCCAAGCATTCGAAGACATTATGGCCTTGCTAATCTATGGTTTGGTTCTATTCCCTAACTCGGATCAATTCATAGATGTCAACGCCATCAAGTTATTTCTTACTCGTAATCCTGTGCCTACTTTACTTGGACACATTCTACATACTCTCCACACTCGTACTACAAAAAGACAAGGAACTCTCATGTGTTGCATACCATTACTTTCCAGGTGATTTATTTCGCACCTTCCTCCATCAGTTTTGAAGAACGAACAAAGGTTGAAGTGGTCTCAAAGACTAATGTCACTCTCTCATTCGGATATCCGTTGGTGTCTTTTCTCCCAAAAAGACTTCACATTCATTGAGCGTTGTGGAGAATTCCCTAATGTACCACTACTTGGTATAAGGGGAGGTATCACTTACAACCCTCCTCTAGCTCTACGTCAGTTTGGTTTTGATCAAAGAGATGGTCCACATGAAATGCTTCTCCAAGATATTGTGTTCGACTACAACCACGATCTCCAGAGTTACCGACGAAGGTTCATACACGCTTGGGGCATGGTAAAGAAGACTGATACCAAGACTTTGGGGCACCAAAACTCTATTCCTTGGGAACCTTACCTCAAATGGGTGCGAGCTCGAGCTCAAAACCTCATGATGTCATTCACGCCTGTTCTACCGGTAATTATGGAACTGCTCATAGGTGACGACCTATAATCGCTCTCCATCCCGACATGCCTACGATTTTGAAGACTGAAGATGTCTTGATTCACTTAAAGAAGAAAGGGATACATTTGAAGCTGAGCGCTATGCAAGTGAGAAGAAGGTACTAGAGTTGACAAAGCTACTTCACGAGGAGCGGAACATCAACGCCTACCTTGGAACCAAGAGGAAGCGCCCATGGGAGACTTAGAGCTTTAGGATTTTATGCTTTTCTTTTATTTTTCTGAACTATCTTTTGTACTTAAAAAGAAAAAGAATAAAAAAGAGAACTAATAAATGTTTGTTCGTGCTTGTTTAACAAATTTAAATCCTTAAGGTCCTTGAAAACATTGCATTGCATTTGCATAAACATCGCATATCATGGCATAACATCTCATAATAGGTACATTGAAGATTGGTTTTCATTTCTCGCTATTTATTTTAGCGTAAATGGCTCTGAACAGCTGTCAAAGATCTCCGTGCTCAAAATGCTCAGTTCCAGGAGATGTTCACTAGCTTGGTCCAAGGCCAAGAAGATCTGAAGAAGCTCATCAACAGAAAGAAGAAGGTCATTGGTGTTCTCAACATGGGAAGACGTCACAAAGGTGGTCCTAAAGTGGTCAGCCGGATTGAGTTCTCAGAAGGGAGTGTCAAGACTGAGGGAAGTGTCAAGGGCAACGAAGACGACCAGCGTGAGCCTAAGAAGGAAAAAGAAGATCACTATGATAATGACCAGTACTCTGATGAAGATGACAAGTATAAGCAACTTGAAGACCGTCTGAAGGCTGTGGAAAATCTGAAGATGTTCGGGCTGAATTTTGATGATCTGAGTCTTGTCCCTGGTGTGGTCATTCCTCCCAAGTTCAAAGTTCCTGCTTTTGCCAAGTATGATGGCATTTCTTGTCCGAAGCTGCATTTGAAATCCTATGTTCGTAAGATCAATCCCACACCGATGATGTAAAGTTGTGGATGAATTATTTTCAAGAGAGTTTGTCCGGAACTCAGTTGGAGTGGTATTATCAGCTAGAGAATGACCGTATCCGTACTTGGAGTGATTTAGCAGTTGCTTTCTACAGACAGTATGTGTACAATGATGAGTTGGCACCCACTCGCATGCAACTACAAAGCATGTCTATGGGTCGTGATGAAAGGTTCAAAGAGTATGCTCAGAAATGGAGAGATCTAGCAGGCAGAGTTCAGTCACCCTTGTCCCATAGGGAGTTGGTTGATATGTTTATGGGAACACTAACAGGCCCATTCTTCAATCATCTGATTGGAAACTCCTCAGCCGGGTTCACCGAGCTGATATTGATAGGAGAGCGATCAAGTCGGTATCAAGAGCGTAAAGATTCGTATAGAGTCATCCTCAATGTGCAAGAGATCTTTGGTGGTAAGAAAAAACCGTCGAAAAGCCGAGCCAAGACCGACCGTGCTCAACTGTGGGGGCGTCGATTCCAATCTTACATCAACACAACCTCGTCAGACAACGCAGAGCCGTAACGCGCCACGAAGGCATTTAAGATCAACATGCCGTTGTCGCAAGCCTTGAAACACATGTTGAAAGCAGAGCTGATTACCTTGAGGGACCCTCCTCAGAGTGTCAATACTTCCTCTCCGAGATGTAATCCCAATGCTAATTGTGCTTACCATTCCAACAGCCTGAGACACATCGACAACCGCTGGGCTCAAGAACAAGATTCAAGATATGATCGAAGCTAAACAGATTGAGTTTGATCCTCCTGCTGAGACTCCGAACGTGATCAACGCACCTATGCCTAACCATGACAAAAGTTCCAATGCTATTTGCAATAAATCTTATGTTTTTAACATAGATGACTTGACCATTCCTCTGATAGACTGTTAAGAAGAATTTGCGCGCTTCTGTCAACCCAGGATGCCCAGAAAATTGTCGTTGGTGCCCATCTGTGCCTGATGGTTGTGCTTGGTTGAGAAGACGTGTTCAATGCATGATGGATAACTTTGAAATACTATTCCTGAAGCCACCTGTGGAGAATCTGTGTGAAGACATGTCTAAGAAACTGAAGATCGAAGATGTGAATGAAACTGTACCGAATGTGTGGGATACCTTGGGACAACCAACTGGAAAGTTCGATTACATGGTGAAGTATACCGTTCTCGATATTGACAACATCAACGATCAAGTAAGGTGACCAACCGAAGAGTGTTCTTCCATATATCTCCTCCAAAAGACACTGCGACTCCAGCTCGAATCCCAGCTATCCAACCAGTTCCCGAGACCAGAGGGAAAGAACCAGTAGCTCATCCTGCCCAACCAGAAGTACCAAAGGAAGTTGCTGAAGACACCTCCAAACGAGAAATGGAGGAAATTTTGTAATTTATCAAGAAAAGTGACTATAATGTTGTGGAACAGTTGGGACAGACCCCGTCCAAGATATCCATGCTTGCTCTGCTCTTGTGCTCTGAGGCTCATGCTAAAGCCCTGGTGAAGTTTTTGAAGAATGCTCATGGACCGCAAGACACTACTCCTGATCAATTTGAAGTTTGTATTGCTAGCCTGGCTGCCAACAACGGCCTAGACTTCTCGTCTGATTTGACTCTCGCGTAAGGAAACACAACAAAGCCTTGCACATCTCTCATGAATGCAAGAGGCTACATTGTCTCATGTTTTGGTGGATACCGATTCGCCTCGAACATCCCGCCAAAGACCGCTTGATCGACTCGATATTGAAGATTGGTTCAAACCCATTGACATAATTGTGAGAGCTTTTGATGGTTCTAGCAGTACTTGGAGAGCTCGTTACCTCGTTAAAGTCGATACCTGACTTTTGATTCCACTCTTTGTCATGGACATTCGTCCATTACTCTTACCTGCTTGGACGCCTTGATACATGGGCGGGCATACTACCTTGCATCGAAACCAAGTACCCGGTGAAAGGGAAGGTTGTTACAGTACGTGGTGAAGAAGAATATATGGTCAGTCATCTACAATCATTCCGATATCTCGAGATGGAAGGTGAATTCTTCGAGACTCCCTGTCAAGCTTTCGGAACAATCCCCAGAGTCATGCTGCTGACTCGCCATCCCCGGTTACGCAAGTTCGCTGGATGGCTTCGCTGAAGGATGCTCAAGCTGCAGTTGAAGAAGGAGGTAGTACTATATGGGGACAGGTCCCTGATCTTCCTTTCAAATCTGACAAGATTGGTTTAGGCTTCACCATCAAAGGTCAGAAGATGATGCGCCGCGAACGTGCCGACCAACTTCCTTTCCGTATCAACAAAGATGAAGTTCATGCTATAGAAGACGACGATAGTGACTTCGACATAAGCAAGTGGATCTTCCCAACTCCCGACGACGGACTCAACAATTGGAAGACTGAAGACATCATACCAATCTCCTTTAGACAGGAGTAATTTCCTTTGTTTTTGTTTTGCTTTCCGTTTTCTATGTTTTGAACAATAAACTCTAAACCTTAGTGCCTTGCCCGGGGCATCATGGCTCGTTTGTGACGGTTATTATCTGTCATTTGCATATTTTCATTCAATATAATTGTTGTAATTTTGCATTTAATTGTTTCTTTCTTTCTTTTACTTTATCACCCCTTCAAAAAGCTATGTGTTTCTTACACACACCCATGTGATACACTGCAGAATCACTCTGAATCTCGTTGATAACAGTTATGCTATTGCTAAATATGACTTCGATAATCCGATCTACCAAGCCGAAGACGAAGGTGAGGAAGATTGTGAAGTGCCAGGAGAACTTGTCAGACTGATACAGCAAGAAGATCGAGTTATACAGCCACACTTAGAGCCAGTTGAGGTTGTAAATTTGGGTACTGATGAAGACAGAAAAGAGGTCAAGATAGGAGCGGGTCTTGAGAACAGTGTTAAAGAGAGATTGATTCAGATGCTACGAGACTATATTGAGGTTTTTGCTTGGTCATACGAAGACATGCCCGGTTTAGACATTGACATTGTGGTACACCGATTGCCAACAAAAGAGGGTTTTCTCCCAGTGAAGCAGAAGGTTCGTCGCATGCATCCTGAGATGTCTGAGAAAATTAAAGCTGAAGTTATGAAGCAATTTAATGCCGGTTTCTTAGCTGTTACTTCTTATCCATAATGGGTTGCGAACATAGTGCCTGTACCTAAGAAGGATGGTAAGGTGCGAATGTGTGTGGATTACAGAGATCTGAATAAAGCGAGTCCGAAAGATGATTTTCCACTTCCTCATATTGATGTTCTGGTTGACAACACCGCCAAGATAAGGTCTTCTCCTTCATGGATGGTTTCTCCGTTACAATCAAATCAAAATGGCCTCAAGACATGGAGAAGACTACTTTGCTACACAAAGGCATTCGCTACAAGGTTATGCCGCTGGATCGAAGAATGCAGCGCCACTTATCGCGGCCATGGTGGAATTATTTCATGACATGATTCATCAAGAGATACGGTCTCGTCGACAATATGATAGCTCGATCACGAGAAGAACATCTTGATCATTTAAACTATTTGATGATGAAGAAGTAATATAAGACTCAATCCCAACAAGTGCACCTTTGGAGTCGATCCGTAAACTCTAGGGTTTGTTGTCGCGGTAAAGGTATTGAGGTTGACCTCGCCAAGGTTAAGGCTATTCAAGAAATGCCATCTCCCCGCACCGAAGGAAGTAAGAGGTTTCTTGGCCGCTTGAATTACATTGCCGATTCATTGCACATCTAATCACATTGTGAGCCAATCTTCGTTATCAAGAAAGATCAAGTAGTGGAATGGAACGACGATCGCTGCACCTGCTTGACAAAATCAAGGAGTACCCTGTAATCCTCCTATCCCGATGCCGCCAAAGGGAAGACCTCTTATCATGTACTTGACAGATTAGAGAACTCAATGGGTATGTGTTGTGGCAACATGACGAGTCGGGTCGAAAAGAGTATGCAATATTCTACCTTAGCAAAAGTTTACCGACTGTGAAACAAGATACTCACAAATGAGAAAACTTGCGCTTTTACGGCTGCTCACGACTAAGACAGATATGTTGACTCACACTACCTTGTTGATTTCAAGATGGATCCGATAAAATACATATTTGAGAAACGAACTCTCTCGAAGAATAGCAAGATGGAAAATGATCTTGACCAATACGACATCCAAGATACTTCAAAGCGATCAAAGGAAGTGTAGTAGATCATTTGGCTCATCAAGCCAGTGACTATCGCCTATGCGCTTCAAGTTTCCGTACGAAGATGTTTTGCTAATTATCGATTAAGAACCAGACCAGAAGGACTCGAACAAGGATCCCGATGGACCATGGTCTTTGATGGAACCTCAAACGCACTTGGCAATGGCATTGGTGCCATCATTACATCTCCTACAGGCGGGCACACGCCGTTCACCGCCAGATTATGTTTCAGTTGCACCAATGACATGGCCGAATACAAAGCGTGCATTATGGGTATTAAAGATGCTATTGACTTAAGAATCATGTTCTTACAAGTGTATGGAGACTCAGCTTTAGTGATCAGTCAGATAAAGGGCGAGTGGGATACGAAGCACCCGAATCTCATTCCGTATCGAGAGCATGTTCTGAGTTTGATCCCCTACTTCAAAGAGATTACTTTCAATCACATTCCACGAGAAGAGAATTAGTTGGCAGACGCATTAGCTACTATGTCGTCTATGGTCAAGGCCAGATGGGACAACGAGGTTCCCCAGATCATTATTGAAAGGTTTGACGAACCAGCATATTATTGTGAACTTGAAACAGAAGAGAAGCCTTGGTACTATGACGTGAAGAGGTATCTTGAGACTCAGGAATATCCCGCAGGGGCATCCATCAATGATAAGAAGTTTTTGAGAAGGTTCGCATCCAAATTCTGCTTCAGCAACGACATCTTATACAAGCGCAACCACGACTTGTGCTTACTTCGCTGTGTAGACCAGAAAACAGCGGAACATATCATGGAAGAGTTACACGAAGGCGCATTTGGTACCCATTCCAGTGGACATACGATGTCTAAGAAGATTTTGAGAACAGGTTACTATTGGTCTACCATGGAAGCTGATTGTCACCGTTATGCTTGATCTTGTCACAAATGCCAGATATATGCAGACAAAGTGCACGTACCTCCAGTACCTCTGAATATTCTAACAGCTCCTTGGCCTTTTGCAATGTGGGGCATTGACATGATTGGAGAAATCAAGGCCACCGCTTCCAATGGACACTGTTTCATCCTTGTGGCAATTGACTATTTCACCAAGTGGGTAGAAGCAGTCTCGTTCGCATCTGTTACCAAGAATGTTGTGGCTCGGTTCATCAAGAATAATCTTATCTGTCGGTATGGCACTCCCGAAAAGATTATCATAGATAATGGTTCTAATCTCAACAACAAGATGATCACCGAACTCTGCACGCAGTTCAAGATCAAGCATCACAACTCTTCTCCTTATCGGCCTAAGATGAATGGCGCAGTGGAAGCCGCCAACAAGAACATTAAGAAGATTATACAGAAGATGACAATGACTTACAAGGATTGACATGAGATGTTACCATTTGCTCTTCATGGTTATCGCACTACAGTACGAACATCAACAGGGGCAACCCCCTTCTCTCTTGTATATGGTATGGAAGCGGTTCTACCAATCGAGGTTTAGATACCCTCAACCAGAGTCCTCCAGGACGCAGAGCTAGGCGAAGACGATGGGATCCAGACTCGCCTTGACCAGATTAAATTGATTGATGAGAAACGACTCGCGTCCATCTGTCATGGATAAATCTATCAGAAGCGAATGATCAGAGCATTTAACAAGAAGGTCAAGCATCGAGTCTACCTAGTCGGTGACCTAGTAGTCAAGCGCATCATTCTTCCACAAGGTGATCCCAGGGGCAAATGGACTCCCACCTATGAGGAACCATTTGTAGTCAAAAAAGTATTTTCAGGCGGAGCTATGATACTTAGCACCATGGATGGCGAAGACTTCCCACACCCTATGAACGTAGACATAGTCAAAAGATACTACACATAAAAGAGACCCGCTAGGTCGACTGACCTAGGCAAAAATAAGGGCATCCTGGCGAACCAAAAGGGTTCGGGCAAAAGTTAAGGATATATATAACATGTACACCCGGCAAGTCGAAAACCTTGCAAAGGCGGCTTGGGCAAAAAAGGGTATCCCGGTAGACTGAAAACCCGAAAGGGCGGTCTAGGCAAAAGTTAGGGATTTAAGCGTACGAATGTGTCTCGTCCAGATCACTTATCTACAGACTACTATCAGCATTCAAGGTTCAAATGGCGAAAATCAATTCACTCACTTTCTACTAACAGCAAGGAGATGAGATAGTTGAAATATATGAGTACTAGCATAGTTGGAACTTAACGAGATTTTTTCCGCATAGCTTTTACCCTTTTCTTGTGTATAAACTACTTGGCCATACGCCACATTTCAAATTAATACAAGTTCTTTCTCTTTACAATTTTTACTATTGTTGTTTGCATAAAGTCCAACGTTTGCTTTGAATGATTATATGCATTTGACAATACAAATCTGTTTACAAACATGCGAAAAATGAACGAACAAGGATAATTACTACAAGCTTTAGGAATTGAGATGACGACGAAAGTCACCAATACATTTCCCCGCAGAGCACGATCCCCACAGAGTTGTCGCCCACTACAAACCTTCCCCAGCGGAATGCACATTTCCCTCCACTAGTTCAGACATTCTAAGCTTCATCACGTTAGTCCCCGAGCAGTGATTCCAACCAGCTGAACCATATTACATCAGTCTCCAAGCAGTAACGATTCATGACCAGCAGAGGTATCCCCAGCAAAATATCTCTCAGCAATCATCACCTCCCCGGCAGCAGCAGTATCCAGACTTGAAACTTGGTCAGATAGTGAATCGCAGGAAACCTACATCTTTTATTCCTAGCCAGATATTTCGACGGGCTCCAGCCCTGTCCCCCCCGCAGCTATCAAGTGCTCTCTAGCAAGATCTACGCGCAAGATCCCCAGTAGAGCACCTCCTAAATTTTTCCTCAGCAGGGTCTACGCAAAAGATCCTCAGTAGGGTTCCTCTTGATCTCTACCATCCGCAACAACATCTAGGCTCAAGACTTGGTCAGATAGTGCATCGGACGAATCGAGGTTATCTTTTTTCTCGGGGCTTCTAATTCGTTTCGTCCCCAAACAAAAGTCAGAAATCCCCGAGCAGAACATCTGCATCTTCTTCAAGATGGATATGTTTTGAAATACCACAACATCTATCATTCATACATTACTTGTGCACACGTCATTCATACACATCGTCATGCATCATAATCTGCATAAGACTAACGATATTGTATCAAAGTTTCTTTTAGTTTTCCCAAAATAGGTGAAAATCACTCACCACAACAGGTCCGTGGATTAATGCCCGCCGACGGAAACCCTATCCGATCGCCTCCAGTTGTCCTCGACAACAGATCCAGGATTAATACCCGAAGCCAGACGGGCAACCCTATCCGAACGATCGCAAGTTATCCTCCGATAACAGGAATTGGACCAATACCCGAAGCACAACAGGGAGGCTGTCCACATTTTTCCGACTATTATCCTCTTAGAGTAATCAAGACAAAGATTTATTCTGACTCTCTCTTATTATCAAAGACCATAGTCTCGGGCGACGTCGGTTGCCTTGGATGGCATCTTAAGCCCATCTCCGACTACTTGTCGACCTCTCTCCACTCTCAGAATGCTGCATATTTTGTTAAAAAACCAATACAAACAAATAACTTCATTCAAAAACGGGTGCAAAGTCTAACATACGACTCCCTCTGGATGGCATCTTAAGCCCATCTTCGTGCCCCCTTCCACTTTCAGGAACATCTACCGAGCCTAGCGTACGGCTCACTCTCCAACATCGATCATTCCAGATGGCATCTTAAGCCCATCTCCGACGACTCTCCTATTCAGACGGCATTCTTGAGTCTCGCATATGACTCATTCCTCGGTGAAATCTCCAACTTCTCCAAATGGCATCTGTAAGCCCATTCCCGCATCATCAGCCAACACCGAGTGCAAATTTTCAGGTGTACACGAGTGTTTAATCATCTTCTACCTCCAGGTCATGAAAGGCACGCATGCCAATCTAACCCTTCCAGTACCAGAAGATTGAACAGGGGAAGCTGTCATACCCCAAAATTTTCCCTCCTACTTCTCAAGACATTTCATACATCCATGCTCAAGGGTTCCTCAAGGGTTGATCAGACTAAACCCTCTCTAGACAATCAACCCAAACTAGGGTTTGGCAATTCCTCGCATCAAGATGGACTTCAACATCTCCAATGGTCATCATGCCTCCCTCATGCTTCAAAGATTCTCCATGTCAAGTTTCAAGCCTCACAAGTCAAGTTTCCTCAAACAATTGTCTGAGTGGAAAAATCAATGGACAAAAGTCAATTGTGGTCAACATAAAGTCAAACTTCCTGATTTTTGGTCAACATCCTCATTTTGAAGTCACATTCATCATTTGATCAAGGGTTGATCATGATTCATCAAGAAAACTCAAGATTTGCTCAAAAGTCAAACTTTCCAAATTAGGGTTTTTCAATGAAAAGTCAACTGAAGTTTGACTGAGCATAACTTCTTCATACTTTCTCAGAAAGTTTTCCACCACCTCTCATTTTGAAGGAAATTCAATTCTCTACAACTTCATGTCTCACAAGAATGTTCAAAAAATGCTTCATTTGGAAGGTATGGGTCAAAACATTACAGGTCCTTTTCAAAGTCAACAAAAAGTCAACTTTTTGTTTTGAAGTTTTATTGAGCATGGAAACTCCAATTGAGATGAAACCAAAGATGTTATTTAGAGGACACCTAGAGCTTTCTAAAAAGTCCATGAACACTCAAACATGTGGAAAATTGGGCAAAATACACCTTGTACAAGTTGGGAATTTTTGGACAATTGCACAAAGAGAGATATTTGTCAAAATCCAATTTTTTCCAAATGGGCCTATAATTTTATGATCCAAACTTGATCATAATATTATTTGTGACCTATTGATGCCTTGCCACGACCACATTCTATTTTTTTGATTTATTTTTCAATTTAAAAGCATTTAATTCAAATTTAAATTATATAAAATATGAAAACAAGGTATATTTTCAAATGGATTGGATTTTTATCAAACTTTAGGTCCAAGATAGCCCACACAACTTGCCAATTTCGTGCTAGCTCTCACATGGAAGGAAAAATCAAATTTTCAAAAGATTTGATTTGATTTGAAAGAGAAAATTTTTGCATTCAAGAGAAGATCTTTTTTCATTCTTTTTACTCTTAATCCTCACTCTATAAATACTGATCACATTGCACAAGACCAAGGACGAAACCGTAGCCCATACAAGCAACCCTAAAATGCCAAAAAATTCATCAAAGTTGTCAATTTCGAATTTCAAATTCCAACAGGTTTCAAGGTGTTCTAAGCCTTCCATCGTGTTCTGAGGTTCCAAGGATCGATACTATCCTTACTTGAAGCTAAGATCGCCGGATCGTGCATACACTTGTTCATTTGGTATTTTCTTGAATTTCGATTTTCATTATTCATGCGTTAACTATTTTTGCTTGCATATTTGACTCAGACACTTTTAGATCATGAATGATGCATTACATGTAAGGTTCACGCATAGAACTCAAATCACCATGGTAGGCATCTTGAACTGCTTGAATCGAACTGGTTGATACATGTGTTTCAGGCAACGAACACCACCATCGTGTTCATATTCGAGTTAGGAGGGTAGAGTCCTCGTTGTTCTTTATTTTGCGATTTTTCGTGTTTGAAAGTTTGAGCAATCGGAAGGACGAACAGACTAGGGCTCTGCCGCTGACCATTTGAATCCTAAGTGGCGTGACGTTAAGCTTTGGCGATCCGATATTTATCCATTCAACTTGTCCATACGTCGATCGTGCATTGAAATCAAATCCATGACACGTATTCGCTATAATGCAATGCTTCCATTTTCCAACACCAAAGCGCTTGGCTCGATGGTAAAGGCAAGTGACTGAGTTTTAACCAGGTCTCCGATTAATCCATGCAAGACCATTCCTTTTTTACTCTTTGAAAAAATAACTTATTTTCTTATTTTATTTAATATATTTCATCTAATTTAAATTATCTTTAATATTTTTTATCATGCATCTAAAAAACTCCAAAAATATTTCTTTTTTGCATAATTATCAGAAAAATACTTATTTAATTTTTGAAATTAAAATTAACATTTTTGCATGCATATTTTATTTAATTTCTAATTAATCATTAATTTGACTTTTAATTGCTTTTAAATTATCAAAACGATCCAGAAAATTACCAAAAATTTATCTTATCATATTAATGTCATTACTAACATAAAACCTTTTTCCTCAAAGTTTTGAGTTTCCAAGCATTCGAAGACATTATGGCCTTGCTAATCTATGGTTTGGTTCTATTCCCTAACTCGGATCAATTCATAGATGTCAACGCCATCAAGTTATTTCTTACTCGTAATCCTGTGCCTACTTTACTTGGAGACATTCTACATTCTCTCCACACTCGTACTAGAAAAGACAAGGAACTCTCATGTGTTGCATACCATTACATTCTAGGTGGTTTATTTCGCACCTTCCTCCATCAGTTTTGAAGAACGAACAAAGGTTGAAGTGGTCTCAAAGACTAATGTCACTCTCTCATTCGGATATCCGTTGGTGTCTTTTCTCCCAAAAAGACTTCACATTCATAGTGTAGAGGAATTCCCTAATGTACCACTACTTGGTATAAGGGAGTATCACACAACCTCCTCTAGCT
>CM038794.1:72679545-72812099 GCA_021764765.1 Vicia sativa | reverse complement strand
GTATAATGGCATTTCGTCTCAAGTCGCATTTGAAACCTATGTTCGTAAGATCAACCTCACACCGATGATGTAAAGACGGGATGCATTATTTTCAAGAGAGTTTGTCCGGAACTCGCTGGAGTGGTATTATCGCCCAGAGAATGACCCATCCTCGCATTTCTGGAGTGTGATTTCTGAGTTGCTTTCTGCTGCAAGATGTGTAATAATGTTGAGTTGGCACCCACCGCATGCAACCAAAGCATGTCATGGTCGTGATGAAAGGTTCAAAGAGTATGCCCGTAAATGGAGAGATCTAGCAGTGTGTTCACCACCCTTGTCCCAGGGAGTTGGTTGATATGTTTATGGAACACCGACGGTGCCCATTCTTTAATCATCTGGATTGAAACTCCTCACCGGGTTCACCGAAGTGATATTGATAGGAGAGCGACATCGGTATGAAGAGCGGAAAGATCTGGACAGAGTCATCCCAACATCAAGAGATCTTTGGTGGTAAGAAAGAAACTAATGCCGTATGGTCGTCGTGCCGAGCCAAGACCACTCATGCTCAATCAAGCAAGGGCCGTGATCTCCAATCCTACATCAACACAACCTCGGCTGAGACAACGCGAGCTTAACGCGCCAATAAGACGCTACGAAGATCAACATGCCGGTTGTCGCAAGCTTTGCACCACATGTTGAAAGCAGAGCGACACCTGAGGGACCCTCTCGTAGTGTCAATACTTCCTCTCCGAGGTATAATCCCAATGCTAATGTGCTTACCATTCCAACAGCCCAGGCACTACATCGACAACCGCTGGGCTCAAGAACAAGATTCAAGATATGATCAAGCTAAACAGATTGAGTTTGATCCTCCCACGAGACTCGAACGTGATCAACGACTTATGCCTAACCATGACAAAAGTTCCAATGTTATTGGCAATAAACTTATGTTTTCAACATAGATGACTCGACCATTCCTCGACGATCGAAGAATTCATTGCAAGCTTCTGTCAACCAGATGCCCTAAAATTGTCACAGCCTATCCTGCCTCGATGGTTGGTTTTGGTCGAGAAGACGGTTCAAAGGTATGATGGATAACCGTGAAATACTATTCCCCAAGCCACTGGAGAATCTATGTGAAGACATGTCTAAGAAACCAAGATCAAGATGGAATGAAATGTACCGATGCGGATATTGGGACAGCCAAGTGGAAAGTTCGATTACATGGTGAAGTATAACTGCCTCGAAAGCTACAAGATTCCTATTGAAGATGTTATACACCGGACGGGGAGACAATTTCCTGAAGACTATGCCGATGTTAACAATGATAGATTTCTCTCGCTGACCAGGCCTAGGTGGCACCTCTCATCATTACTTCTCCCGCACCAGCCCATATTCCTCCGACAAACTATTCCTTGAACCATGGAGCCGAGGTTTATTATCATGGCCAAACAAGACCCTCCGACCATCGAGATCCTCCTGAAGCTACTATCTCGACATTGATAACATCACCCATCAAGTAAGGTGACCGTAACCGAAGAGTGTCTCCAAATATCTCTCTCCAAAAGACATCATGACTCCACCGTGATCCCAACTATCCAACCATTCCCCTGACCGAAAGAACCGTAGCTCATCCCAACCGTATACCAAAGGAAGTTGTCAAGACACCTCCAAAGGAGAAATGGAGGAAATTTGGAAGATTATCAAGAAGAGTGACAATAATGTTAGGAACACTGGGATGAACTCTGCCCAAGATCTCCATGCTTGCTCGCTCTTGTGCTCGAGGCTCATGCTAAAGCCTTTGTGAAGTTTTTGAAGAATGCTCATGTACCGCAAGACACTACTAATGATCAATTTGAAGTTTGTTATAGCCCGGCTGCCAACAATGGCCTAGGCTTCTCTCGATGTCGACGGCTGAAGGAATACACAGCCTTGTACATCTCGTTGAATGCAAGGGCTACATTGTCTCTGCTGTTTGGTGGATACCGGTTCTCGCCCAACATCCCGCCAAAGACCGCTTTTGATCGACTGATATGAAGGATTGGTTCTCAAACCCGCCATAATTGTGAGAGCTTTTGATGGTTCTAAGCTAATAGTACTTGAGAGCTCATTCTCACTGCTAAAGTCGGTACCCGTAATTTTGATTCCACTTTCTTTTGTCATGGACATTCATCCAACTTACTTGCCTACTTGGACGCCTTGGATACATCAAGGGTCAAGCATTTCTACCTTGCATTAGAAATCAAGTACCCGTGAAAGGGAAGGTTGTTACAAGATGGTGAAGAAGATATATGGTCACCATCTACAATCATTCGATATCTCGAGATGGAAGGTGAATTTCGAGACTCTCACTTTAAACAACCCCAGATTCATGCCTGCTGACTCTCCCCAATACCCGGTTACGCAGTTTGGTTTAGACGAAGTTTTACCAAGGATGCTCGCAAGCTAAAGAAGGAGGTAGTACTATTTGGGGACAACTCCTGATCTTCCTTTCAACTGACAAGACCGGTTTAGGCTTCACCATCAAAGGTCAAGATGATGCCGCGAACGCGCGCCAACTTCCTTCCGCATCAACAAAGATGGAGTTCATGCTATAGAAGACGAATTTACCGACATCAAGAAGTGGATCTTCCCAACTCCCGATTACGTACTCAACAATTGGAAGACCAAGACGCTATACCAATCTCCTTTATTAGAGTAATTGCTCTTGTTTTTGTTTTGCTTTCCGCTTTCTATGTTTTGAACAATAAACCTAAAGCCTAGTGCCTTGCCCAGGCATCATGGCTCTTTGTGAGGGTTATTATCTCATTATTTGCATATTTTCATTCAATAAAATTGTTGGAATTTTGCATTTAATTGTTGCTTTCTTCTTTACTTTATCACCCTTCAAAAGCTATGTGTTTTACACACACCATGTGATAATAATCGCATAATCACTCCAAATCTCATTGATAATAGCTATGCTATTGCTAAATATGACTTCGATAATCCGATCTACCAAGTCAAGACGGAAGGTGAGGAAGACTCAGAAGTGCCCTGAGAACTTGTTGACCGGGTACCAAGAAGATCGAAAGTTAAATGCCCAATACCTAAGAGCCAATCGAGGTTGTAAATTGGGCAATCATGAAGATGTAAGAGGTCAAGATAGGAGCGGGTCTTGAGAATAAAGGTTAAAGAGAGGTTGCGTAACATATTGCTGCACTTCAAGAAGGATGGTAAGGTGCGAATGTGTGGATTATAGATCCGAACAAAGCAAGTCCGAAAGATGATATTCCACTTCTCATATTGATGTTCGTTGACAACACCGCCAAAGCATAAGGTCTTCCTTCATGGATGGTTTCTCCGTTACAATCAAATCAAAATGGCCTCAAGACACGGAGAAGACTACTGCTACATGCTGGGGGCACATTCTCGCTACAAGGTTATGCCGCTCGATCAAAGAATGCAGCGCCACTTATCGCGCCATGGTGGCATTATTTTGACATGATTCATCACCAGATAGAGGTCTACGTCGATGATATGATAGCTCGATCACAAACTGAAGAAGAACATCTTGATCATTTGCGTAAACTATTTGGATGATTGAAGAAGCATGCACTAAGACTCAATCCCAACAAGTACCTTTGTAGTCCGATCCCAGAACTCTAGGGTTTGTTGTCACGGTAAAGGTATTGAGGTTTACCCCGCCAAGGTTAAGGCTATTCAAGAAATGCCAGCTCCCCGCACCGAGAAGGGAGTAAGAGGTTTCTTGGGCCATTTGAATTACATTGCGAGATTCATTGCACATCTAACCGCTACTTGTGAGCCAATCTTGAAGTTGTCAAGAAAGATCAGTAGTTGGAATGGAACGAATACTGCCGATCGCTGCTTGACAAAATCAAGGAGTACCCATGTAATCCTCCTATCCCGATGCCGCCTCACAAGAAAGACTCTTATCATGTACTACAAGACATGTAACTCAATGGGGTGTGTTGTGGCAACATGACGAGTCCGGGTCAAAAGAGTATGCAATATACTACCTAGCAAAAGTTTCACCGACCGTGAAACAAGATACTCACAAATCGAAAACTTCGCGCTTATTGGCTCGGGCTCGCACGACTAAGACAGATATGTTGACTCACACTACCTTGTTGATTTCCAAGATGGATCCGATAAAATACATATTTGAGAAACCAATTTCTCCTAAGAATAGCAAGATGGAAAATGATCTTGATCAATTTACATCCAAGATACTTCTAAAAGCTTATCAAAGGAAATGTAGTAGCCGATCATTTGGCTCATCAAGCCGATGACTATCGCCTATGCGCTCAAGTTTCACGAAGATGTTTTGCTAATTATCGATTGCAAAGAACCGTGACCAATTGAAGGACCCTAACAAGGATCCCATGGACCATAGTCTTTGATGGAGCCTCAAACGCATTTGGTAAATGGCATTGGCGCCATCATTACATCTCCTACAAAGTGCACACGCCATTCACCACCAGATTATGTTTCACTTGCACCAATAACATGGCCGAATAATGTGCATTATGGGTATTAAAGTGCTATTGACTTAAGAATTAGGTTCTACAAGTGTATGGAGACTCACTTTGAGTGATCAATGGACAAAGGGCGAAAGGGACACGAAGCACCCGAATCTCATTCCAGATCGAGCATGTTCGAGTTTGATCCCTACTGACGAGATTACTTTCAATCACATTCCACGAAGAGAATCACTATGCACGCATTAGCTACTATGTCGCTCTATGTTCAAGGTCGATGGGACAACGAGGCTCCCCGATCATTATTGAAAGGTTTGATGAACCAAAGATATTATTGTGAACTCGATACGTAAGAGACGCCTTGGTACTATGACGTGAAGAGGTATCTTGAGACTCAGAATATCCCAGGGGCATCCATCAACCGATAAGAAGTTTTGAGAATCTGCATCCAAATTCTTCCTCAAAGAACGACATCTTATACAAGCGCAACCACTATTACGTGCTTACTTCACGTAGACCGTAAAACAATGGAACATATCATGGAAGAGTTACACGAAGGCGCATTTGGTACCCATTCCAAGGGACATGATGACATAAGAAGATTTTGAGAACAAAGGCTATTGGTCTACCATGGAAGCTAATTGTCACTTATGCTCGATCTTGTAACAAATGCCGATATATGCGACAAAGTACACACCTCCAAGACTTAATATTCTAATTAAATCCTTGCCTTTTGCAACTGGGCATTGACATGATTGGAGAAATCAATCCAACCGCCCAATGGACACCGCTTTCATCCTTGTAATCGACTATTTCACCAAGTGGGTGTAAGCTTCGTCCAGATTCGCTACCAAGAAATGGTTGCTCGGTTCATCAAGCATAATCTTATCTCATTTATGGCACCCGAAAGGATTATAACAGATAATGGTTCTAATCTCAACAACAAGATGATCACCGAACTCGCGACGCAGCTAAAGATCACATCACAACTGCCTTTAACGGCCTAAGATGAATGGCACAAGTAAGCCGCCAACAAAATATTAAGAAGATTATATACAAAATGGCTAAGGACTTACAAGGATTGGCAAGGAGATGTTACCATTTTCTCTTCATGGTTATCGTGACTACAAGATTTAACATCGAAGTGGGCAAACTCTTCTCTCAGATACGGTATGGAAGCGGTCTCCGCCAATCGAGGTTCAGATACCAACCGAGTCCTCCAGACGCAGCTAGCGTAAGACGATGGGATCCGTGATTAATCTTGATTGATGAGAATGATCAAGGCCCATCCGTCGGACAAATCTATCGTAAGCGAATGATCTGAGCATTTAACAAGAAGGTCAAGCATCAGTCTACCAAGCCGGTGACCAAGAGTTGCCGCATCATTCTTCCACAAGGTGATCCCAGGCAAATGGACTCCCACCTATGGCTTAAGACTTCCACACCTCGCTGGGTGAACGCAGCATATAGTCAAAAGATACTATACGATAAAGAGACCCGCTAGGTCGATCGATTTGAGGAAAAAAATACATCCTCGATAACCAAAAGGGTTCGGGCAAAAGTTAGGATATATATAAAACATGTACACCCGGCAAGTCGAAACTCCGCAAAGGCGCTTGGGCAAAAAAGGGTATCCCAGTAGACCAAAACCAAAGGGCGGTCTATAGGCAAAAGTTAGACGGGTTTACGACCGTGTCCTCCGCATCACTATCCCACTACTATCAAGATTCAAGGTTCAAATGGCGAAAATCAATTCAACCACTTTCTAACGACAAAGAAGGAGATGAGATAGTTGAAACATATGAGTACTAGCATAGTTGGAACTTAACGAGATTGTTTCCGACAGCTTTTTACCCTTTCTTGTGTATAAACCACTTGGCCATACGCCACATTTCAAATTAATACATGTTCTTCTCTTTACAATTTTATTTTTATTGTTGTTTGCATAAAGTCCAACGCTTGCTTTGAACGATTATATGCATTTGACAATAAAAACTGCTTACAAACATGTAAAATGAACGAACAAGGATAATTACTACAAGCTTTAGGAATTGAGATGACGCTTAAAGTCACCAATACATTTCAAGCAGAGCACGATCCCCACAGAGTTGTCGCCCACTACAAACCTTCCCTAGCGGAATGCACATTTCCCTCCACTAGTTTAGACATTCCAAGATTCATCACGTTAGTCCCCGTGCAAAGGATTCCAACCAAATAACCCTATTACATCGGGTCTCCAAAGAATTATTCATCACCACAGCAGTGGTCCCAAGAAAATATCTCTCAAGAATCATCACCTTCCTGCCAGAAGCTAAAGATCGTAAACTTGAAACTTGGTCGACAGTATCGGAGGAAACCTACATCTTTATTCCCAGCCGAGATTTCATTTGCCCAAACTTATCCCCTCAAGAATATCAGTGCCTCTCAAGAAGATCTACGCGCAAGATCCCCAGTAGAGCACCTCCTAAATTTTTCCCCAACAGGGTCTACGCACAAGATCCTCAGTAGGGTACCTCTTGATCTCTACCATCCGCAACAACATCTAGGCTCAAGACTTGGTCAGATAGTGCATCGGAGGAATCGAGGTTATCTTTTTTCTCGGGGCTTCTAATTCGTTTCGTCCCCAAACAAAAGATTGAAATCCCCGAGTAGAACGTCCGCATCTTCTTCAAGATGGATATGTTTTGAAATACCACAACATCTATCATTCATACATTACTTGTGCACACATAATTCATACACATCGTCATGCATCATAATCTGCATAAGACTAACGATATTCTATCAAAGTTTCTTTTATTTTTCCCAAAACAGGTGAAAATCACTCCTGAAACAACAGGTCCAGGATTAATGCCCGCCGCACGGAAACCCTATCCGAACGACCGCCCTAGTTGTCCTTCGACAACAGATCCAGGATTAATACCCGAAGCCAGACGGGAAACCCTATCCGAACGATCACAAGTTATCCTCCGATAACAGGCATTGGACAATTACCCGAAGCACAACAGGGAGGCTGTCCACATTATTCCAACTATTATCCTCTCAGAGTAATCAAGACGAAGATTTATTCTGACTCTCTCTTATTATCAACAGCAACTATAGAGTCTGGCGTACGACTCAGTGGCCTAGGATGGCATCTTAAGCCCATCTCTGACTACTTGTCGACCTCTCTCCACTCTCAGAATGCTGCATATTTGGTTAAAAAACCAATACAAACCAATAACTTCATTCAAAAACGGGTGCAAAGTCTAACATACGACTCCCTCCGGATGGCATCTTAAGCCCATCTCCGTGCCCCCTTCCACTTTCAGGAACATCTATCGAGCCTAGCGTACGGCTCACTATCTAGCATCGATCATTCCAGATGGGATCTTAAGCCCATCTCCGACGACTCTCCTATTCAGACGGCATTCTTGAGTCTAGCATACGACTCATTCCTCATCGAAATCTCCAACTTCTCCAAATGGCATCCGTAGCCCATTCCCGAGATCATCACCAACAATGAGTGCAAATTTTCAGTGTAGCCGAGTGTTCAATCATCTTCTACCTGTGTCACGAAAGGCACGCATGCCAATCTAACTCTTCAAGTACAAGAAGATTGAACAGGGGAAGCTGTCATACCCCAAAATTTTCCCTCCTACCTCTCAAGACATTTCATACATCCATGCTCAAGGGTTCCTCAAGGGTTGATCAAACAAACCCTCTCCTAGACAATCAACCCTCTCCATGTCAAGTTTCAAGCCTCACAAGTCAAGTTTCCTCAGACAGTTGCTCAGATGGTTGAAAATCAATTGTATTGGACAAAAAGTCAATTATGGTCAACATACAGTCAAACTTCCTGATTTTTGGTCAACGTCCTCATTTTGAAGTCACATTCATCATTTGATCAAGGGTTGATCATGATTCATCAAGAAAACTCAAGATTTGCTCAAAAGTCAAACTTTCCGAATTAGCATTTTTCAATGAAAAGTCAACTGAACTTTGACTGAGCATAACTTCTTCATACTTTCTCAGAAATTTTTCCACAACCTCTCATTTTGAAGGAAATTCAATTCTCTACAACTTCATGTCTCACAAGAATGTTCAAAAAATGCTTCATTTGGAAGGTATGGGTCAAAACATTACAGGTCCTTTTCAAAGTCAACAAAAAGTCAACTTTTTGGTTTGAAGTTTTATTGAGCATGGAAACTCCAATTGAGATGAAACCAAAGATGTTGTTTATAGGACACCTAGAGCTTTCTAAAAAGTCCAAGAACACTCAAACATGTGGAAAATTGAGCAAAATACACCTTGTACAAGTTGGGCATTTTTGGACAATTGCACAAAGAGAGATATTTGTCAAAATCCAATTTTTTCCAAATGGGCCTATAATTTTATGATCCAAACTTGATCATAATATTATTTGTGACCTATTGATGCCTTGCCACGACCACATTCTATTTTTTTGATTGATTTTTGAATTTAAAAGCATTTAATTCAAATTTAAATTATATAAAATATGAAAACAAGGCATATTTTCAAATGGGTTGGATTTTTATCAAACTTGAGGTCCAAGATAGCCCACACAACTTGCCAATTTCGTGCTAGCTCTCACATGGAAGGAAAAATAAAATTTTCAAAAGATTTGATTTGATTTGAAAGAGAAATTTTTTGCATTCAAGAGGAGATCTTTTTTCATTCTTTTTACTCTTAATCCTCACTCTATAAATACTGACCACATTGCACAAGACCAAGGAAGAAACCCTAGCCCATACAAGCAACCCTAAAATTCCAAAAAATTCATCGAAGTTGTCAATTTCGAATTTCAAATTCCAGCAGGTTTCAAGATGTTATAAGCCTTCCATCGTGTTCATGAGGTTCCCAGGGATCGATACTGTTAGTGTTTAAGTTGGCATTACTTTTTGGTAAAACTAGGTTATGGCAATGTCTTGATAAATGTCATGACTTTCAGAGATTGAAGATAAATCCTACTTGACAAGGATGTTTAAAGTACAACTCAGAACTGGAAGATAAAAGTAGCCGAATTTCAGAATAGTCCGATGTCATAATGTATGTTATGACATTCGTGTGACATTCTCGCTCGTAACTGCTTTTCCCGAGACTTTCGTGAAGTTTGTTGTCGCTATATTATGTTTTTCTGTTATTAGAATGCATGCTCACGTGGCTGCTAGGTTAATCTTAGTTAGACCTAAATTGGTTGTTGAAAAGACCAAGTTTTTAGGATTAGTTAAGTGAGCCCTAGCTACCTTTATGGAAGCCCAAAACTAAAGTTTCAGGATTGCTTCTATAAAAGGAATACAACCCTTACACTGCTGCTGCGCCTCCATAATATATTGAAGATTTAGCAGGTTATTATTTGTGTAATTCTAGTTTCTCTTGTGAGCCAAGCAATTATCAATTGATAAGTGCCTTGGACTAGGATTTGTTTGTAAGGGTAGTTTATCACTCAAAGCTTTGAAGCACGAGTGTTTGTCTCTTGATTAAAGCTTTGAAGCAAAGTCAAGATAGTTTATTGAAGTGTGTCTTCACAATTCAATTATCCAATAGGTTGATATCACTGCAGTGATTAAGGGGAGGAGTAGGAACTCGTGTCTAAGTAGGACTTAGATTGAAGTTGCATTGTAGGTTTTAAGTGAAGGAGATAAATTGGTTGGTTTATTCCGAATTAATTCTACTAATAGTGAATTTCTCCCGGCTTGGTAGCCCCTATGTAGGTGTAGTTAGACACGAAATCGTAAACAATTTATTGTGTTCTTTACCTGCTTAAATTTATTGTGTGAATTGTTAACAGAGTGTCGATAGTGTGTCATACTTCTTCGACATCACATATCCCGCCAGAATTTCAATTGGTATCGAGTGCACCTCCTGTTATTTCTGGGTGAGATCTAGGGATAATAGTTTCTAGCATAATGGATAAGGAAGGAGGATTTGGAGGTAGACCACCTATACTGGATGGGTCTAATTATGATTACTGGAAACCTCGTATGGTTGCTTTTTTAAGATCAGTGGATATTAAAGCTTGGAGAGCTGCTGACAAAGGATGGAAACATCCCCCCAAGCTTGAGAAAGATGGGACTACTGTCTTTGAACCTGAGGAGGAATGGAGCAAAGAGGAAGAGGAGTTGGCACTGGGGAACTCTAAAGCATTGAATGCCTTATTCAATGGTATTGACTGAAATATCTTCAGACTAGTTCATCAATGTGAGTTGGCCAAAGATGTTTGGTGTAACACCCCAATTCTACCCCGGTAATTATTATGCAAATCAGAGTTATAAAATTCTTTTCAACAAACAATTGGAGTATTACAATTCAACTAAAACAACAACACGCTAACACGATACATAACACCTAAACTCGATGAAACGAAACAACATGAATCAACTTTATTAATATTAAGCAATAAACTACATTAATCAACTTGATGTCATAGCATATTTTCAACTTAAAACAATTTAAAGTCAACAATTACTTTTCATATATCAACATAGTTATTCAACAACAAAATCAAAATAGCAAAACAACTAGCGCTCATCCCCGAGTGTTACGATCGTGAGCGACAACCCGACTCAAACTAAAAGAACTAAACCTTTGTTTTTCATTACCGCACGCACTCACGTAGAGGCAACATCACAATGTAAGGGTGAGATATCTAACAATCTAATAAATCGTATGATAAATAATATATTAGAATTCAGATAAGGTATATCATTGCTTCAAGAATTATTCATACAACCAACATACAACTAAATAATAACAAGAAGACATTTTATTTAATCAACGAATAACTTAAATCAACACAACCTAATAAAACATTAACTTATAACAACAAAGAACTTATAACCACAACAACTTATAATAACGAAACTTATAGCAACAACAACAACTCACAACAATAACAACTTATAGCAACAACAACTTATAACAACATCACAATGACAATCAACAAATAACGAATAATACCAACAACTTTAACACGCGACTAATATGTGACTCAACTATGCAAATGCATGTGGTACCATTTGGAGCAGTAACTCCCAACTTAAAATCATGCCAGTTATCGAGGCATTCAACAAGGCATAAGCCTTCAACGTGGTGCCATCAAGGCCAAGGCATAAGCCTTCAACTTTCAACGTGGTGCCAATCCAGCCAACTTAATCATGCAATGTATGCCATGACCTCAACTTCAACAACAAATACACAACGATGCAACAACAACAACATACAACAACAACAACTAGATCAACACGGTCATTCGACCTACAACTCAAGCATGTCCATAAATTAGAACAATTCAACTTATTCAACATTGACCATAGGCCTACATCTTTATCAACCGCAGAAACAACTTATCAACATTGGTCATACGACCCACAACTTCATCAACGTATCAACAACAATAATAGTTTATCAATAGAATTAATACGAGCAAACAACAACCAATTTCATAACAATCTACAACTTCGAATTTATTAACAACATCAATACCAACAAACAATAACAATTACTACACCATTTACAACTTCACAATTTATTAACAACATCAATACCACCAAACAACAACAACAATTCAACGGAAACAACACGACACAATTTATCACCTGCAATTATATAACTTATTCTATACTCTTAACTCATAAAAATGTCATAATAATATATAATTATAACTTGACATAATTCTCAATAAATTATAAATCACTCTACCACGATCCCTACAATTCTAAAATAACTCTAAGGTGCTCAAAATTTCACCGACAACTCTTGTATGTAAAATAATATTTATCAAAATAATTGGTTAATGGTCTGACTCAAGTAATAGTAAAACAACTCTAAAGGGTCAAATACCTTTACCTTTAATTCTACGGCTTATTAGGTTTAATTTTAAACAACTCGAAAACAATGCTGATAACTCTAGACATGTCAGAATCACCCAAAACCATTAAAGTATGACTTTAATAACTCAAAACAACTCGATAATTTTATTGACAATTCTAACAACTCTATTGACAACTTTAATAACTCTAATAGAATCGAAATAATTTAAATTAATCAATTAACCAAATAATCGCCTCTTACTCAAAACTCTTAATTTATCATATTAATAATACTAAAACTATTATAATTATAAAAGCTAATAGTTAAATAGCTAATATTATTCTCATAAACAAAACTTTATGTTATCAATATATTAAAATTGTAAATTAACAATTCTAAGGTTAGACTTTATCAAACATTAACCAATCAAATAAACTAATGCTACAATGTATGAAACATTAACTTAGATTTTCTATTACTCTAATATAACGGTATTGTAACATGATACCTCAATTATCTACCCAATTGTGATGCTACCAAAACAATTAAATTAATGAAAAGTTACGATACGTGCATATAAATATATTTGATAAAGTTTCAGACATATGTGGATAAACATGGTTATACACTACACATATATAAATATTATAACGAAATAATATATACATATTCAACCTAAAAAATCAATTTAGCAACTTAAAACTCAAGACAAATTTCATCATATTCAAGAATAATTTCAACACATCGACATCAAATAATTTCTCACCAAATAGAACAATCATAAATACATAGCAAAATTCTCCATTATCCTATTTTCCATATACTACTCATCATACAACTCATTAGAAAGTCGAACCCCACCCTTACCTTGGATTAACGGTCTCTAATTTCCTCGAATTTCTACTTTCCGTTCCGATCAGCACTTCCTAGTATCCTCTCCTAACCTTTGTGCCTCCTCCTTCTTCAATTTGGTTTTTTCTCACGCATAAACCCTATTCCTATTATTTTCTTCCTTTAAATACTCCTTTATATTCTACTCTATTATTAATTAAATTAATTATTCTACTCCTTTAATAATTCAAGTATTATTCTATCATATATTTTATTGGCCAATTAAATAATACTTCTCATTTTATTTCTCACATTATAATAAAACTCACTAAATATTTTAGTCAATTAATTTCTACTCATAATATTAATTCTCCGACTAAACTGGTTATTCACTTAATCCTATTTTCTTTCTCCCACATACAACCTTTTCCCAAAAATCTTCACTAAACCCTTATAATTCTCCTTTTATATCTCTTATAATTAAATCCAACTTATAATAATAATAATAATAATAATAATTCTATTATTTCTATTTGGCTTAATTTTCACACCTCATTTCTACTACTTCTAACACCAATTAAATAACTCTATTAATCCACACTTATTTCTAATATTATTTCTAATAATATTCTATAATAAAATTAATTCATCACTAATTAATCCCAACTTCCGATAATTCATTTAATCACCCTAAATCAACTTATCAATTTATTAATGCTCCTTATAATTTTACTGATAAATCCAACTTCGACTAAATTCCAATAAATAATTCCTTATATAATTTAATTAAATAATTTTCGGGTGTTACATTTGGGACACTCTCAAAACTACTCATAAGGGGACATCCAAGGTGAAGATGTCAAGACTTCAGATGCTCACTACCAAATTTGAGAATTTGAAGATGAAAGAAGATGAGACTATTCATGAGTTTCACATGAATATCTTGGAAATTGCCAACACATCGTGAGCACTTGTGAAAAGATGTCAAGAAAAGATGGTGAGAAAGATTCTATCCTTGTTTCAAAAGATTTGCAATGAAAGTCACCGCAATAGAGGAGGCTCGTAACATCGCACCTTGAAGGTTGAAGAACTTATCGATCTCTTATGACTTTTGAGATGGGAATCGCTGAAACTGCATAGATGTGAAGAACAAGAGATGCAAGGTGGATATCATCCAGATTAAGAAGACTCATCAAGAGGTTTGATCCAAAGTCAAGGTCCAATGTCAAGGACATTTCATCCGACATCGGCATCTTATGACTCCAAGAGAAGATCCAAGTCAAGAAAAAGGAAGTCAAAGCAGAAATCAAAGGTCATGGTTGTGAAGGATATGGGCATATTAGATTTGAATGTCCCACCTTCTAAATAAGAAAAGGAAAGGGATGATCACACTTGTCCGATGGTGATTCAGAAGTGAATCGAGGAAGAAGCACCAAACTTGTCACCGCTTCTCTGTGTGCAATTCGATATGGATTCGAGTGATGAGGAAGTGACATTTGAAGAGCTTGCTGAGACCTATAAGCTGTGTGTAAGAAGTGGTGAAGTATGTCAAGAAATGAGAAATGAAAAGTCGATTGAGAAGTTGAAGTCGAGAATGTGAAATTGAGGTCGAGAAAAGGAAAACACAGTACCACTATAAATCACCTCAACAATGATATTATAATGTTGAACTCCAAACTTGATCGATGTCAAATCACAAAATGTTGACATCCGTAATCGAAGTTGGAAGAAATCCTTCAGCTTGGACAAAATGCAGGAAATACGCATGGTCTAGGATATGTGGCTGAAAAGAACCTGTTGGTGACATGAAGAAGAAGAGACACGGGAAACCAATGTCAAAACAGTTGTCACAACATAAAACAGGAAATGTGTCTGGCTCAGGGTATGTGGCTGCAAAGAGATTTGCTAATAACAAGGAGAAGAACAAACCTGGCAAGTCAATGGCAAAGAAGATGTCACACCACAAGACAGGAAATAGGTCTGCCTCAGGATTTGTGGAGACTAAGAAATTTGTTGACAATAAAAAGAAGAATAGACCTAATAAACCAATGTCAAAACAGATGTCACAACATTGGGTTCAACATCAAGATCAAAGAAACATGAACAAAAGGTTTCAAAGATGGAGATGTCATTATTGTGGAAGGTTTGGTCACATAAAATCTTTTTGCTTTAGGCTATATGGATATCCTAACCAAGGCTCCTATGTGAAGCCTAAGACCAACAGGTATCATACACTCCATGGAAGAAGAAGATCAGAGCTCGTAGCTCACACTTCTTAGAGTGTCCGCCAAGGAAGATTGGTACTTTGACAAAGGTGTTCTAAGCATATGACTGGAGATGTAAATCTTCTTAATGATGTTAAACCTCATTCTACCCTTTTGTTACTTTGAGATGGAGCTAAAGGAGAAATCAAAGGTGTTGAAACTCAAACCGGTCTGGAGTTCCAAACCTAAATGGGGTGTTGTTTGTAAAAGGTTTGACTGCCAATCTCATCAGCATAAGTCAGCTATATGATATGGGATTCACAGTCAACTTCACTAAGTCTGAATGTCTTGTAATCAATGATGAACAAGAAGTGATTATGAGAGGAGTCATATCAAAGGACAATCACATGTGGGAATCGAGAACACCACTGCCTGTGTGTCTCATGCACAAAGATGAAGAGGAAGTAAAAGTGTGGGACCAAGAACTTGGTCACTTACAACTTAGAGGAATGAAAAGGATCAGTTCCATAGAGGGAGTCAGAAGGATACCAAGATTTCACATTGATAAAGGGAGAACCCTTGGTAAATATAAAGCTGGACAGGAAACCAGAATGTCACACTCAATGTCTAGACATCTGATCACTTCTAAAGTACTGAAGCAAGTTACTAGGATCCGTATGAAAGGCTAACCAAGCTCCCATCACAAAGGGATAGGAGAGGAGCCTTGGATAAAACCCCTTGTCAAGAATGAAGGAGAAAAGGTCATGGTGACTCACATTTATGTTAATGACATAGCATTTGGAGGAATGTCAGACACAATGGTGAGACATTTTGGCAACCAAATGCAAGCTGAATCTGAGGTGAGCCTCATGGTAGAGTTGATTTATTTTCTTGGACTGCAAGTCTCACAGATGGAAGACTCAACATTCCTTCCACAGAGCAAGTTTGCAAGGAATTTTGTCAAGAAATTTGGAATGAAGAATGGCTGCCATAATAGGACTCCTGCTCCTACACATTTGAAGTTGTCCAAGAAAACAAGTGGAGAAAGTATTAGTCAAAGCTTGTGTAAAAGCTCTTTTGATGGATGTTTCTTCTTGAGAAACAATCTTGGTTCTTGGTTCAGCAAGAAGCAAAACTGTGTGTTCCTATACAATGTTGAGGCTGACTACATAGCAGCTGGTAGCAATTGCTCCAAGATGCTCTGGATGAAGCAGATGCTGAATGAGCACAATGTCATACAGGATGTCATGATATTGTACTGTGACATTTTTAATGAAGTTCTTGAGGCTAGTCAGTTTAAGACTTTAAGGGGCAAATTGGGTATTTGTCAATATGAGGAGTTGTAGCAATTAATTGTGCCTACAACAAGGAATGGAAGAGACCTTTTACTTCAATTATTTATAAGTGGGTCATTTAATTATTTTCATCTTATTTTTAAAAGGTCCAAGAATAGGAAGAGACTCCCACATATAATAGTTTCTTCATTTGAAAGTAGTATCACATTTTCTTCATCCAAAAGAAACCTTGAAACCTTCGCCATTCAAGGCCTCATTCTCTCAAAAGCCATCAAGAAAATATGTCTTCATTATCTTCATCATCTCAAGAATCGTGCTCTTCATCTCCCTCCATGACCGGGTTAGCAATGTCAAGCCATGCAAGTTGAAGCCCCGAGGGTTACTCCGCGCGTGCATTGGCTATCGACCTTAAAAGTCAAGAAATTGCGACAAGGAATGCGAGAAGGTCACAAGCATCACCCGTAAGACTGCACCATCCTCTTCGCCCCCTGCAAATAGTGAATGAGAGGGTCTAGGTCTGCATATAGCCATTGCTAGATTAGTAACTGTGATCCTAAACGAAGAACAATGCACTGGGTTTCAATCCCTCTAAACTATAAGTCTGCTAGCCCTAGTTTAGCAGTTGATCCAGATGTCATTGAGAATGTCGAGACATCTGGTGATCATGATGTTTCCCCTGCCAAGAATGATGTTGATCCTTCAGTTAAAGATTCTGAAGTAAGTATTGATGATGTTTGTAATGAAACCCCTGCTGATAAGGAAGATGTGATTTCTGATAGCATTCTTCAGGAATCCCCAGCAAAGTGTGCTTCTAATAAAGCCCCTACTGACTACATTTCTGATAGTATCTTAGAAGAGACTCCAAAAAAACCAAGTTGTGATAATCTTGAAAAGTCTCAAGTTCAAGAGTCTGATCATTTAACTGAACCTCCAGTCATTGACTTGGATGAAGTGTTCTCAGACAATGACCTCATTTCCAGTGTCAATCCAAGCATTGCAAAGAGGATGATGAAAAGGAAGGGAAAACAGGCTGTCTCACAGAGCCCTGCCAAAGAAAAGGGTGTTGAAGATGTGGGCAAGGATGAGAAGTATCCCAAGGCTGGATCCTCTACAAAGAGATGTAGAGTAAAAACTGTTGCTGGTGGCTCTAGACCAAAGAGAACACCAATTGTGAAAAAGAGGAAGGAACCTAAACCCTCAGAGTCAGATCAAGACTCTGATTTTGATGTTGAGTAGAATGTCATGCATATTCATCCCGAAAGAAGCAAACTTGGAAAACGCCCAAGGTGCCTGAAGTGGCCATTGGTAACATTTCATTCCATCATCCTGAGAATGCTGGAAGATGGAAGTATGTTTGCTTAAAGAGGGTGGCTCTTGAAAGAGAGTTGAATAAAAGTGCACTTGAAAGAGTTTATAGTCAATCTGTCAAGTGGCTGTGGGGATGGGAGATCACGACTACAAGATCAGAGTATGAGAGGGGGAGGAAAGTTAGGTTCTCTCCAAGTTTGATCAACAGATTCCTGGGTAGATCTGATGATGCTCAGCCAGAGCTGGAGGAAACTGACAACAAGATCTGTCAAACCATCACTGCTAAACAAGTAAGGCAATTGCCTCAAGGGAAAAACTCTCGAAGCAAGTTGAGTGTCAAATTCGCCATCCGCATAAGATTGGTGTCGCTAACTGGTCCCAACCAATCACAAATCCACCATCTCTATTGGACTGGAAGATTCATATATGCAGAGGCACTCAAAGCAAATTTGACTATGGATCCTATATATTTGAGGCACTGCTACGCTGAAAGCTATGCTATCAAAGGACCCATAGCCTTTCCCTCCCTGCTGTGTGGAATTATCACTGACCAATTTCCTGATATTCTAGTTGAAAGAGATGCAGTCTGCAAAAGAGCCCCTGCTCTTGGATTCCACTACAAACTTTTTCAAGGCAGACATGTTCCAGACATTGTCATGACATTTGGTGAGACATCCAATGTCAAGAAAACTTCTCAAAAGGCAACAGTCCTAGCTGTGCTAAAAGCTACATGCAAAGAGCTTGAAGCAAGGAAGCAAAGCCTTGAAGAGCCGATCTCAACCAGAGAGACATGAGGTTGAGGATGAAGGGATAGCCGATGAGGCCGTGGTGATGCTGAAAATGAGGATGCTCATGGTCGGAGTCAAGGGAGTTCAGAAGATGCTTCCTTTCATAGTGTTCCTTCTGGAGAAGAAAGCACTTGAGATGGAAGCCTGTCCATTGTTGTCTATTGCCTTGTTGTTTAAACTCGCTTCCTGATCGCTTTTTTCTCGTTTTATTCGAAGATTGTAATCATTTTGTTGACAGAATTGTAATCCTTTGACTGAGCTATAACTGTAAACATTGTGCTGGTACTTTTCTTCATATATGAATGAATGATTGGGGCACTTGTACTGATTCCTTTGGCCCTTTGTGGCTAAAAAGGGGGAGAAGAACTATTGTGGGAAACTGTATTGGGAAATTGGGAAACTGTATGAAATCTTTATGTGGGCAATTGTGGGAAATCGATTGTATGGGTAGAATTTATCTTATCTCTAGGTTCTAGTTTCTTTAAGCTTAGGATAGCTTAGAACTAGTTTTTCTTCCACGCAGGTACTATGATGACTTAAGTAGTTTTAGCCAAAAATGTGCCAAAGGGGGAGTTTGTTAGTGTTTAAGTTGGCATTACTTTTTGGTAAAACTAGGTTATGGCAATGTATTGATAAATGTCATAACATTCAGAGATTGAAGATAAATCCTACTTGACAAGGATGTTTAAAGTACAACCTTTAACGGAAGATAAAAGTCGTGCCGAATTCGCAGAATAGTCGATGTCATAATGTATGTTATGACATTCGTGTGACATGCCGCTCGTAACTGCTTTTCCGAGACTTTTCGTGAAGTTTGTTAAGCTGCTATATTATGTTTTTCTGTTATTAGAATGCATGCTCACATGGCTGCTAGGTTAATCTTAGTTAGACCTAAATTGGTTGTTGAAAAGACCAAGTTTTTAGGATTTATTAAGTGAACCCTAGCTATCTTTATGGAAGCCCAAAACTCAAGTTTCAGGATCGCTTATAAAAGGAATACAACCTTACACCGCCGCGCTCCGTAATGTATTGAAGATTTAGCAGGTTGTTATTTGTGTAATTTAGTTTTTTCATGAGCCAAGCAATTATCAATTGATAAGTGCCTTGGACTAGGATTTGTTTGTAAGGTAGTTTATCACCAAAGCTTTGAAGCACGAGTGTTTGTCTCGATTAAAGCTTTGAAGCAAAGTCAAGATAGTTTATTGAAGTGTGTCTTCACAATTCAATTATCCAATAGGTTGAAATCACCGTGATTGAGGGGAGTGAGTAGGAACTCGTGTCTCGAGGACTTAGATTGAAGTTGCATTGGTAGGTTTTATGAAGGAGATAAACTGGTTGGTTTATTCCCGAATTAATTCTACTAATAGTGAATTTCTCCCGGCTTGGTAGCCCTTGATGTAGGTGTAGTTAGACACCGAATCGCTGTAAACAATTTATTGTGTTCTTTATCATTGCTTAAATTTATTGTGTGAATTGTTAACGAGTGTCGATAGTGTGTCATAACATTCTCGTGACATCACATATCTGCCGCAAGGAATTTTATACCAACTTACTAGCCAAGACTCCCCGATCGTACATACACCTTGCTCCGATTTGGTATTTTCTTGAATTTCGATTTTCATTATTCATGTGTTACTAACTGTTTTTGCTTGCATATTTGGACTCAGGACACTCTTTAGATCATGAACGATGCATTACATGTAAGCTTGCACGCATAGAACTCAAATCACCATGGTTAGGGCATCTTGAACTGTTTGAATCAAATTGGTTGATACAGGTGTTTTCAGGGCAAACGAACACCACCATCATGTTCGCAGCCCTCGAATTAGGGGGGTAGAGTCCCTCGTTGTTCTTTATTTTGCGTATTTTTAAGGTTTGAAAGTTTGAGCAATCGGAGAAGACGACCGAGCTAGGCCCGCCGTCATGACCGACGGAATCCGCCAAGCATGCGTGTTAAAGCGAGCGATCTGATTCGTCTATCCATTCAACTGGGGTCCACAGGGTTGACTGTGCGTTGAAATCAAATCCATGACGCGTATTCACTTATAATGCAATGTTTCCATTTTCCAAACACCAAAAGCGCGTTGGCTCAGTGGTAAAGGCAAGCATACTTGAGTTTTCATCCAGAGGTCTCCAGTTCGAATCCTAGCAAGACCATTCCTTTTTTACTCTTTGAAAAACTAACTTATTTTCTTATTTTCTTTAATATATTTCATATAATTTAATTTATCTTTTATATTTTTTATCATGCATCTAAAAAACTCCAAAAATATTTCCTTTTTGCATAATTATCAGAAAAATACTTATTTAATTTTTGAAATTAAAATTAACATTTTTGCATGCATATTTTATTTAATTTCTAATTAATCATTAATTTGACTTTTAATTGCTTTTAAATTATCAAAACGATCCAGAAAATTACCAAAAATTTATCTTATCATATTAATGTCATTACTAACATAAAACCTTTTTCCTCATTCAAAAATATTTCTTTTTACTAACATTTTCTTCTTATGCAATTTTCTTCTGTTTTCCCATTATGTATCTGTTCACAGGTTGTAACGTTTCGGATGATTTTTCCTGCTTTTCTTTTTCAATTATGTAACTGCCTATGGGATGTAATAGTTTAATTAGGACTTTTACTTTCCGCACTCTTATTATGTAACTTCCCCAAAGCCATGTAATAGCGTAGGACTTTATCTTTCCGCACTTTACTTTCCGCAATTTACTTTCCGCACCCTATAAACTGCTAGTAATTAGGCGTGTATGGCAAGATAAAATTGAACATAGATCACTTCTAATTCCAAGATAACATATCTGAATTTGACACACTCTTTTCACACATGTACCCCCTAGGGTAATTCTCTCTCGTTGCCTTTACGAATACAAATGGTCATGTCCCTCGAACGTAGAGGTATTCTAGCACCGTTGCCTTCAAAATAAATCATCAAAGTCCCTTCGATACAAAGATCATAGACCCACGATGTCGCCTACAAATACATGATCTTGACCCTCGATTGTTGCCTACGAAAAAATGATGATAGTCCCTTCGAATGCGTTAGGATACTTCCTACAAGTTGCCTTCTATGACCATCCGATGTCCCTTCGAATGTCCCTTTACATCCAACGAATATGGTTACCTACCAACTAATGGTATGGATAACACTATTCTAAAGCAACGTAAAACAACACGAAAACGACCATTCTGAGTAGGTAATAAGACTTTTAGTTGCTTGCTCAAACAAAATACTTTTCACACCACACACTTTTGTCAAAGTTCAAACTCTTTTCAAAAACGAAACATTTCCGAACACTTTGTATACATTCCTACGTGAATCATTACAAAGTCAAAGCGAAATGGCTTTTCAAAACATTTTTTGTCAAACACACAGAAAGCACTTTTTTTTGAAAAAATGATCTAAGAGCAACTAAGAGCCCGTAGATAACTACGGATGGAAAGGGGTGCTAATACCTTCCCTTTTCATAACCTTCTCCCTTACTCAGAATCTAACGAAGGTCTTTTCCTGTTCTTTTCACCTTCTCTTAATTGGATAAAAGAAAAGTCGGTGGCGAATCTTGCTATTCGCACATTTGCGATACAAAAAATCTCAAAGTCAGTTCACCGTATTACAGGATAATGACTAGAAGTGTTAGGATTTTCTCAGCTCCAGATGCGCTAACCAATACAGATGCTTTAGTGAAAGCTAAAGGTAAACAACCAGCGAAAGAATATGAGTTCCAAGTTGCCAATCCCAATTTAGAGAAGGATGTTGAAGTGATAATCAAAGTCATCAGAAAAAGTGATTATCGTGTTATCGATTAGCTTGGTCAGACTCTTACCAAGATATCCATCCTATCTCTGCTACGTGATTCTGAGGCGCACATAAATGCCCTTATGAAGCTGTTGGGTACCGCTTTTGTTCCTCGAGAGATATCAGTTTGTGAATTTGAAAATGTTTGTGCAAGTATTTCCTCCAACAATGGTCTGGGTCTCACTGACTTCAATCTCCCACCAGAGGGTAGGAATCATAACAAAGCTTTACATATCTCTATGGAGTGCAGAGGCGCTACTCTATATCTTGTTCTGGTAGACACTGGTTCATCTCAGAATGTGATTCTGAAGACTACTTTAATGAATATTGATTATACTGGTCTACAGTTGCGCCCTAGTGGCTTGGTGGTGAAAGCTTTTGATGGATCGAGGCGTTTAGTATTTGGAGAGATGGATCTTCCCATCAAGATTGGACTTCAACTTTTCACAACTACTTTCTTTGTGATGGACATTCAGCCCGCTTACTGTTGTTTTCTCGGTCGTCCATGGATCCATAATGTTGGGGCAGTGACCTCCACTCTTCATCAGAAGCTTAAGTATCCAGTTAATGGGAATACTATCATTGTCTGTGCGGAAGAAGAGTATGTTGTGAGTCATCTCACATCATTCAGATATGTAGAGATAGACAGTGAACTCCTTGAGACTCATTTCCAAGGATTTCAAATAGTGCATACGATCAAGGCTCCTAAGCCTGAGGAAAAGAGGAAAGACAAACCCGAATCTTCTATGGCTTCTCTGAAAGATGCTAGAGCCGTAGTCGAAGCTAGTTTCCCTGAAGGTAGGGGAAGTGTGGCGGAGGTTACGGCCAAATTCAACAAGTTTAGTTTGGGTTTCGATCATGTTCTGCACAGACAGATCCTCAAAGCACCAAATCTGACTACTCCAGTCAAGTTCTCAAGTGTCGGTGCTAATCAAGTGAATGTTGTTGGTGACGCTAACAGTGATTAAGACGTCGACAAGTGGATTCGCCCAAGCTTCCCAGGTGTTGAGCTTAACAATTGGACTTCCGAGGATGTTATCCCAGTCTCTATTGTCAAAGAGTAATATTCTGTTTGTTTCTTTTATCATGCAATAATTCTCGTGCTCTTCCCAAAGCATAGTGAATCATATGTAGGGCCCCCCATGTTTTCATATGCAAGTTTTATCATTGAATAAAGAACATCTTTTTCATTCAAATATGTTGTTCCCTGTTTTTCTATTTTACAACACAATTTTAAAACGCAAAATGGCAATGCTTTATTTTTCTTTTTATCATCCAAAATCTAAAATAAGCATAAAAATCAATCATGCAGATTTAATCCCACTATTATAATGGATCCCTTTTATAACGACGTTGCTATCACTTCTTATGAATTTGATAATCCGATCAAACAATCCGAAGAAGAAGGTGAGGAAGATTGTGAACTCCCCGAAGAGTTAGCAAGGTTGTTGAAAAAAGAAGAGAAGGTCATTCAGCCGCATCAAAAAAAGATTGAAAAGGTGAATCAAGGAACCGCAAATATGGTTAGAGAGGTCAAGATAGGGGCTTCTCTAGAAGACATTATAAAGTAGAGATTGATCGATTTGCTCCGAGAGTATTTAGATATATTTGCCTGATCTTACAAAGACATGTCCAGGTTGGACACCGATATAGTGTTGCACAAGCTGCCGTTGAAAGAGGATTGTCCTCCAGTCAAACGAAAACTTTGAAGAACTTACCCTGAGATGTCTAAGAAGATTAAATAGGAAGTCTAGAAGCAGCTTGATGCGGGATTCTTGAATGTGATCTCTTATACCCCGTGGATTGGCAACACTGTGCAAGTGCCTAAGAAAGATGGGAAGGTCAGAATGTGTGTTGACTATTGGGACTTGAACAGAGCGAGCCCAAAAGATGACTTCCCACTCCCTCATATCAATGTGTTGGTTGACAATACAGCTCATGCCAAAGTGTTCTCGTTCATGGACGCTTTCTCCGGTTATAATTAGATCAAGATGACACCGGAAGACATGGCAAAGACAAATTTTATCACCCCGTGGGGAACATTCTGTTATAAGGTGATGCCTTTCGGATTGAAGAACATCGGGGCAACTTATCAATGTGCAATGGTGACTCTTTTCCATGACATGATTCATAAAGAGATTGAGGTATATGTCGATGACATGATTGTAAAATCTCATGATGAGGAGGAGCACTTGGTGCATTTGTAGAAGTTGTTTGACCAATTGCGAAAATTCAGGTTGAGATTGAATCCCAATAAGTGTACCTTTGTAGTGCGATCTGGAAAGCTGATAGGCTTTGTTGTAAGTGAAAGAGGTATCGAGGCCGATACTGCCAAAATCAAAGCAATACAAGAAATGCCTGAACCAAGGACAGAAAGAGAAGTACGTGGTTTTCTAGGGAGGTTGAACCACATCTCTAGATTTATCTCTTATATGACGGCCTCGTGCAAACCAATATTCAAGTTGTTAAGAAATGACCAAATGGTCAGGTGGAATGACGATTGCCAGGTGGCATTTGATAAAATAAAAGAGTATTTGCAGGAGCCTCTGATCTGCATTCCTCCAGTGAAGGGTAAGCCTTTGATCATGTACTTGACATTGCTTGAAAACTAAATGGGGTGTGTGTTGGGCCAACATGACGAGTCTGGTCGAAAAGAGCATGAAACATACTACCTTAGAAAAAAGTTGACCGACTGTGAGACAAAATACTCACAACTCGAGAAAACTTGTTGTGCTTTGGCTTGGGCTGCTCACCGACTAAGACAATATATGTTGACTCATACTACTCTATTGATATCCAAAATGGATTCAATCAAGTGTATCTTTGAGAAGCCAGCCTTGACAGGCCGGATAGCCTAAGGGAAGATGATCTTGACATAATACGATATCCAATATACTACTCAGAAAACAATTAAGGGTGGTGTATTGGAAGATTATGTTGCTCACTAGCCTATGGATGATTATTAGCCAATGAAGTTTGAGGTTCTAGAAGACGACATCATGTATATCAGGGATTTTAATATTCTTGGCCCAAAAGAAGGACCTGAACCAGGATCGCGGTGGTCATTGGTGTTCGACAGTGCCTCTAATGCTTTGGGTAATGGTGTCGGTGTTGTGATGACTTCCCTAGGAGGTTCCCATATTCCATTCATAGCTAGAAGCTATTTTTAATGTACGAACAACATGGATGAGTATGAAGCTTGCATATTTGGTATCGAGGATGCAATTAATTTGAGAATCAAACATTTGAAAGTGAATGGAGATCTAGCTCTAGTGATAAGCCATATCAAAAGTGATTGGGAGACTCGTCACCCAAATCTGATTACTTACCGTGAATATGTTATGAAGTTGGTGCCTTAGCTACCTTGGCATCGATGATTAGAGTCAAATGGGCTAATGAAGCGCCCTCAATCACAATTCAAATATTGGATGAACCCGCATTCTATTTTGTGGTTGATGTGGAAAAGTATGGTAATCCCTGGTTTTATACCCCAAAATTTGCCCTCCTACTTCTCAAGACAATTCAAATCTCAATTCTCAAGGATTTCATAAGGGTTGACCAGACAAACCCTCTCCTAAGCAATCAATCCAAACTAGGGTTTTGCCATTCTCAAGTCAAAATGTGTTTCCAATGCTTCAAGTGGTTATCATACCTCATCATATGCGTCAAGGGACCACCATGTCAAGTTTCAAGCCTTACAAGTTCAAATTGCTCATCTAATTGCTCAAATAGCTGAAAATCAGCTATGTTGGACAAAAAGTCAATTGTGGTCAACATACAGTCAAACTTCCTAGTTTTTGGTCAACATCAACATTTTGAAGTGATATTCATCATTTGAACAAGGGTTGATCATGATTCCTCATGAAAAGTCAAGATCTGATCAAAAGTCAAAGTTTCCAAATTTGGGCTACTCTAAACAAAAGTCAACAGAACTTTGACCAAGCATAACTTTCATAAACTTCATCAGAAATTTCTCCACCAAAGCTCATTTTGAAGAGAATTCAATTCTCTACAACTTCATGTCTCACAAGCTTGGGCAGAAAATGCTTCATTTCGAAGTTATGTATCAAGACATTATAGGTCCTTCTAGAAAAGTCAACAAAAGTCATCTTTTTGCAAAGAAGTGTCCATGAGCATGGAAACTTCAATGAAGATGAAACCAAAAAGGCTATTTAGAAGACATATTGAGCTTTCTAAAAAGTCTAAGAACACTCAAAAAATGTTGAAAAGTGAGCAAGATACAAATTGTGCAAGATACAAATTGTGCAAGTTGAGCATTCTTTAGGAGGTGCATGATACAAATTGTACAAATTGGGCCTAAGATCTTATGATTTAAACTTGATCATGAGATTATCCATGACTACTATGCAGCATGCCACGCCCTCTATCTCTTTATTTATTTATTTTTGAATTAAAATAACTTAAATTTAACTTTAATTAAATAAAATGCAAAATTAAAAGATAAGGCAAGTCGGGTTGGATATTTGCATGGCTTCGGGTCCAAGATAGCTCACTACAAGCTGTCAATTTCGTGCAAGAAGATTGAGGAAAGATTGATCATGATTGGAAAGATTTTGTGCAATTTTTCAAACCAAATATTCTCCATTTAAGGATAAAAATTTTCCCTTAATGCCTTGATCTAATTCCACTCTTCTATAAATATCTAGCTTTCATACAAGATCAGGACCTCCTTTAGACACCCCTTACACGTGCAGCCAACTTCTCACAAACGCTAGAAATTTCTCAAATTTCTTCCAAAGTTGGCAAAATCGTGTTCTACTTTCCAGCCACTTTTAGTCACTTTTAAGCATTCCATTGTGATCCTAAGGCAAGTCTGAGTAAGTATGCATCATCATACATGATCATAACACGTTGAAACATGCCATATGAGTTGCTCTGATTTGCATTTTTTCTTGAATTCGTGTTTTACATTTGAGTGTGTTTTGCTTGCAACTAATGCTTTTAATATGTTCATAGCATGATATAGAACGGGTCTGCAGTCGTTTGAAGTTTTCCATGGCTTAATCACTAGTTTCCATTGTTAGGGCAGAAACTAGAAGAGATTCGTATCTGTAGTTCTAGGCTGATTAGAAGTATTTAACACCACCAATCGATTCGCAGCCCTCGAATTAGGGGGATAGGGTACCCTTGTTGTATTCATATTGCTTATTTTGCAGGTTGATGATTGAACACGATCAGAGAAGATGACCGGAGCATTGCTCCGGTGCTACTGACTCAGAGGCTAGTAACCCTTACCTATTTATGGGTTTAGAAGGATGAATGGATGTATCACCACCCCGGCGGTTCACCTTGCGCACACTATGTCATTCTCCCTATCAGGTCATGGGTTCAAACCCCACCTTTTGCAATATTTTTCTATTTTGCCTTGCAGGTTTCCGGATTGCCAGAAGTCACGCCTCAGAAGCTCCAGCTACTGGGCGTCACCAGCACCAAAAGCTCCAGCTTCTGGGCCTCATCAGCATCAGGAGTGCCAACTTCTGAATCTCCCAATGCAGAATTCCTCTAGAAGTTCCAACTTCTGGATGGCCCCAGACGTGAAGCCCCCAGAAGCTCTAGCTTCTGGACCCTTTCCAGCCTCAAACCCCGTAAGCTCCAACTCGGGCACCTCCAAGATCAAACCCCGTAGTGCCAACTCGGGTGCCTCCAACAGGAACTCCCAAGCTTTCGGATGGCTTCGGTCAAAAGCTCTCTAACGTTTGTTTTATGTTTTTTTTCTTCTTTATTTTGTTTATTTAATAATTAATTAATTTAATTAGTAATTAGGTTAATTAATTTAGGATTAATTCGACAATTTTCACTAAGAATTTCTTTTATCTAATTTAATTAATTAGTTTAGGTTAGTATTCACTAATATTTCTATTAATTAATTAAAATCAATTAGCACTAGGTTACTTTCACATCTTCAAAAAATACAAAAATATTAGGACTAGTTTTCTTTTCCGCTATTTATATTTCTTGCATTTTAAATTCTAGAAAGGTTGTATAGGTCGCAAATTTTTTATCATGTAATAGCGTAGGATTTTAGTTTCCGCACTTTACTTTTCGCACCTCCTATTATGTATCTGCCCCAAACCATGTAATAGCGTAGGACCCTTTATATTTCTGCAATTTACTTTCTGCACTATTAAACTGCTAGTAATTAGGTGTGTATGGCAAGATAAAAATCAATCTAGACCACTAATACAAGATAAAATATCTGAATACAACACTCATCTCACACATGCACCCCTTAGGGTATCCTCTCTCGTTACTTATAAATGGTCAAGTCCCTCGAACGTGGGGGTATCTTAGCATAGTTGCCTACGAAATATCATCACAGTTCCTTCGACTTAAAAGATCATAGTCCCTCGATGTTGCCTACGAATACATGATCTCGTCCCTCGATTGTTGCCTTCGAAAAGTGATGATCGTCTCTACGAGTGTGCTAGGATACTCCTACAAGTTACCTTCTATGACCATCTGATGTCCCTTTGAATGTACCTTTACATCCAACGAATAGGGTTACCTGCCAACTAATGGTATGGATGGCGCTATTCTAAAGGAAAGCAAAATAACCCGGAAACGACCGTTTTGAGTAGGCAATAAGTCTCTTTCGCTTGCTCCATTCTTTTTTACACCTCACACTTTTCTCAAAACTTTTCCAAAACAAAACATTTCCAAACACTTCGTATACATTCCCACGTGAATCATTACGAAGTCAAAGCGAAATGCCTTTTCGAAACATTTTCAAACACACAGAAAGCAAATTTTAAAGTAAGCTAAAGCAATTAAGAGCCCGTAGATAACTACGGATGGAAAGGGTGCTAATACCTTCCCTTTTCATAACCAACTCCTTTACTCAGAATCTAACAAGGTATTTTCCTGTTCTTTTCGCCTTCCCTTAATTGGATAAAAGAAAAGTCGGTGGCGACTCTTGCTATCCGCAACATTTGCGATAACATGCAAAACAAACAAGTCAGTTCTCCCACCGTGTTATAGAACTGACGACTCTGCTGGGGAAAATAAAGAGAGTTTACCTTAGGGTCTTTAGATCACTTTATTGCTTTCTGTTTGACTTTCTTGCTTTAATTTTAAGGGTTGCTTGGGTATTATACTTGTGGGGGATCCTACACCCGGATCTCGATTTCCTTAGGTAAGTAGCAATAAATCGCCGCGACCGTTAGACGTATAACGAAACGGTCAACATGATGGCTACGTTAGTGTGACACTTTGGATGTCCAGATGCTCCTCATGTCTAGTTGAGGAAAGTATTTGGCGTCTGCGTGGTGTCATCAGCACTAACTCAACTTTTAGAACCCTAATTGACCTATCTTGGACATTAGAAGGTAGTGAGATGGCCGGCTTTCGTGTAGACTGAGGTTGGTTGATACTCGATGCTACGCTCATTAAGATTCAACTTTCAGGATGTTTCGGTCGACCACTTCGTAGTCGTATTGAAATAAAGCCTACGAGAAAGATCAATGATATGAGATTCCTAGAACCCGGTTACTATTATAGGACAGGATGAACCCACTTAAACTTTAGTAGGGTAGACACCTATACCTCATGCAAGCCACAAACTTTAGGATATTGTGTGAATTGTTTGTGCTTGCTACTTGCTTAATCATGACATCATGATATCATAACATCGCATCATCATATCATTTCTAACTATTTCAAGAACCTAGGAATTTATCTTTTCTTTGTTTTATAGGGATCATGGCTTCGAGGAATACTATCCGAATCAACTTCATGGGTATACCTTCTTGTCATACCCCAAATTTTCCCTATTAATATTTAAAGTCCACATATATTTTGTTGTCCAAAATTGAATCTGAATTTCCACTCATATTCTGCCACATTTTATTTATGCAAAGCTGAGTTTGGGTTTGAGTTTTTTTTTTTTTTAAAAAATTCCCTCTTGCCAAAGTTTTCATCTAAATGCATTGATTTTTATCTAAATATTTTATTATGCCAAAGTTTGACTTGCTGTAAGGAGTTAATGGCATGTTGTCATATGTGAGGTCACGTATGGACACATGGTCACAAGGATTAGTGGGATCCACTACATGTTTCTCTTAGCAGATGGTCTTGAAATAGAGAATGCTTATGCACTTGGTTTGAAAGGAAATATTAAGGGTATGTAGATCCAATGCAAAAGCACTATCATGTTTTTAATGTCAGAAGCTACTCTGTTTGCTCTACATTTGAATTTTTACAAGCTAATAAGGCATTAAAATTGGGCAGAGAAGTTGTTTGGTATCACTTCAAAAATTACAAGAATAGTGGTCAAGGAACTTGTACAAGTCCTCCTTAGACCAAACATACAGACATTGTCATGTTACAAAATCATGTTACAGACACAGAGAGCTACTGATGGTTTTACACTTAGATTTATACAAACCAAATAAGGTGCATTTGAGAAAACTATTTGGTATCATGAATTGCAAAAGAATAAATACATCTTGAACTTATTTCTTGTTGTGAGCGACGAGTTTGCCTCAGTCAAGAACCTGCTCTTGCGACTTTACGCAGCTACCCTTCATCCTTCAATAAACTTCACGTGTCTTCATTTTTCCCCAACGCTTACTTCAAATCTGAGCTAAAGTTTAAGTATCGGGGAAGACTGGTGTAGTTTCTCAGGATTAGCTCCAAATAGTTGGGCACACAAATATAGCCTGTCTAAGATAGTAGCAAAATATCAATAGACAGCAACTGAAATATAATCCAACTCAAAACAAATGAAGAAAAACAAACAGGCGAGTCCGATGCAGGCTAGCATATCAAATGTGCTTACCTACGAGAAACCGGATACGACTTGCATCCTGTGTCAGATTCAGTACAAGATTCTGCCCACCATGCCATTTTTTTAGTCCCTGCATTCATCATAATATCAACTCAAAGTCAGCAGCAAATTCTGGACTAAAGGCGCACATTTCGAACCAAAAACACTACAGATGCCATTCAAACCTGGCACATCTATTTGCAATACATTCAGGTGTCCGTTAGCACTACAAAACACATCATGGAGGTGTATCCTTTCATATTATCAAGTCAAGCATCGTCTTGACTTGCTATCCCTACTCCTTCTCCGAGTGTGCTCTTTTTATCGACCTATCCAAAATAGAATAAAATATTCTATCACTCATCCGTGTTTCAGTCAAAGTTTGCAGAACAGCATGTGCATAACAACAAGAATTAATGCTAAACACAGTTCATAATGCAAATCAAAATAAAACCATAAAGATAATTCAAACAGGGCACAACTAAGTATTATGGAAAAGATTGTTATGCAGCAGTCATGGACAAATAAGCAGGGAGTTTAGAATTTGAAGTCATCATGGACAACATGGTAGCAGTTTCTTTCATGGCACACAAGATTCCAAATTTTAAATATAAGTCTTGGTTTTAGAAGCTTCAAGTGCAAGAAAGGCAATACACATTTTTTATGAAACAAAACATGTTTTCTTATGTTTATGTGAATAAATGTGCAAGCAAGGGGGGTCCACTTTATCAGTTTTTACCACAAATAAAGAACTCAGATTTTTCAGCCTCTTTACTTTCATTTTGTCCTATTGACAGCTCACTTTTACATCTCACAAATCCATTCTAATCTTAACCATTCATGATAACATCTAAGGGCCATGTGTTGCTAGAATTTTACCCAACTTCCTTTACTGTTACATTAAAGCTGTTTTTTTGAATGTTTCCCACAATCTGCAGCACCAAGGTGCTCTCCCTCCACTCCAACTAAATCCAAGCCTAATCCTCTATCCTAAGCTAAGTCCAAAACACCTTTCTGACCTCACTCCAACCCTCTCTCACCCAAACCTGCACTCTATATAAACCACCTTGTTTCCTCTCATTCAACAGCCACACTGACCCTAACAAAACTCTGCAGAAATTCCTCCCTAATTTTGTTCATTCAAAGCTCTTAACCCTCAATTTCTTCTTCAAATTTCACACTGAAACTTGAAGTAGAAGGAGATAAACTACTTTATTCTACTCATACTCATCCACTTCAGAAAGTAAAGGAAAGAAGGCACCTACCAACCAACAATTTCACTTCGTGTAACCTAGTTGCATTCTCTTTCTCTGCATCCTATCTTTGAGTTTCAGCATATCCTTCTGTATGCTTCGTTTTTGCTATCCTGCACCATATTTCATGACTAATCATAGATACCACCAAAATACAAATTAAATATGAAACATATTGTTTGAAGTTTTCTTTGTGTTACCTGATACACTTTTCTGCCGGTTTGAATGTCTTGAATTCGAGACGTGTATAATACCGATGACAAGCTCAAAGGAGGAACTAACTTTTGATTAGTATCCCATAGAGCTGAGGTATTTTTCCTCTTGTATACCCTGCTTCATGAACAAGTTTTTTTTCTTCTGTTAAGATGAATCAAACCAGATGAACACTTGAAATTCTCATGTTACCTGAAATGGTTTTGCTGTCTGAAGGTCTTGAAACCTGAACGTATCGCCAATGAAAGGCTCAGAAGGAAACTAACGATGATTTAGTATTCCTCATAGTCGAGGCGTTGTACCCATTTTGTCTTCACATCGATGCTTGCAAAAAAATCATTATACTCAGGAACCTTAAAAATTTCAGAAAAAAATTGAATGAAATAAGAATGTGTCATTGTTTACCTTGTCACTTTAGCAACCGAGGATGATCCTACGGTGACCATGAACATGTGAGTTCATCGAGTTCACAACTGGAGACCGGTTCCTTAGCTGGAATAGAGAGCTTGTTTATGTACACGATTCCTTCCGTTGGAAATCTCACCATCGATTGAGAGAGGATGACCGAAGTGGGGAAGACGAAACTTTTCGAAACCCAAAAGCTTCAGACTCTCTTGCTCGTCTCCTCATTCACGTTATCGTCACACAATCGAAGAAAATCACGATTGCCTAGCGTTTGGTTTTGTTGATGGTTGCCGGAGATTCGCCTCTAGGGCCGGAATCAAGGAAGGTTTAGTGTCCCTGTTGCCTCTTTTCTGTATCGGATCGGGAGCTTCGTATCCATGGACATCGCCCTTCCATTTCTGCTCTTTCACGAAACAAGTTTGATTTGGGAATTAGGGTTCTAAACCCAATTACCCGGTCTGTTCTGTTGGTGAGGGCTTGGATCCGGGTTGAACCGGTCCGGCCCAATGATCCAACCGGTTTACTCCTATATCTTTTTTTTATTATTTTATTCTTATTCTTTTTTTTCTTTTTTTTATATAGATAAATTTTGTTTACTCATTTCTTTATTTATTTTCATTTTATCCTTTTTTTTTTTATAAAAAAAAACAAGAGATTTCCAATTGATCTTTAATTTTATTTACTAAATCATTATATTTTTATTTCTTTTTAACCCATTTTATTTACTAAATTTTATTTTTTGACGAAATTTGTTTGGATTAAGTTAATTGTTCCTTGATCTATATTAATCTTCATATGTTTGATTTGTCTGTTATAAATTTCTTTTTCCTCGCTTGCTTGTTCACCATTATACACGTCACGAACAATTAATATAAAAATAACTCCGATTTTTCTTTTGATTGGCTCATAAGCCGATTTCTTAAAGGGTCTCATGGTTGGGGATGGGCATGGCCATCCTCACGAGGTTAATTAAAGCCCTTGTTGCTTTAGTTAATCATAACCCGAAAATAACATTGGTCTATATACCAATTTTCCGTGCACCAGGGTCTCATGGTTGGGGATAAGAGCACCTATCCTCACGAGATTAGTTAAGTCCATATACTTAATTAACCATAACCCGATTCCATTTCTCACGCATCGAGTTCTAAAACGCTTTTCATAAGTAAATTACAATCCTCGATCCAACGTTGAGTGCATTTTCAAATTTCTTTTTTTATAATAAAAACTCAAGTACTTAAATCGTTGGATGCTAGTCCAATTGTTTAAATACTTGTAAAACAAATGAACTTCGAATCTTTAAATCGTTGGATGCTAGTCCAATTGTTTAAAGATTCTTAATAACGTGAACTTTGTTTCACTTCACTCTTTCATAAGAAAAACTTTTGGATGATAGACGACTCGTTGGGTATTGAGCTCATCTTGTCTCTTGTATTTGAATCGTAGGATGCTAGTCCTATTGTTCGGTACTTTTCACCCACCTAAAATCAATTCAACTCACTCAAAAAATCCTTTTCTCGCTCATATGCGATAATCAAACTCTTTTCCAACGACAGAGTGTGCAATAGCCATTTCAAACGCTAACGAGGACTTAAGATTTTCAGACAAACTAAACGAGTCCAAGTTCAAGCAATTGAAATATCTAAATGCACGATTTTGCTTATAAAATCAACATAACCAACTTAAAACATTTTTGAGAGGAACTACGGAGTTTTGACTTTCCCATTGCACAAGGGAATACGTAGGCACACGGTTCTAAAACCGTGCCAAACTCAAAATATTAATAAACAAATCCTTTCCTCCTTTATTCATAACTTAGCAATGAACACACACACAAACACTTAGAACTAAATTGGTCCCATCGAGTACGATGGATGTAAGAGGTGCTAATACCTTCCTCTTACATAACCGACTCCCGATTCCATTTTTTTTGGTCACGTAGACCGCCATATCCGCATTTGTGAGGTTTTATCTATATTTTCCCGTTCATTTTGGAACAAATAAAATTAGGTGGCGATTTCACTAGTTTTCGAAATTTAAATGATTTTTGAAAATCGTGTTGCTACACTTCTCAATTCAAAGAATTGGTTTCAGATATTCCCGATCATGCTCAGTTCATTAAAAGACATGGTTATCTGCTTGACTTGGTTATCTCTGGCTTTGAAGAAGATATGATGCACGTCTTATTCCAGTTCTTTGACCCGAAACATCACTGCTTTACATTTCCAGATTATCAGTTGGTGCCTACATTGGAAGAGTTCTCTAAGCTACTTAGGATACCTATTTTTCATCAGATACCATTCACTGGTTCAGAAAAAGCTCTGAAGTACGAAGACGTTGCATCAGCGTTATATTTAAAGCGATCACACATTGAAGCCAATTGGGAAACAAGAAGCGGAGTTAAGGGTTTACTTGCTAAGTTTCTGATAAAGAAAGCCCGAGAATTCCTAAAGGCTATGAGTTTCCATGCATTCGAAGACATTTTGGCCTTACTAATCTATGGCTTGGTGTTATTTCCTAATCCGAATCAGGTCATAGACGTGAGCGCCATCAAGATATTCCTCACTCGTAATCCTGTGCCTACCCTACTTGGGGACATTCTGCATTCTCTCCACACTCGTACTATCGAAAGACAAGGAACTCTCATGTGTTGCATAGCGTTACTTTCCAGGTGGTTCATTTCGCACCTTCCTCAATCAGTAATGAAGATAGATAAAAGATTGAAGTGTTCTCAAAGGTTGATGTCACTCTCTCATTCAGATATTCATTGGTGTCTTTTCTCTCAAAAGGACTTCACTTTCATTGAGCGTTGTGGGGAATTCACTAATGTACCACTCCTTGGCATAAGGGGAGGCATCACTTACAACCCTTCTCTAACTCTACGTCAGTTTGGTTATGCTCGAAGATATGGTCCCCATGGTATGCTTCTCCAAGACATTGTGTTTGACTACAACAACGATCTCCAGAACTACCGTCGAAGATTTGTACACGCTTGGGGCATGGTAAAGAAGACTGATACCAGGACTTTGGGACACAAGAATTCCATTCCTTGGGAACATTACCTCAAATGGGTGCGAGCTCGATCTCAAAACCTCATGATGCCATTTACACCTGTGCTACCAGTGATTATGGAACCTGTTGCTATAGATGACCAATTCTATACCATTCTCCATCCAGACATGCCTACCGATTTTGAAGACTTGAAGAGATCCTGGATTCAGCTTAAAGAAGAAAGGGACACATTCGAAGCTCAGTGCTATGCAAGTGAGAAGAAGGTATTAGAGTTGAAAACGCTACTTCATGAGGAGCGAAACATCAACACCTACTTTAACACAAAGAGGAAGCGCCCATGGGAGACTTGAAAGCTTTAGGAACCTTTTTATTATTTTCTTAAAAACTATCTTTTGTACTTAATAAAGAGAAAATATTAAAATTTGTTCATGCTTGTTTAACAAATTTAAATTCCTAAGGTCCTTGAAAACATTGGATTGCATTGCATAACATCACATATCATGGCATAACATTTCATAACATTTCATAACAGGTACATTGAAGACCGGTTTTCATATTCTCTCGCTGTTTATTTCAGTAGAAATGGCTCTTGAACAGACTGTCAAAGATCTCTAGGCTCAGAATGCTCAATTCTAGGAAATGTTCACCAACTTGGTCCAAGGCCAGAAAGACCTGAAGAAGCTCATCACCAGAAAGAAGAAGACCATCGGTATCCTCAACATGTGAAGACATCACCAGGGTCCAGCTAGGGTGGTCAGCCGGTTTGAAATCTCAGACAAGAGCAGTGAAACCGATGGATGTGTCAAAATATAAGCAACTCGAAGACCGTCTAAATGCTGTGGAAAATCTGAAAATGTCCGGGTAGAATTTTGATGATATGAGTCTTGTTCCTGGTGTGGTAATTCCCCGCAAGCTCAAAGTTCCTAATTTTGCCAAGTATGATGGAATCTCTTGTCCAAAACTGCATCTGAAGTCCTATGTTCAGAAGATCCATCCTCACACTGAAGACAGGAAATTATGGATTCATTTCTTTCAAGAGAGTTTATCCGGAACTCGGTTGGAGTGGTAATACCAGCTAGAGAATACCCGCATTCACACCTGGAATGACTTAGCAGATGCTTTCTACAAGCAGTACCAATACAATGCTAAATTGGCACCCACCCGCATGAAGCTACAAAGCATGTCTATGGGTCGCGGCGAGAAGTTCAAAGAATATGCTCAAAAGTGGAGAGATCTAGCAAGCAGAGTTCAGCCACCTGTGTCCAATAGGGAGTTGGTTGATATGTTTATGGGAACACTAACAGGCCCATTCTTCAATCATCTCATTGGAAACTCCTCAGCTGGATTCACCGAGCTGATAATGACAAGTGAACGCATCGAAACTTGAATCAAGAGCGGGAAGATTCAGGTAGAAATATCATCAAATGCTGCGAAGAGATCTTTTGGTGGTAAGAAAGAAGCCAATGTTGTGTATGGTCAAAAGAGCCGTGTCAAAGCTGATCATACTCAATCTGTGGGGGAAGTCGTGATCTCCAATCCTACACCAGCGCAACCTCAATGAGACAATACGCGTAACCAGAACGCGCCACGAAGATAGTTTACGGAGATCAACATGCCATTGTCGCAGGCATTGCAACACATGTTGAAGGCAGAGCTCATTACTTTGAGGAATCCTCCTCAGCCTGTCAACACTTCCTCTCTAAAGTACAATCCTAATGCAAATTGTGCATACCACTCCAACAATCCAGGGCACGACACCAACAACTGTTGGGATCTGAAGAACAAGATTCAAGACATGATTGAAGCCAGAGAGATTGAATTCGATCCTCCTGTCGAAACTCCAAATGTGATCAACGCGCCCATGCCTGATCATGGAAAAGGTTCTAATGCTATTGAAGAAGGCTCCTATGTTTATGATGTGAACACGCTGACTATTCCTGTGATGATTTTCAAGAAAGACTTGCTGCAAGCCGGTGTGTTTCCAGGATGCCCGGATGATTGTCGTTGGTGTGCATTTGAATCTGACGGATGTTCTTGGTTGAGAAGACATATTCAACGCATGATGGACAACTGCAAAGTACTATTTCTTAAACCTCCATCTGTGGAGAATCTGTGCGAAGACATTTCTAAGAATCTTAAGATTGAAGACATGAGCAAAGTCGAACCAGAAGTCTAGGACACCTCGGGGCAGCCAAGCAGAAAGTTGGATTTCATGGTTAAGTATACTGCTCCTGAAAGTTACAAAGTTCCTATCGAATATGTCAAGGCAATCGGATGGGGAGACGATTTCCCAGAAGACTATGCTGATGTGAACACAATAAGGATCACCTCTGTCGATCCTACGCCTAGAGTGGCACCTCTCATTATTACCTCTCCCAGACCAGTTCCATATTCCACCGACAAACCTATAACATGGAAATATGGAGCTGAAGTTTACTATCATGGCGTCAAGCAAGACCCGTTAACCATTGAAGACATTGCAGTTGAAGCTACCAGAACTGGAAGAGTATTTTCTCCAGAGATCTCTCCCCTAAAAGACACTACGACTCCAGTTCGCATTCCAGCTATCGAACCAGTTCCCAAAGCTAGAGGGAAAGAACCAGTAACTCATCCTGCTCATACAGAAGTTCCAAAGGAAGTTGCTAAAGACACCTCCAAGCAAGAAATGGAGGAGATTCTGAAGATCATCAAAAAGAGCAACTACAATATTGTGGAAAAGTTGGGACAAACTCCGTCTAAAATATCCATGCTAGCTCTGCTACTATGTTCTGAGGCTCATGCTAAAGCCTTGGTAAAGTTTCTGAAGAATGCTCACATACCGTAAGACACTACTGCTGATCAATTCGAAGGGTGTATTGCTAGCCTAACCGTCAACAACGGTTTAAGCTTCTCTGATGCTGATTTGACTCTTGCCGGATGGAAACACAACAAAGCCTTACACGTCTCCATTGAATGCAAGGGCACAACTTTGTCTCACGTGTTGGTGGATACTGGTTCTGCTCTGAACATTCTACCAAAGAGCGCTTTCCACCGACTTGATATTAAAGGAGTGGTCTTGAAGCCCAACAACATAATTGTAAGAGCTTTCGATGGTTCTAAATGAACAGTGCTTGGAGAGCTCATCCTGCCTGTTAAAGTCGGTTCCCATACTTTTGACTCCACTTTCTTTCGCTGTTACCTCTACCCTGCATCAGAAGTTGAAGTACCCAGTGAAGGGGATGATCGTTACGGTATGCGGTGAAGAAGAATATATGGTAAGCCATCTGCAGTCATTCCGATATATTGAAATGGAAGGTGAATTCATCGAAACTCCCTGTCAAGCTTTCAAAGCAGTTCCACGAGTCATGCCTATTGACTCTCCTGTCACTCCTGAAGTTACAAAAGTTCCACCAAAAATGGCCTCACTGAAGACGCCCAAGAGATAGTTGAAGAAGGTGGTCGTACTATTTGGGGTCAGCACCCTGATCTTCCATTCAAATCTAAAAAAAGTGGTTTAGGCTTCACTACCAAGGGTAAGAAGATGATACGCCGCGAACGTGCCGGCAAACTTTCCACATTAGCATGAATCGATTCCATGCTATAGAAGACGACGACAGCAACTTCGACATCAGCAACTGGATCTTCCCAACTCCAGACAACGGACTCAGCAATTGGAAGACCGAAGACGTCATACCAATCTCCTTTAGAAAGGAGTAATTGCTTTTTGTTTTCTGTTATGCTTTTCATTTTTATGCTTTGAACAATAAACTTAAAAGCCTAGTGCCTTTCCCGGGGCATCATGGCACGTTTGTGAGGGTTATTATTTGTCATTTGCATATTTTCATTCAATAAAATCATTGGACTTTTGCATTCAAGTACTTTGCTCTTTCCTTTCTTTTACTTTATTACCCCTTCAAAAAGCTATGTGTTCTTACACACACCCACGTGGTACACTGCAGATTCACCCCGAATCTCGTTGATGACAGCTTTGCTATTGCTAAATATGACTTCGATAATCCGATCTACCAAGCCGAAGACGAAGGTGAGGAAGATTGTGAAGTGCCAGGAGAACTTGTCAGACTACTACAGCAAGAAGAGCAGATTATACAGCCGCACGAAGAGCCAGTCGAGGTTGTGAATCTAGGTACTGACGAAGACAGAAAAGAAATCAAGATATGAGCAGGTCTTGAGAATAGTGTCAAGGAAAGATTGGTCCAGATGCTGCGAGACTATATTGAGATTTTTTCTTGGTCCTACGAAGACATGTCAGGTCTAGATATTGACATTGTGGTACACCGACTACCAATGAAAGAAGGTTTTCTCCCCGTGAAGCAGAAAGTTCGTCGTATGCGTCCTGAGATGTCAGAGAAACCAAAGCCGAAGTTATGAAACAGTTCCATGCCGGTTTCCTAGCTGTTATTTCTTATCCATAGTGGGTTGCGAACGTGGTGCCCGTACCCAAGAAAGATGGTAAAGTGCGGATGTGTGGACTACAGAGATCTGAAAAGAGCAAGTTCGAAAGACGATTTTCCACTTCCTCATATTGATGTCCTGGTTGATAACACTGCTCAACATAAAGTCTTCTCCTTCATGGATGGTTTCTCCGGTTATAATCAGATCAAAATGGCTCCCGATGACATGGAAAACACTACTTTCGTTACATAGTGGGGCACATTCTGCTACAAAGTCATGCCGTTCGCACTGAAGAACGCTGGTGCCACATACCAACGTGCCATGGTAGCTTTGTTTCATGACATGATTCATCACGAGATAGAGGTCTACGTCGACGACATGATAGCTCGATCACAGACTAAAGAAGAGCATCTTGATCATTTGCGAAAGCTATTTGATAGGCTGAAGAAATACAAACTAAGACTTAATCCCAACAAATGCACCTTCGGAGTCAGATCCGGTAAGCTCTGGGATTTATTGTCAGATGTAAAGGAATTGAAGTTGACCCTGCCAAGGTTAAAGCTATTCAAGAGATGCCAGCTCCCCGCACCGAGAAAGAAGTTAGAGGTTTCTTGGGACGATTGAACTACATTTCCAGATTCATTGCGCATCTAACTGCTACTTGTGAGCCAATCTTCAAGTTACTGAAGAAAGATCAAGTAGTGAAATGGAACGACGATTGCCAGACAGATTTTGACAAAATCAAGGAGTACCTGGAAAATCCTCCTATCTTGATACCACCTGCCAAAGGAAGACCTCTTATCATGTACTTGACAGTATTAGAGAATTCAATAGGATGTGTGTTGGGGAAACATGACAAGTCTGGTCGAAAAGAGTATGAAATATATTACCTTAGAAAAAAGTTTACCGATTGTGAAACAAGATACTCACAGCTCGAGAAAACTTGCAGCGCTTTGGCTTGGGCTGCTCGCCGACTAAGACAATATATGTTGACTCACACTACTTTGTTGATCTCCAAGATGGATCCGATAAAATACATATTCGAGAAACCTGCTGTTGCACCCCAAAATTTACCCTCTTGATTTAGGCTTATGTTTCATCATAAACATCATATTGCATTCGTACCTTGTGATAGGATCAAAGCTCTTTGGGTTCTCAAGACTTCTACAAGCTAAGGAGGTTGATTGTGTTAGCATACCCTTCTGAGGGAATCCCAAGTTCTCATATCTGTGAATCTTTCAAGTCACAATGATGTATTATATTCCAAGACATCTCATTTTTCTCATTGATTCCTCAAGAGTTGAAGTTTTGCAAAGAATGGGTGAGGAATTCATCTGTGGCATTCATCTGATGAAATTAGGGTTTTGTCCCTCTATGAAGTTTGAAGCTTGGATAAGTCAACTTCTTGAAGCATCATCTTCCTATCATCATATGAGTTATCATGGTTCAAATAATTACTCAACACATTCAGAAGATTTGAGGTTTTGAAGATTGATTGGCTATCTCCTAACACAAGGTGCAAAATTAGGGTTTTGGGTAAAATCAGGATTTCTCCAGATTTTTCACTCTGATTTGATTTCACTTCTTTCTATATTTTGTTGGACATCCATGATTGAAATATTGAGGCTCAATTTTTAGTAGAAGCAAGTCAATTGATCACAAGGGGCAAAATGGTCATTTTGGTCAAAATCCTTCAAAATCAAGAGTTGACCAAGTGGACTTTTGGTCAACCATCAATTCAAATGTCACATTTTCATTTTTCATGATCGAATTTACCATTGAATCAAGAACGTTGAAGAAATTAGGGTTAACTTGTTCTTGAAGTTATTTGAAGTTTGAAAATTTTTCTAAGTGTCCACCCTATGAAACTTTGACATGTCATAACTTTCTCAATTTTTGTCCAATGGTGGGATACCATACATTTCTGGAAAGCTTGGAAAAAATACTACAAGTTTGTCAATGTGTAAAATTTCTCAAAAATGCACCATTTGAGAGATATTTGAGTTAGAAGTTTCATGCACAAGTTTTGACCAAGGCTGGGCAAGCATGCAATTTTTGGGCATTTTCTGCGCGTACTTTTCACAAACAGGTGGTGGGCATAATGTTGAAGCTTATATCTCTTGATTTAGATGGAATTTGGAAAATCTACTTCGTGCATTTTGAAGTATGCCATGAGACCTTTAATTGGAACTTTGAATCACATCATTTGGTTCAAAATTGAGTAAGTTACAAAGCTCACAAGTGGAGGTCATGAAGTTGACTCCATGCATGGCCACGCAAGCCAGAACGTGCGCGTGGCTGCCCAGAATATTTCCTTGTCTGTGCATAACTTCAAACAAGCATATCTCACTCATTTTAGCTCCATTTTTAGTGAACCAAAGCTCATTTTAATCCTCATTCCAAGAGCTATTGGTAGGCCTCAAAAATCCAAGAAACGCACGAGCCATTTGTGAGAAAATTGGAAGAGAAAAAGGTGATGCAAGGCTATTTTGTGCAGAGGTGTGTTTGTGCATTTTTGTGTTGATTTTGCAAGTTTGTTTTAAGCAAGCAATGCCAAGACTGGAAGCAAGCATTGCCAGCACATTTTCTTTGCCATAAAAAGCCAAACAGGTTGAGCATATTTCCCTCACACTCATGCCATGCACCATTTGATTTTTTGCCATATCAAGCAAGGTTGAGGAATAAATCACGTGAGCATATTTTCACCACCTGGCCAGCTCATCAAAATGCAACCAAGGATAGTGAGAAAAGGAGCAAAATGCAAGCTACACTCAAGATGCCATTTTTATCATTTTTTGCTCTAACGGATTTGTGAAGAGAAAAGGACCAAGGTACCCTTGCTAGACACACACATTACAAGTTAGAAGCTTCCTATTTGCAAAGGAGCTCTCTCTCTCTCTCACTCGTTTTCAAATCCACATATTGCTCTGCATTTTTCACTTTTTTTTTCATAATTGGAAGTTGCTACAAATCGTGCTTGTGAGGGGTTTCCTTCATCATTCAAGCTTCATTGAGGTCTCAAGAACAAGCAAGTGGTATTTTCTCTTCAAATCCAGAGGCATATTTGGATTTATTTTCTAAATCAAGAGGTAACATTCAAACTTCAAATCTGGATTTCTAGCTTGCAATTGATGAATTCGAGCTTATACATGCGTGGTTAGCTGGCCAAACAATAGGTTTGATGTATAATTGCATCTGTTTTTGAAGCATATTGCATAGCATGAAGTTCTGAAAATCCAGATTTAGATGATTTTCTCGCTCGGATTTCTTGATGTATGGTGTATCATTTGATGTTTTTAAAAGATGTGTGTTGTAGCTTGCCATGTGATCTTCATTTAGAGCTTTGAATCACTTAATTTTGTTGAGAAATAAGTTAGTTACGAATGCTAGAAGTTGCTTTCATGAAACTGCATTTTCACGTGGTTTAGGGCTAGGCAGAGGTTGAAGATGACTGCGTGTCATCACCTGATTGGCTGATTTGAAATTTTGCTCCTATTTAACTAATTTTGTAATTAGCATCTTAGATCAATTTGTTTTGCATTCAAAAATCATTCAAAAATTACAAAAAAATACCACAGACTCATGTTGACCTTAAATATTTTGTGGAATTTTTTCCAATTTTTTTAAAATGTTTTGAACAATTAAATAAATTCTGAGAATAATTAATTGTGTTTCAATTGAAAAATTTATAAAAAAAAATACTTTCTCATGTTGAAAAATTCCACAAAAAATATTTTGAATCCTCTAAGGGGTTAATTTTGCATTTTTGAATTTTATTTCATAATTTTTGCATTTTTTGCATAATTAAATAATTTCATGCATTACATTGCATTTCATGCATATTTAAATTATTAAAAATATTTTTCAGCATATAAAAAATGCACAAAAAATATTTTAATTTATTCAAATCATGCATCATGCATTTCTGATTTTTATTTTTATAATGTTGTCATTTTTGTAGCATTAAATCAATTTTTGCATTAAATACATGATTTGCATTATACATTTTGCATTTTGATTGTTTTTATCATTTTTCCTTGAAAATAAAAAATGACAAAAATTGTTTTGGTCATGTTTGGGATGTTAGGTCACTGTTCCTAATTTTTGTAGATTTTTATTTCTGACTTTTATATTTTATACTAATTTTTCTTGTTTATTGGTCACATAAGCATAAATGTTGAACTAGTGTTGACTTCTTGATTTCATTTTGACCTATCCATGAACTTTTGAATTGAGAAAGGATATGTCTCTGACTTGTAAGAGATTTGAGCTCATTAGTTCGTTTTTGTTTGAATTTTATATTTCATTTTCCTATTTTTGTGGAATTTCTAAAGTGAATATACCTTTTGGCCTAGTGTAATTGAGTCTAGCTTCAATTTGAAGTTTGTGGACATGATTTAAGGCCAAGCTTTGGGTATGTGATGAAAATTTGAATGCTCTATTGATGTGTAAACATGTTTTCATTCATTAGAAATTACATATTGATCATTTGGATTATACCTTGAGCATAAAGTTTGTGTGGTTCCCAAAACCCTACTTTGTTGGTATCTTGATTCTTAGACCATGTTCTTGTATAGTTTGTGTTTCTAATTGATGTTTAGGGGTATGATAACCTCAAGGACAGTCTTCTAAATACTTGAGAGACATTTGACCTCAAGGGATCATCTTGATCCTTTAGCTAGAAGATATTTGATCTTTGTTTCATTTGTTGCATCGTTGTACATGGATCATGAGGTGAAGAATGCATTCATGAAATTCTTTGGGAATTTACTTCGCATTTCCTTACTTCATCCTTATAGAATATTTAGGGCCTTGATTCTAGTTTGATTGATTCATTTAAGCCCCTAATTTTCCCAAGTTCATGTTAACCTTGTTGTTAAAGTGTCACCAACTTGTGCTTATGGTTGTAGTACTTGTATTTTGTGCATCATGCATGATTTTAGAGGTCTAATTCCAATTGGATCCTTGATCTTCACTTCTGACTTTGTGAATTATGTAATCAATAATTCAATGCTCTTTGATTCATTGACTTGCACTCAATTGTAAAGTCATCATGATGACCTAGAAAAGCTAGATCTTCTTTTTCTTTTATTGTTTGATTGGACCATACCTTAAGGGATTATAGGTTCATGATTTTTTAGGAATGTCACTTCCATTGACATTACTTTAAGCTCATGACAAGCATCTTGTGAGGGTTCTATCATCACCCTATGACATACAAGACATCATTCCCTTCCTATAAATCTTAATCAATGTCGTTTGATCTAAGATAGGTGGTAGTGTACTTTAGATGATTTCGTTCATCAAATAGGTGATTTGTTTGTGTATGGAAGTTTCACCTCCTACATTTGGTTGCTCGTGAATCATATCTTGAGTTAAACTTATGACATGAGTCACGCATGGTTTTAGTTTTCTAATTAAAACTATTTTGTTTAAACCTTTCTTAAGTGCAATGTTTAACTAGTTTAGATGCTTTCAAACCCTAATTCAATGAACTTGTGTATGTAAGCTTTTTTTTTACTTTGTATTGAATTTCTTTTGTTTGTGGTTTACTTAGGTCTTAAGCTACTGAACTTGTGTGTCACATTACTTTCTCATCTTTCCTCTTCATCATGATTGACTCATTAACTTGTTGCTTACTTAAAACTAACGTTAGGGTTTATAATCACTCTTTTCCACTACTAATCTTTGCACCATGAATGATTGTAACGCATGATAATTGATAATTTTTTTGTGTTTGTGTGAGTATCATATTCATGTTCCATCACTCATCTAACTTGTTATAACACTTGACACAAACATGTTTGAATACACACCTAAGCACATTCCATCACACATTTTTAGGATGCCCATTCATGTTTTCCTATTGAAAGTTGCTCATGAAAAGATTATGATGATTGTGCATATGACATGAGTGCATATATACCATGATAACCAATGACTTCTATCATTTTCCATCATCTAAATGTCATACCTTCCCACCTATGCCATGCCATGTTTCATTTGACCCCTAGGTGCATGTTTAGGACACATCCTCAACTAGTTCTTCTTATGTTAACTTTTGCTTTCTTTTCTTTTGAGATGAATGTAATTTGTTTGTGTCTAACATGTATGTAATAATTATATTTCCACTACTGACTTCACTCAAAAATGACACCACTAGGCATGTCCACAATCACACATCCTTTCACATCTTCACCACACACTTCTAGATGCATATTCAGGCTTTCCTAGCTTCCTTTGTTTGTGAATCTTCATGATGATTATGTGTATGATGATAATGAATTATTACCATGCTAGCTACTGCCTTCCACATATTTTTATGCTATGAGTTTCATTCTTTTGCATTCATGCATTGACCATGCATCATTTAATCCCTAGTTGCATTCTAGGTCAAACCTTTAACTAGTCTTCGCCTAGGTGTTGTATATGTAAGTTGAAGCATCTTATGACTTGATAGTGTATAACTTGAATAGATTTTCATCACATGTTGCCTCTGATCCCACCACTAGTTGACACTTAGCACATGTATGCACAAACACAAACACACACCACTAGTTGAATTCATGTTTAAATGATTTTGGTTGATGAAATAAGATTTTTGCTACTGTAACTTGTGTATTTTAATACTCCTTGATTCATTTTTCTTCATCTTTGCCTTTCCATGGCTTCTATTAGTTTGTAAACACTTCCTAGGTTAAGCATTTCAACTAGTTTTTGCATTCATGTTGTAATTGAATCTCCATGACATTTCTTTTAGGATTTGGTTATTAATTCATTCATGTGATGTTTAGTACTGTAACTTCTTCACCTTAACACCTTCTTTGCATGTCATAAACCTCACACACCTAGATGCACTTCACTACGCGCGTTTGTTGCATGTTTATGCACTTTTTGGTAGATTTTTGCTATTGAATCTTTGTGGTTTGTTGGTGTGATGTGTATGAACATTAACATGATTAGTTACTGAATTTTATGTCATTTTATCCTTTAATTGTCAATTAACTTCATCGAAGTATTACGCTTCACACAATTAGCTCTTTATATGCTTTTAGGACTAGTTTCGACCTAGTTTGTGAATTAACTTTGTATGTGTATGTTTATAGCGATGTTTGATGTTTGTTAAAGGTTTGTATAAACTTTGTTAATGAATGTTGTGTCTACTGACCTCACTTCACATGACACTTTGTATGGACAACATTCACTCAAATCCCACTACATTTTCTCCTTCTTCTTCTACTTTCCTTTTTAGCACTTGTTACTGCTTAGTTTGTCTGCTTTTGCCAAAGCACTTTACATGATTCTACCCCCTTTCTCACTTGGTTTTCAAACTAAGATGATTGATTTTATAGGTTCCCCTAAGGTTTTCTCGATTAGGTTAGTTATCGAGTTTAGACATTAAGTTAGGCATCCATGCATGGTAACTTTAGGTAGATTCCTCCCCTTGTTTATACCCTTAACTTAGGATCAACTTTGTATGATAACATTAGGATTAGAAGTAGGTTAGTTTCCCTTAGCCATTTTACATTTTCTCCTTTTGCATCCTTAAAACTAAAATCTTGTTTTGTCAAGTGCATTAAAATACTCTAATAATCTGAAACTTTTTCCAAAGTAAAAGATACAAACGAATTAGTCTTAGGATGTTTCGTCGTCCTGTTTGCTGTTGATGCTTCTTCATCTTTTGATGTTTCATCATCTCATCTTCTGATGTGTCGTCGTCCTGTTTGTTGTTGATGCTTCTTCATCTTTTGATGTTTCGTAATCTCATCTTTTGACGTGTCATCGTCCTGCTGCTAATGTTTCGTCATCTCATCCTCAGATGTTTCGTCATCTCGTCCTCTGATGTTTCGTCATCCCATCCATAGCTGATGTTTCGTCATCATGGAGGTGTTTCGTCATCGTTTGCTGTTTTGTCTGCTAATTTAAAAAACACAAATCAACAAAAACAAGTGAGCCAAACTACGGCACTCTAACTTTCCTATTGCACGAGGGAATACGTAGGCATCCTGTCGCGGGGCTAGATCGAGCAACCTTTGTAAATATTTCCTTATTTCCCCGTGTTTTCTTTCTTTTATTATTTTATTTTATTCTTCTTTGCATGCATTATACCATATACAGATATAGATAGACCTTTACACCCATTAGATAGAAAGTAAAAGCGGATATCGTAGAGTACTACGGACGTGTGGGGTGCTAATCCCTTCCCCTCGCGTAATAGACTTCCTTACCCGATCTCTCGGTCGCAAGACCGTGATTTCTCTGTTTCAGGTTTACTCAATGTTTACCTTTCCCTCTTGGTGGGATAAAAACGTTCGATGGAGACTTCATTGATATATAGTTATATCCTTTGATTTTCGGCCGGGTGTTTCACCTGCTATCTCCAAAAGAATAGCAAGATGGCAAATGATCTTGACCGAATATGACATCTAGTATACTACTCAGAAAGCGATCAAGGGAAGTGTAGTAGCCGATCATTTGGCTCATCAAGCCATAGATGACTATCAGTCTATGCAGTTTGAGTTTCCAGACGAATATGTTTTGCTAGTTACCGATTGCGAAGAACCAGGACCAAACGATGGACCTAAACCGGGATCCCAATGGACCATGGTCTTTGATGGAGCCTCAAACGTACTTGGCAATGGCATTGACGCCATCATTACGTCCCCTACAGGCGGACACACGCCTTTCACCGCCAGACTTTGTTTCAATTCCACTAACAACATGGTTGAATACGAAGCTTGAATCATGGGTATCAAAGCTGCTATTGACTTAAGAATCAAATTCTTGCAAGTTTATGGAGAATCAGCTTTAGTGATCAGCCAGATTAAAGGCGATTGGGATACGAAACATCCAAATCTCATCTTGTATCGAGAGCATGTTTTAAGTCTGATCCCTTACTTCGAAGAAATCACTTTCGATCATATTCCACGAGAAGAGAATCAGTTAGTAGACGCATTAGCTACCATATCGTCTATGTTCAAAGTCAGATGGGACAACGAAGCCACCCAAATCATCATTGAAAAGTTTGACGAACCAACATAATGTTGTGAACTTGATACAGAAGATAAACCTTGGTTCTACGAAGTGAAGAGGTATCTCGAGACTCAAGAATATCCCACAGGGGCATCTGTCAATGACAAGAAATTCTTAAGAAGATTCACATCAAAATTCTTCCTCAGCAACGATATCTTATACAAGCGCAATCACGACTTTTGTTTACTCCGCAGTGTAGACTAGAAAACAGCGGAACAAATCATGGAAGAATTATATGAAGGCACGTTCGGTACCCACTCCAGTGGACATACGATGTTCCTCAGCAGGTTACTATTGGTCCACAATGGAAGCTGATTGCCACCTCCATGCTCGATCTTTCCACAAATTCTAGATATACGCAGATAGAGTACACATACCTCTAGTACCACTGAATGTTCTGACCGCTCCATGGCCTTTCGCAATATTGGGCATTGACATGATTGGAGAGATCTAACCTACCGCTTCCAATGGACATCATTTCATCCTTGTTGCAATTGACTACTTTACCAAGTGGGTAGAAGCAGCCTCATTCGCATATGTTACCAAGAATGTTGTGGCTCGTTTCATCAAGCATTATTTTATCTGTCGATACGGTGTCCCCGAAAGGATAATCACAGATAATGGCACCAATATCAATAACAAAATGATCACCGAACTCTGCACGTAGTTCAAAATCAAGCATCACAACTCTTCTCCATATCGGCCTAAAATGAACGGAGTAGTGGAAGCCGCCAACAAGAATCTCAAGAAGATCATACAAAAGATGATAGTAACTTAGAAAGATTGGCATGAGATGTTGCCATTTGCTCTCCACGGCTACTGCACCACAGTGCGAACATCTATAGGAGCAACCCCCTTCTCTCTTGTATACGGTATGGAAGTCGTCCTACCCATCGAGGTTAAGATACCCTCAACCAGAGTCCTCAAGGACGCAGAGTTAGGTGAAGATGAATGGGTCCAGACTCGGCTTGACCAGATCAACTTGATCGATGAAAAACGGCTCGCATTGATCTGCCACGGACAGATCTATCAAAAGCGAATGATCAGAGCATTCAACAAGAAAGTCAAGCATCGAGTCTACCAAGTCGGTGAACTAGTAGTCAAGCGCATCATCCTCCCACAAGGTGACCCCATGGGAAAATGGACTCCCACCTATGAAGGACCATTTGTAGTCAAAACAGTATTTTCCGGCGGAGCTATGATACTTAGCACCATGGATGAAGAAGACTTTCCACACCCTGTGAATGCAGACATAGTCAAAAAATACTACGCATAAACGAGACCCGCTAGGTCGACTCGCCTAGGCAAAAATAGAGACATCTGAACCAAAAGGTTCGGGCAAAAGTTAAGGATACATATGCAAAAATGTACACCCGACAAGTCGAAAACCTGCAAAGGCGGCTTGGGCAAAAAAGGGTATCCCGGTAGACTGGAAACCCGAAAGGGCGGTCTAGGCAAAATTTAGGGATTTAAGCGTACGACTATGTCTCGTCCAGATCACCTACTTACAGACTTACCACTATTAGCATTCAAGATTCAAATGGCGAAAATCAATTCAATCACTTTCTTCTAACAGCAAGGAGATGAGATAGTCGAAAATATAAGAGCAATAGCATAGTTGAAACTCGACAGGATTGTTTCCGCATAGCTTTTAACTATTCTGACTATCTCCTCTTACTAGGATATTTGTCTCTGGTATACAAACTGCCTGACTAGGGGCCACTTTTCAAAATTAATGCAAATTCCCTTTTTACAATGTTACTTTTTATTGTTGTTTGCATAAAGTCCAATGATTGCTTTGAATGATTATATGCATCTCACAATAAGATACCCGTTCACAAACATACAAAAGATGAACAAAGACAAGCAATTACTACAGGACTCTAGGAATTGAGATGACGACCGAAGTCACCAATACATCCCCACATAATCACTTTCACCAGAAATGCATCCACATGATCATCAATCCCCCCATAGATCCATCGCTCTCCCTACAAAGGCAAGTCTTCTCCGACGAAGTACTAGCCTCCTCCCAACAGTGTTCCAGCTTCAACTTCATCACATTAGTCCCCGAGCAGTGATCCTATCAGCTTCATCAAGCTTCAACTCTATCACGTTAGTCCCTAAGCAGTGATCCTAACGGCTTCATCAAGCTTCAATCTATCACATTAGTCCCCGAGCAGTGATCTTATCAGCTTCATCACCTCAAGTGATCCCTATCAGATTCATCACCTCAAGTGATCCCTATCAGATTCATCACCTCAAGTGATCCTATCAACCTCATCATCCCTAGCAATCTTATTAGATTCATCACCTCAAGTGATCCTATCAGGTTCATCACCTCAAGAGATCCTATCAGATTCATCACCTCAAGTGGTCCTATCAGATTCATCACCTCAACTAATCATATCATATTCATCACCTCAAGTAATCCTATCAGATTCATTACTTCAAATGATCTTACAAGCCTCGTCAAGCTTTAATGACCCTATCAGCGTCACCACGCCATGATCAGATAGTGGCAGATTGTGACATTTCACGTCATCCCCAGCCAAGGTCTATGCACAAGATCCCCAACCGAGTATCTCTCGATCATTGTTATTCTTCCAACAACATTAATATCCAGACCCGAGATTTGGTCAGATAGTGCATCAGAGGAATCTGAAGCATCTCTTTTTCTCCCTAGTAAGGTTTTTCAACAACTTGGCCCCTAAGTGAGCGTCATAGGTCTCTAGCAGAACACTCCTATCTTCTTCAAGATGGATATGTTTTGAAATACCATAACATCTACATTCATACATCTGCATAAAAGTCAAAACATATGCATACATCATAGTAGCATTACCATACATTATCATGCATCATAATCTGCATAGGACTAACCATATCCTGTCAAGATTTTATCTCCCCTGGAGGTAAAAGTCATTTTCCAAACAGAAGGTCAAAGATTAATGCCCGAAACAAGACGGGAGAACTATCTGAAAACCACGCAAATTATTTATAGACAATACCCTAGATGGCATCTTTAAGCCCATCTCCGTTTTCTCTCATCCAAAAGACAAATACAGAGTCTAGCGTACGACCCACTCTCCATTATCAACTTCTCCAAATGGCATCTATAAGCCCATTCTAGCTCATCATCACGAAAGGCAAGCATGCCAATCTAACCCTTCCAATACAAGAATATTAAACAGGGGCAACTGTTATACCCCAAAATTTGCCCTCCTACTTCTTAAGACAATTCACATCTCAATTCTCAAGGATTTCACAAGGGTTGACCAGACAAACCCTCTCCTAAGCAATCAATCCAAACTAGGGTTTTGTCATTCTCAAGTCAAAATGTGTTTCCAATGCTTCAAGTGGTTATCATACCTCATCATATGCCTGATGGGACCACCATGTCAAGTTTCAAGCCTTACAAGTTCAAATTGCTCAGATAGCTGAAAATCAGCTGTGTTGGATAAAAAGTCAACTGTGGCCAACATACAGTCAAACTACATAATTTTTGGTCAAAATCAATATTTTGAAGTGATATTCATCATTTGATCAAGGGTTGATCATGATTCCTCAAGAAAAGTCAGGATCTGATCAAAAGTCAAAGTTTCAAAATTTGGGCTTCTCTAGACAAAAGTCAACAGAACTTTGACCAAGCATAACTTTCACACACTTCATTAGAAATTTCTCCACCATAGCTCATTTTGAAGAGAATTCAATTATCTACAACTTCATGTCTCACAAGTTTGGGCAGAAAATGTTTCATTTGGAAGTTATGGATCAAGGCATTATAGGTCCTTCTAGAAAAGTCAACAAAAGTCATCTTTTTGCAAAGAAGTGTCCATGAGCATGGAAACTCCAATTAAGATGAAACCAAAAAGGCTATTTAGAAGACATCTTGAGCTTTCTAAAAATTCCAAGAACACTCAAAAGATGTTGAAAATTGAGCAAGATACAAATTGTGCAAGTTGAGCATTTTTGAGGAGGTGCATGAAGAAAAATACCTTGCAAAAGCCAAAAATTTCCAAATGGGCCTAAGATCTTATGATTTAAACTTGATCATGAGATTATCCATGACTACTATGCAGCATGCCACGCCCTATATCTCTTTATTTATTTATTTTTGAATTAAAATAACTTAAATTCAAATTTAATTAAATAAAACGCAAAATTGAAAGATAACGCAAGTTGGGTTGGATATTTGCATGGCTTGGGGTCCAAGATAGCTCACTACAAGCTGTCAATTTCGTGCAAGAAGATTGAGGAAAGATTGATCAATTGGAAAGATTTTGTGCAATTTTTCAAACCAAGTATTCTCCATTTAAGGAGAATATTTTCTCTTAATTCCTTGACCTAATTCTACTCTTCTATAAATATCTAGCTTTCTTACAACATCAGGACCTCCTTTAGACACCCCTTACACGTGCAACCAACTTCTCACAAACCCTAGAAATATCTCAAATTTCTTCCAAAGTTGGCAAAATCGTGTTCTACTTTCCAGCCACTTTCAGTCACTTTTAAGCATTCCATTGTGATCCTAAGGTAAGTCTGAGTAAGTATGCATCATCATACATGATCATAACAGGTTGAAACATGCCATATGAGTTGCTCCGATTTGCATTTTTTCTTGAATTTGTGTTTTACATTTGAGTGTGTTTTGCTTGTAACTAATACTTTTAATGTGTTTATAGCATGATATAGAACATGTTTGGGCAGTCGTTTGAAGTTTTCCATGGTTTAATCATTGGTTGCCATTGTTACGGAAGAAACTAGAAGAGCTTCGTATCTGTAGTTCTAGGCCGATTCTGAACTATTTAACAACACCAATCGATTCGTAGCCCTCGAATTAGGGGGATAGGGTACCCTTGTTGCATTCATATTGCTTATTTTGCAGGTTGATGATTGAACACGATCGGAGAAGATGACCGGAGCATTGCTCCGGTGCTTCTGACTCAGAGGCTAGTAACCCTTACCTATTTATGGGTTCAGAAGGATTAATGGATGTATCACTGCCCCAGCGGTTCACCTTGCGCGCACTATGTCATTCTCCCTATTAGGTCGTGGGTTCAAACCCCACCTTTTGCAATATTTTTCTGTTTTGCCTTGTTGGTTTCCAGATTGCAAGAAGTCACGCCCCAGAAACTCCAGCTTCTGGATCCTCTCCAACCATAAGTTCTAACTTTTGGGCGTCACTAGCACCAGAAGCTCCATCTTCTGGGCCTTATCAGCACCAGGAGTGCCAACTTTTGAATCTCCCAGCGCAGAATTCCTCCAGAAGTTCCAACTTCTGGATGGCCCCAGACGTGAAGCCCCCAGAAGCTCCAGCTTCTAGACGCCCCAGATCTAGAGTCTACAGAAGCTCCAGCTTCTGGACCCTTTCCTGTAACACCCTAATTCTACCCCTCGTAATTAATAATAAAATCAGAGTTTCAAAATTTCATCTAACAAAATTAAGGCATCACATATTCGCATTTTCATCAATTTGCATTATAATGCACATCACAAAACATCAAAAGTCGGATATACCGATTCATATCATAATTCATCATTTACACATATGACTAATCACAACACAGCGGATGTGTTCACAAAATATACATAACATCATGTTATCATAAATACATAAAGTTATAACATCATAAGATAGTATATATAAACTATCTTATCAAAATAATAACGTCGCCCAAATCCCGAGTTTTATTAGGACCAGAGCAGAGCGACTCAAAATAAAGAGACTCGAGCTAATCCTCATCATCCTCGGGGATCACCTGCACGTTACCAATATAAAGACAACGGCGAAACAAGTAAAGGGTGAGATACTCCAAAACATATAATTAAAAGCATGATAGAACATATATAAATAGTTTTGGAATTATAAATGTTACAAGTTAAATAGAGTATGTCAACATGTATTAAAAGCTTACATACTTTAAATTAACATTTAGTGTATAAATTAACACTTTAACTTCGTCGCATAATCATTATACTCGCATCAACACAAAGCATCATATATCATCGCAATTTAACATCATTCATCAATTAAAACCCAATGCCGAACAACTCAAACATAAACATAAACGACTCCATGAGACACGACTATGTTATGCATGTGGTACCCGTCGCTTTGTCCATAATTAGGAACACTTGGCATAAAGCCCATCGTCGCTGGGCATAAAAGCCCTCGTCGCTTGGCATAAAAGCCCTCGACGCCAATGAAATGTATGTGACTCAATAATAACGACAACACAACAACACATCTTCATCGCTCATCAAAATTGACATCAAGTCCACTTCGCCATATTTATTCACATCAAATAAACATATCATCGTATCGCATAATCAACAAGTATTCACCAAATTCCAAAAACGGAAAAATAGTCAAAACACCAATAATCGTCGCGAAAGCCATTCTTAATAACCGGCATTAATCGTAATCATCAACATCGAAATCGCATTGTCCATACATGTCTTAAATTGACTAAAACACAATCCGATTCAATTTAACCGTAATTTGGCCTATTTCGGATTGTTTTGTAAAAACTCATAATTTCGAAAAACGAACCTCACCACTACGTTCTACACGTCGAACTTAGCTAGGACGTCAATTTTCGTTGAATTCGGGGCATCTTGCTCCGTCGTCGAATTTACCGAAATCAGAAAATCGGAACATAAACGGGTTCTAAATTTAATCGGATAACTTATGTCCTAATTATATTTTATTCATATAAAGTGTTACTAGGTGAAATTGGGGAAATAGAAACAAACAGAAGCTAACTATAAAAATTATGCAGGAAAATATTCTGCAGAAAAACAGAAAATGTTGCATACATAAAACACATTACAGAAAAAATATGTTGCCTTCCCCCTACACATAAGGGACGTACGTCCCATTGGTTTTGTGGAGAGGAGGCGGGTGCCTCTATGTGGGGGACGGTCGACCCACACCTTGAGGTGGGCGCCTCCCCCTTCACCCATCATCCACGTTTTCTGTTTATCTTCCCTGTAATATTTTTCTGGTTTTCTTTCTTTTTCACAGTTTACAGTTTTTTCTATTTTCATTTTATAACTTCCATATACCACAATACTAGCAATACACACCCATAATCCTTACTCCTAATCCAACTTTTCTAAACTATTTCAACAATCAACCAACCAAAACCCTATAAATCAACTATCAATTTTTTTCCCCAATCCAAACTATAACTATCAAACCCTAACTATATGAGATGGAAATCAAACTCCTTACCGAACAAGTTTGGATGATTCTTGATGATCCCACATCCCAATCCTCAAGATCTTATCTTGCTCTTCTTCTTCTTCTTCTTCTTTTTCCAAAACCCTAACTTTCTCCTAAGCTTCTATGTTTGGTGTTTTTGGTGTTATGTTGGAAAGAAAGATGAAGAAAGTGTTTTTATAAGATGGTGGTCTTACTAGCCAAGGGTGAAAAACCCAATTCTATCAAATTTCTCCTCACATCCCTATCTATTCTTAATACACTAATAATATCTAATTATATCATTAACTCAATTAATTAAAATAACTCCGGGGAATTAAATATCGGTTCGAATAATATTTTACCGAACCGAACGGAATAAAAACTGGACCGAACGAAACGTCGCCAAATATATTTAGTAGATATATCAATTAATATAAGTATTCTCGTCGCCAAAACAATCGTCAAACTGTAATTCCAAAATATTAATATAATATAATTTTAAATAAAACGGGTGTTACATTTCCAGCCCTAGAAACCCCAGAATCTCCAGCTTCTGGGCGCCTCCAGCGTCAAAAACCCTAGAAGTGCCAACTTCTAGGTGCCTCCAACAAAGGAACTCCCAGAAGCTCCAGCTTCTGGGATGGCTTCGGTCAGAAGCTCTCTAACATTTGTTTTATTTTTTTCTTTATTTTGCTTATTTAATAATTAATTAATTTAATTAGTAATTAGGTTAATTAATTTAGGATTAATTAGACAATTTTCACTAATATTTTCTTTTATCTAATTTAATTAATTAATTTAGGTTAGTATTCACTAATATTTCTATTAATTAATTAAAATCAATTAGCACTAGGTTATTTTCACATCTTCAAAAAATACAAAAAGATTAGGACTAGTTTTCTATTCCGCTATTTATATTTCTTGCATTTTAAATTCTAGAAAGGTTGTATAGGTCGCAAATTTTTTGTCATGTAATAGCATAGGATTTTACTTTGCGCACTTTACTTTCCCCACCTCCTATTTTGTATCTGCCCCAATGCCATGCAATAGCGTAGGACCCTTTATATTAATGCAATTTACTTTCGGCACCTATTAAACTGCTAGTAATTAGGTGTGTATGGAAAGATAAAAATCAATCTAGACCACTAATACAAGATAAAATATCTGAATACAACACTCATCTCACACATGCACCCTTAGGGTATTCTCTCTCGTTTCCTTATAAATGGTCAAGTCCCTCGAACGTGGGGGTATCTTAGCACAGTTGCCTACGAATACATGATCTCGTCCCTCGATTGTTGCCTACGAAAAGTGATGATCGTCCCTACGAGTGTGCTAGGATACTCCTACAAGTTGCCTTCTATGACCATCCGATGTCCCTTCGAATGTCCCTTTACATCCAACGAATAGGGTTACCTGCCAACTAATGGTATGGATGGCGCTATTCTAACAGAAAGAAAAATTACACAAAAACGACCGTTCTGAGTAGGTAATAAGTCTCTTTTGCTTGCTCCATTCTTTTTTACACCTCACACTTTTCTCAAAACTTTTCCATAACAAAACATTTCCAAACACTTCATATACATTCCAGCGTGAATCATTACGAAGTCAAAGCGAAATGCCTTTTCAAAACATTTTCAAACACACAAAAAGCAAATTTCAAAGTGAGCTAAAGCAATTAAGAGCCCGTAGATAACTACGGATGGAAACGGTGCTAATACCTTCCCTTTTAATAACCAACTCCCTTACTCAGAATCTAACAAAGGTCTTTTCCTGTTCTTTTCTCCTTCCCTTAATTGGATAAAAGAAAAGTCGGTGGTGACTCTTGCTATCCGCAACATTTGTGATAAAACGCAAAACAAACAAGTCAGTTCTCCCACTGTGTTACACCTGGTTCTACGATGTTAAAAGATACCCTGAGACTCAAGAGTATCTTGAGGACGCATCTGTGAAAGATAAGAAATTTTTAAGAAGGTTCTCAACGAAGTATTCTCAGCAATGGTGTGTTGTATCAAAGATATCACGATGGGTTGTTACTTAGATGTGTCAATAAGATTGAGGCCGCAAAGATTATCGAAGAAATGCATGAGGGCTCATTTGGATTGCATTCCAATGGGCATACCATGGCTAAAAAGATCTTGCGAGCTGGATATTATTGGTCCACTATGGAGGTTGGTTGCTTCAACCATGCCAGAATTTGTTACAAGTGTCAGGTGTACGTTGACAAGGTGCATGTGCCGCCATCACCTTTGAATGTCTTGACCTCTCCTTGGCTATTTTCTATGTGTGGCATCGATATGATCAGAAAGATTGAGCCGAATGCTTCCGACGGTCACCATTTTATTCTGGTAGCCATAGACTACTTCACCAAATGGGTCGAAAGTCGCGTCTTATGGAAATATCATCAAGCAGGTGGTTGCTAGGTGTATCAAGCACAATATCATCTATCGTTACGAGATTCCTAATAAGATCATTACCGATAATGAATCGAATCTCAATAACAAGATGATAAAGGAGCTTTATGAGTCCTTCTAGATTAAACATCATATTTAATCCCCGTATCACCCGAAGATGAATGGTGTAGTCGAAGTAGCGAATAAGAACATAAAAAAGATTGTGCAGAAGATGGTAGTGACCTCTCAAGATTGGCATGAGATGTTGCCTTTTACTTTCATGGTTATCGGACTACCGCACGCACTTCGACAGGGGCAAACCCTTTCTCTCTGGTCTATGGCATGGAAGTAGTGCTCCCCATTGAAGTTGAGATTCCTTCGTTAAGGATCATGAAAGATGCAGAGCTTGATGAAGATGAATGGGTTCAGCATCGGCTAGATCAGTGGAGCCTCATCGATTAGAAAATATTAGCGGCTGTTTGTCATGGGTAAGCTTATCAATGGAGGATGAGAAAAGCGTTTGACAAGAGGGTGCGACCTCAATACTACAAGCCAAGCGACCTCGTTCTGAAGAGGATAATTCTTCCTTAGGGTGATCCCCAAGGCAAGTGAACGCCGAATTATGAAGGACCATTTATTGTAAAGTACGTTTTCTCGGGCGGCGCCATGATGCTTACAACTATGGATGGAAAGGATTTCCCACTACCCGTGAATGCGAATGTAATGGTCGCATCAATGGTCAGATCAATGGTCGCACCTCATGTCCACAACACAGCTACTCTGAATGGAAGAGATCAGTCCAATCAACATTTTTCGGGAAAAGCGAAGTGATGTGATAGTCAAGGTTATAAAAATGATAGTAGGGTCGAAACCTGATGAGGATCCTTGTCGCATTGCCATGCGTTTTAGTTTTCCTCTTATTTTGTTTTTTGCAATTGCCCCATTCCATGAATTGCCTCCTAATGTATTTGACTATTTACCGGCCTATTTTCAATCAATAAACGAGTCTTTTTATCCAATTATTTTCTTCTATTTTACTAATTTGACTGTGAAAAACGTTCAAAATTTTGTGATAAAATATTGCATTTTTAAACATTAGAGGTTGTAACATGATAAGAAACTTCTGAATTTACTTTGAAACTTGCGTGACCCAGATAGCAGACAAAGTTGTCATGCTACACCTGGAGAATTCCACTAACAATGTATTGTAGGAATCTTTGAATGCTTACAGGTAGTCGATGTACCAATGCAAGAGCCAACAACATTTCTTCCCCAGTGGACACTAACGAAGATCCCCCAAGTGGAAGTCACACCTTTTAAAAGGGTCAGATTTAGAGGTTATCGTCAGCATGGTATCCCTGATAAAATTCCCCAATGAAAGTTTGTTGGATCCTCAAATCATCCCTGATAGAAGGTTCTAGCCTTTATCTTCAGTAAATACTAACGGAGATTCCTCAGCTGGGGCTACCTTTTGAAAAGGGCAGGTCCCAAAGTCATCGGCATGCTGTCATCGCAGGCGGGTGCATGAATCCTCAGTGAAAGTCGTTTGTACTTATTCCCCAGTGAATGTCTATTGGACTTTAAAATTATCCACCGTGAAGACAATGTTTGAAGCATTGACAGAGAATTGTTATCCCTAGTGTGTTATTGATGGTCGAGTGCTTCCCCACTAAAGTTCCCCATAAAGTTGTTTACTATGGAAAATCGTAAACAACCGCTGGTCCTCCCAAAGTCCTAAAACTAAGAGTTACTCGCAAGATCGACCGATTGATCTTAAGACATGTGCTAAGATTTTGAAAGTATACTAGTTCTGTCGAAATCCTTATCAAAGAAACAGTTTTCTAAGACTAAGGGAACAAGTATAATGACTTTTCACATGAAGATTTGGCCGACTGACTGGTAACTCGTCACTGACAGCAGGCTTTTTATATAAAGTGAGACTCAATAAACTAACTGACTGGTGACTCATGACTGACAGAAAGTATTGAATTGTTTACGCAAAGCAGAAAATAACGTAAAGAATTTGCTCAAAGGTAAATAAAAAACAAGTATTCCAAAGGAACAATTGAAAGATAAAAGATTTGCATTGAAATAAAGGTGGTGATTCACGTACATCAAGCACTTCTCAAATCTTTGCTTCCTAACGCTCAGAATGGACAGAGTTTTGGCAACTGTTTGAGTATACATGTGAACACCCAAAATTACATTGAATTTACTTATTTATAGTATTTACAATGTAATTGCCTAGATGAAATCTACGGAAAATGTTTAAATCTTAAGGTAACTCCTTCACAAGATGTCGCCACCTATTTGGCGCTTAATCAGTACACGAAACACTTGGTAATTGCTTATGACTTTGAATTTTGAATCTTCCCGCTTCTGGCATGTAAAAGTAAACCGCTTCTGGCTTGTGTCGACACATTTCCTTTGGTGCAATTAAAACAACGAAATTCTTCTAAGTCCCGAATCTCCTTTGGTCGACAAAATCAACTTCGACCATTTTCTTGTTCTTCATACTATGGTCGACTAGACCAATTTCCACATATCTTAACCTTGGTTCTTTTATTACCTTTTGGTCGACAAGACTCCACTTCGACATTTTGTCTTTATATTCTCTTTGGCCATTAATCTATTTGATCCATGAACTTCAATTCCCAAAAAGCCTTTATCTTAAACGACTACCCTTAGCATATGAGAATACCCTCATTTAATACACGTACTAGGATACCTTGAGATTTTCCAAGGTAACAAAGTGCCCCCCAAAGATGCCATTTTCAAATTTTTGACTAAATATGAGATGATGGCATCTTTGAAGTGTCGATTTTACCACCATTCGACCACGTCGTTCCCATTCCAAAAAGTGGACGTTACTATTCCACTTTTTCCGTGACGTCATGTAATCATGGAAACATATCACACTTTCAGTTTTGAGACGTGTGAACATTTAATTCTCGCCATCGTTGCATTTTTAGTGGGAGACGTGGCCCACCACTCCCACTTCGATCTCGCGGCACGTGTCCCTCGATGTGAGACAATTTAGACTTAGAAAATCACAAAATATTTTCTCCATTATTTCTTCTTTCCCTTCAGATAATATAAATACCCTCCTTCTCTATTTTTTCTTCTTCTTCTTCTCTCTTCGCTTTCTTCAATCTATTGCTTCATAAAAAACCTAGAACTCAAAACACCACCACTATTCACCATCTTCAAAACTTCTTCAAGCTTTCTACAATGGCGCACGCTGACAACCTAACTACTTCTCCAGCCATGGACCTTCAGTTATGCCTCGTAGATGGAAAACCCTATGTGCCAGAACCTCCATTTGTTTAGGAGAAAAGCAAAACTGGCAATCCCAGGTACTCATTCCCTTTTCTCTCGAAGAAAAACCTCTAGCTTTCCTATGTCCTCCTCCTGTAGATATGCCTTCTGAAATATATGTAGATGACAAAGGGTCTTTTTTCCCTACTAGTACTATAACCAGACCTATAATCTATTCCTTAGACCCTATTACCCTTCAATATGTTGAGAGAAATATCAGAACTGCTCCACCCTTGAATAGCTCCAAGTCCAATTCTTGGATGGCACATTTAGAACTTGTCAAAGGAGATCACTGGTGACGAATGGGAATTTACACATTGCTAGAGCTTTTCCGTTGTGGCCAACCCTATTCTAGTGGCATGTTGTTGGCTGCCTTACACTTCTGAGAGGGGTCGACCAACACTTTCCATATTAAGTGTGGTATGATTACTCCTACCTTGCTCAACGTGGCTGCCATCACAAGATTAAAACCCAACAACACAATTTTTAACCATGTGGATGTTGAACTCATACTAATAAAGTTCGACGTTGGTGAACTTGGTAAACCAACCTATAACAACTTCATCGACCATCATGCTCAGGATTCTAGCCCTAAAACCGACAAAGAGCGTGTTTGACTGGCGCTGCTAACCAAATCAAGAATTTTGACCCCACCAATTCAAGTAAAAAGAATGTTTTGGTGCATGGTCCTTTTCGGCTTCTATAGTTGTGGTTGAATGCCATCTTTTATGGGGAAATAAAGCTTTTCAAAAGCATAAAATATAATATGTCCCCAAAATCAAATTCACATTGTTTGGAAGCTGTCATACCCCAAAATTTTCCCTCCTACTCCTCAAGACATTTCATACATCCATGCTCAAGGATTCCTCAAGGGTTTATCAGACAAACCCTCTCCTAGACAATCAACCCAAACTAGGGTTTGGCTATCCTCAGATTCAGATGGATTTCCAACATCTCCAATGGTCATCATGCCTCCTCATATGCTTCAAAGAATCTCCATGTCAAGTTTCAAGCCTTACAAGTCAAGTTTCCTCAGACAATCGCTCAGATGGTTGAAAATCAATTGTATTGGACAAAAAGTCAACTGTGGTCAACATATAGTCAAACTTCATGATTTTTTGTCAACATCAATGTTTTGAAGTGACATTCATCATTTGATCAAGGGTTGATCATGATTCATCAAAAAAACTCAAGATTTGATCAAAAGTCAAACTTTCCAAATTAGGGTTTTCTAGAGAAAAGTCAACTGAACATTGACTGAGCATAACTTCTTCATACTTTAACAGAAATTTTTCCACCACCTCTCATTTTGAAGATAATTCAATTCTCTACAACTTCATGTCTCACAAGCATGTTAAGAAAATGCTTCATTTTGAAGATATGGATCAAAACATTACAGGTCCTTTTCAAAGTAAAAAAAAATTCAAATTTTTGTAATGAAGTTTTATTGAGCATGGAAACTCCAATTGAGATGAAACCAAAGAGGTTGTTTAGAGGACATTTAGATCTTTCTAAAAAGTCCAAAAACACTTAAAAATGTTGAAAATTGAGCAAGATACACCTTGTACAAGTTGGGCATTTTTGAAGAATTGCACAAACAAAGATACTTGTCAAAATCCAATTTTTTCCAAATGGGAATATAATTTTATGATCCAAACTTGATCATAATATTATTTGTGACATCTTGATGCCTTGCCACGACCTCTTTCTATTTTTTTAATTTATTTTTGAATTTAAAAGCATTTAATTCAAATTTAAATTAAATAAAATATGAAAACAAGGTATAATTTAAGTTGGGTTGGATTTTTATCAAGCTTGAGGACCAAGGAAGCCCACCAAAAATGCCAATTTCGTGCTAGCTCATTAATGGAAGGAAAAATCAAATTTTGAAAAGATTTGATTTGATTTGAAAGAGAAATTATTTTGCTTCAATATTACACTCTATAAATACCCAACACATTGACAAAGACCGGGGACGAAACCCTATCCCTTGGAAGCAACCCTAAAATTCCAAAAAATTCTTCAAAGTTGGCAAATTCGTGTTCTTATTTCCAGCCACTTCCAGCCATTCTCATTCATCCTATTCTGTTCCTGAGGTAATTTGGAGTAAGTACACACCATTATCCATGGTTAAAACAACCTGAATCGATCCATACATGAACATACATATTCATACTTTTCTTGAATTTTAATTTTTAATATCTGCTTGTTTTAATCAAAACTAATCATTCTAATGTGTTCATGAGATGCCATAGAAAGGATCTGGGTCATCGTTCTCAAGCTTGAACGTCCAGAACTCGATTTGCCATAGTTAGGGTTTTTCAAACTTGTTTTAACCGGCTTGTATAAGTTGCCAATCAAAACGACACCACCATTGAATTCGCAGGGTCGATTTAGGGTACGTATCCTTGCCATTTATTTTTCAGATATGCGTTTGAGGTTTTGATCCCGAGAAGACGATCGGAGTTAGCTCCGCCGTTGATCAAACGGAGACCGGCGAGGCATGCGTGGCACGTTCGAAGCTTCTGATTCGTCCATCCGTTCCAACTGGGGTCCACGCGTGTTGACTGTGTTTGAATTCAAAACTTGACACGTTTGCACTTATAAACCACTGCTTCCAGTTTTCAAACACCAATGACAGCTAGCTCAAATGGCAACGCGTGTGTGGATTTCTGCAAAGGGCGTGGGTTCGAATCCTGGCAAGGCAACTTCTTTTTTTACAGTTTGCAAACTAACTTTTCTATTTTCTTATTTCTTTTAATATTTTCATGTTAATTTAATTCATCTTCAAACATTTTTTTCATGCATTTAAAAAACACCAAAAATATTTTCCTTTTGCATTTTAATAAGAAAAATACTTATTTAATTTTTGACATTAAAATCAATATTTTTGCATGCTTATTTTAATTAATTTCTAATTAATCATTAAATTAACTTTTAATTGTTTTTAATTATCGAAATCGATTAAGAAAATTACCAAAAAATTATCTTATCATCTTATTGTCATTACTAACCTAAAACCTTTTTCCTCATTCAAAAATCATGTTTTTACTAACATTTTTCCTCTTATGCAATTTTCTCGTATTTTTCGATTATGTATCCGCTTACAGGTTGTAACGTTTCGGACGATTTTTCTTGCTTTTCTTTGTCATATTATGTAACTGCCTATGGGATGTAATAGTTTAATTAGGACTTTTACTTTCCGCACTCCTATTATGTAACTACCCCAAAGCCATGTAATAGCGTAGGACTTTTATTTTCCGCACCCTATAAACTGCTAGTAATTAGGCGTGTATGACAAGATAAAATTGGGCATAGATCACTCATAATGCCAAGATAAAATATCCGAAATCAACACACTCTTTTCACACATGCACCCCTTAAGGTAATTCTCTCTCGTTGCCTTTACGAATACAAATGGTCAAGTCCATCGAACGTAGAGGTATCCTAGCACCGTTGCCTACAAATATATCATCATAGTCCCTTCGATACAAAGATCATAGACTTACGATGTCGCCTACGAATACATGATCTCGTCCCTCGATTGTTGCCTACGAAAAAGTGATGATCGTCCCTTCGAATGTGCTAGGATACTTCCTACAAGTTGCTTTCAATGACCATCCGGTGTCCCTTCGAATGTCCCTTCTACATCCAACGCATAGGGTTACCTACCAACTAATGGTATGGATATCGCTATTCTAAAGGAACGTAAAATAACACGAAAACGACCATTCTGAGTAGGTACTAAGACTTTTAGTTGCTTGCTCTATCAAAATACTTTTCACACCTCACACTTTTGTCAAAGTTCAAACTCTTTTCAAAACAAAAACATTTCCGAACACTTTGTATACATTCCTACATGAATCATTACAAAGTCAAAGCGAAATGTCTTTTCAAAACATTTTTGTCAAACACACAGAACGCACTTTTTTAAATGATCTAAGAGCAACTAAGAGCCCGTAGATAACTACGGATGAAAAGGGGTGCTAATACCTTCCCTTTTCATAACCTTCTCCCTTACTCAGAATCTAACAATGGTTTTTTCCTCTTCTTTTCACCTTCCCTTAATTGGATAAAAGAAAAGTCGGTGGCGACTCTTGCTACCCGCAACATTTGCGATAAAAAGCAAAACAAAAATTCTCAAAGTCAGTTCACCGTATTATAGCAGCGTCTTCTTCCATTGGCTACAATCGACAAGAGCTCCCCAAATCTTGAAGTTTTCAAGCTTTTGTTCAACATCATGTTGACAAGAGTTGATTTCACACCTTCAATGGCACCGTTTTCTGATGGAAACAGTGGCCCCGAGTGGCTCACTAAGTCTTTCCCACCCGTAAGATATGAGGACAATTTTTCTAACTCCCCAATTTTTGTGTTCCGTGATTGTCGGCTAGAATCCAGGCTTGGTTACTTACTAGCCCAACTTGGTGGCTCGACAATTTGGGCTCTTCCAAATTGTTCCCAAATATTTGTTTAACTTCTATGAATTACTGGTCGACGTCATATCTGACCAATCTTTTGAAGTCATAAAGGAAGATGTCGACAACCTCTGGGCACAGAGACCCATGCTTACCTTTACTCCTTTCTAGCCATCATTATACTTGTTATACCCCAAAATTTGCCCTCCAATTTCTCAAGACAATCCACATCTCCGTACTCAAGAATTTCTTAAGGGTTGACCAGATGAACCCTTTCCTAAGCAATCAACCCAAAACTAGGGTTTTGCTTCTCTCAAGACAAAATCAAGTTCTAATACCTCAAATGGTCATCATGGTAACACCCTGATTCTTCCCCAAAATACTTATTTTTAAAAATCAGGATGCCACAAATACAACTCAAACATGCAAAACATATCATAATTGTTCCAAAAAGATACAAAACACCATAAAGGGATGGATATAAACAAAATACATATATGTTAGTCTTCCAACATAATTACTTCATTAACCACGCAACGGAGCAGTAACGATTTTACACAATTATCATAGCATCTTGTAAGTCTTAAACAACATCGACACATTACAACATTTCATTAAACAACAAAAGGTTCATAATTAAAATAAACAAAATAAAACAAGTGTTCATCCCCTCGAGTGCTACGTATCAGAGCAATGACACCGGAATAAAAATGATAACGGCTACTCCTCCTGGTTACCTGCATGTTACCAATATAAAGGCAACGACGAAACAATAGAAAGGGTGAAATATCAAACCGTATAATTGGGATTATGATTAATAATATATAGTTAGAATTACGCAAAATTACTCTTTTCGTCATCTCACCACTGAACAATAACAACACATATTCATCACGCAACAACAACCATATGCTATAAAGTATGCGACTTGGACAATGCAAATGCATGTGGTACCATCGGAGTAAAACTCCCAACTTACAACGTTTTCCAGTAATTGCGAGGCACAAGGCATAAGCCTTCAACATTTTGCCAATCCAAGCCAACTTTTGCCATTAAGGCCAACATAAACGAGCATAGCTCCAACTTCAATGAGATGCAATGTATGCAACTTTCATGCAGGTCATACAGCAACATTCACACAATACTACTCAAAACAACAAACAACTCAGAGCAACTACTAATTTCAACGTCAACAACTTTCAACTTTATCGACTTTCGACATTGGCTTATAAGCCTCCAACACAACTTATACATATAGATATATATTTATATATGCAGCAACATTCAACATTCATTCGACAAGAACAAGCTCACTAACGTATACGAGTCAACCCTCCACTTATTCCAACTTCGGTCAAATGACAAAGTTGCTTACGAACACTAACATGCTAAGTCGGGATCCTTTTCATTCAATTTCTACATCATTCCCTACTAATTATTAGTGTTATTATGTCCTTTAAAACTCACTTAAGGTTCTCTAGTTAAGGTATGCAAAACTGGGCAAAATTCAAAATTTAGAAAAATTAAATGTAATAACACAAAGATGCGCTGCTCTCTTCACGTCACGTAACATAGTAGTATTCTCGCTTGTCACAAGAATCCTGCTATGCCATGAATCCCGCATGATGTATCAGCCATCAAATACGCCAAAGATCCTTTACAACCCATTTTCCCCAAAATCCTGCCATCAAACACCACTACAACCTGAAACGAGTCATTCTAAGCTACTAACAACATAGGCATTCGAATGATAACAACAAATCACACAATATGCATCAATCTTATAGATTTTAGGACTTAGATTGCGATTCCCTCTACAACCACAAACATCACAAAAATAGCAATTTCTACGGTTCCCACTACCTATTACATCATATTCCCGATTAGAGAGTAAGAATCCCACCCTTACCTTGAAAATCAGAGCTTGAATGCTTTGATATGGTAGATACCCTAGCTCAAGTTTCCTTCTTCTACTCTTCTCTCTTTTCTCTCCAACTTCTATTTCTATCTTCTACTCATAATACACATTCTATTTTTCTACTTATTCTATTATTTTCCAAATAGTAAGACTCTATTATTATTATTATTATTATTATTCTTAATACTAACATTATTATTATTCCTAATATCTATTTTATTCATTCAACTCATTATAATTAATTAATTATCCCACAACTAAATAAATACTTAGGTTAGTATTTCTACGATATCTTATATTATTTGGTTAATAACACAAGAACATCAATTCAAGAGAATAATTAAATAATTAGAATAAAATGGGCGTTACAATCATACCTCCTCACATGTCTCAATGGATCACCATGTCAAGTTTCAAGCCTTATAGTTCAATATTGCTCAGTCAGTTGCTCAGATGGTTGAAAATTAATTGTATTGGATAAAAAGTCAACTATGGTCAACATCAATATTTTGAGGTCACATTCATCATATGATTAAGGTTTGATCATGAATCATCAAGAAAACTCAAGATTTGATCAAAAGTCAAAGTTTCCAAATTAGGGTTTTTGAACCAAAAGTCAACAAAAATTTTACCAGGAATAACTTTCACATACTTTATCAAAATTTTTTCCACTAAAGCTCATTTTGAAGGGAATTCAATTCTATACAAATTCATGTCTCATAAGCTTTGGCCAAAAAATGCTTCATTTGAGAGTTATGGATCAAAACATTAGAGGTCCTTCTAAAAGTCAACAAAAATTCATCTTTTTGCAAAGAAGTGTACATGAACATGGAAACTTCAATGAAGATGAAACCAAAAGGAGTGTTTGGAGAACATCGTTAGCTTTCTAAAAAGTCCAAGAACACTTAAAAATGTTGAAAATTGAGCAAGATACAAGTTGTGCAAGTTTGACATTTTTGAGGAGGTGCATGAAGCGAAATACTTAGCAAATGCAATTATTTTCCAAATGGGACTAAGTCTTAATGATCCAAACTTAATCATGACATTATCCATGGCCTGAAAACTCAAGTGCACGCCCATCTTTTATTTATTTGATTTATTTTTGAATTTAATGATTTAAATTCAATTTTAATTAAATAAAATGCAATGGTAAGAGTTAAGATGAGTTGGGCTTGATTTCTACTTGTCTCGAGGTCCAAGATAGCCCATGCTAGCTGGAAATTACATGCAAGGTGTAACGCCCCGTTTTAATTTATATTATATTATATCAATATTTTCGAGTTACCGATCGAAATTTATTTTGCGACGAGAATATTTATATTAATCGATATATCTGTTAATATATTTGGCGACGTTTCGATTCGGTTCGGTTTTTATTCCGCTCGTTCGTAAAATATTATTCGGATCGATATTTAATTCCCCGGAATTATTTTAATTAATTGAGTTAATAATATTATTAGATATTATTAAGGTGTTAATTAATAAAATAAATTAGGGGTGTGAGGACTAATTTCTTAGGATTGGGTTTACACCCTTGGCTAGTAAGGAAACAACATAAATACATTATTTTCCTCATTCTTTCCATTTTCCACACAAAGCAACTTAGCAACATAGAGAGAAAGAGAGGGTTTTGGGAGAATAAGAAGAAGAGCAAGAACAATAGCAAGGTTTGGATTTTGTGGAAGCATCAACAATCATCCAAGCACTTGAGGTAAGGGGTTTGATTCTCCATCTAATATAGTTAGGGTTTGATAGTTATATTTTGGATTTGAGGAAAAATTAATAGGTTGATTCATGAGGTTTTGGTTGGTTGATTGTTGAAATAACTTAGAAAAGTTGGATTAGGAGTATGGATTATGGGTGTGTTATTGCTAGCATTGTAGGAAATGGAAGTTATAGAATGAAAACTGTAAACTGTTAAAAAAACCAGAAAACAAATTTCACAGGGAAGAAGAAGGAAATTTGGTGGAGGTTGGTTAATGGGGGAGGCGCCCACCTCAAGCTGAGGAGCGGGCTTCCCCCTCCCTAGGGCGCACGCCTCCATTCTTGTGCAAGCAAGGGACTTTCGTCCCTGTATGCTGGGGGGATGGAACGAAATTATGCTGTTTCTGTTTTTCTGTAAGTTGTATTTTCTGTTTTCTGCTGAATGGTTTTCTGCATAATTTTTCCATGCTAGCCTCTGTTTGTTTAGAATTATCCAATTTCACATAGCAATAGTTTATATTAATAAAATATATTTAGGACATAAGTTAGCCGATTAAATTTGGAACCTGATTATGTTCCAATTTTCCGATTTCGGTAAATTCGGCGACGGAGCAAGTTGCTCTGAATTCAATGAAAATTGACGTGCTAGCTAATTTCGACGTGTAGAACGTAGTGGGGAGGTTAGTTTTTCGAAACTACGAGTTTTTACAAAACGACCCGAAATAGGCCAATTTATGGTAAAATTGAATCGGATTGCGTTTTCGTCGATTTAAGACACGTATGGATAATCCGATTGTGATGTTGACGATTATGATTAATACCAGTTATTAGGAATGGTTTTCGCGACGATTATTGTTGTTTGAATATTTTTTCCGTATTTGGAATTTGGTGAATAAATTGATAATGATGTAGTGTGATTAAACATGATGTTTGCGACGGTGTATTTGTTAACGAATACTTGATGACATGCGATGCGATGATAGGTTTATCTTGATATGGATGAATATGGCGACGTGGACTTTATGTCAATTTTGATGAGCGATGATGATGTTTTTGTTGTGTTGTTTTTATTGTCGAGTCACATACATTGCATTGGCGACGAGGGCTTTTATGCCAATCGACGAGGGCTCTTATGCCAAGCGACGATGGGCTTTATGCCAAATGTTCCTAAGTATGGACAAAGCGACAGGTACCACATGCCTAACATAGTCGTGTCTCATGGAGTCGGTTATGTTTATGTTTGAGTTGTTTGGCATTGGGTTTTAATTGATGGATTATGTGAAATCGCGATGATATATGATGCTTTGTTTGGTGATAATCTTTATGATGAACATGAAATGAATATCACGTGATAATTTCATGATAACTATGCGATGAATATAAAGGATGAGTTTTGCGATGATTTGACTTTAATGAAATGCTTAATGCAAATATGATGTGATGATGTTTGTGACGATGGGCTTTTATGCCAAAAGCGACGATGGGGTTTAGCCAATTTGTGATGATTTTGTTTATGTTGCTTATGTTATTAGCATTATTTGATGTTGTTGTTTATGATTGCCGTGTTGATTAGTGACGTATTGACTTGTGATGATTTCGTGGTGATAAAAGTTTATGTGTTGTTGTGATGATTTATGTCGATGAGGTTATGGCGATAAAGTGTTGATTATACACATTAGAATGACGATTAAAGTGAGTGAGATTTGGATATGTGTTGGAATGCACTTACTAACCTATATCTTTTATGATTCCAAAACTATATATATATGTTATCATGCCTTTAATTATATGTTTTGGAGTATCTCACCCTTTACTGGTTTCGCCGTTACCTTTATAATGGTAACGTGCAGGTTATGAAGACGAGATTATAGTCGCTATTAGTCGAGTCGGTGTCGCCTCGATACGTAGCACCTGGGGAATATTTATGTTGTCTTGTTGTTGTTCTTTTGTTGTTATTCCTTTTGTAAATAAGAATCATACTTTATGAAATTATGATTTGATGAGGAGGTTTAATAAAGAAGGTGTTTTTGATTTCTAAGATTCAATTCCTAATTTCCGAGGATGCTATGTATCCGAGATTTATACTTTAAAGAAAACTGTTTAAAGTGATTTGGTTTTGAAGGTGTGACGCCTCAGTATTTAATTTATGAAATTTTAAATTACTCTGATTTTACTTATAAAAACCTTGGGTAATATTGGGGTGTTACATTAGTGGTATCAGAGCAGGTTGGTCGGTCGGCCAGGTTATTAATGTGTTTAAACCCTTTTGTATCCGAAATGTGTGTGAAGCACTGTCGATACTTGCTTGCTTCTATTTGTTTGTGTGCAGAGGTGAGTGTGAAACAAGTGGGGGAGAAGTTTTACTTCTTGGTGGCGCTTGTGGCTTAGAGATGGAGCCTCAAGCAGTGTTACGCTTTGGTAACTTGAAGTGTAAGTTGAAGACGCTGTTGTAGTTTGGTAAAGATGGTTTATGTCACCATCATGATTGTCGACTATCTATTGACAAATTGATGAACTGATCACCCTTAATCTCTTGTTGATAGTAGTCGGGATTTGTGTTGGTCGATAGACTTGTTTTGCCATTAATATGGGCGAAGTTGAGCGTAAGGTGGTGCATGGTTACTTGAGTTGTAGGCGAATTTGGATTTTGGTGAGGAACAAGATTTCGGCAAGCGAACTTCTTGTTGTGATTCTTCTGAAGCATATTGTGAATATGCGAGTGAATTACCGCCGTAGTGCGAAGTGAAGTTTTGATGGATTTAGTTTCTAGAACTAGTTGTGATTCGAATATCCTTAAGGGATGTTTGTTTCTGAGTTAGAGTAGAAGAGTCAACTTGAGGATTGGTTTGAGCAGAGTTTGTTTGTTCAAGCGGGTCTCTATGGAGTGCTCCGGTTGTGTTGTTCGAAAGGAACAAAGGTCGCTTAAGTTGGTGTGTCGTTTCCAGACAAAGGAACGAAGTGAATGTTGAGAACAAGTATCTACTTCCAAGGACTGATGTTGGATAAATAAGTCATTTGGAGTTTATGTGTTTAGTGAGATCGATGTGAAGTCTGGCTGTCTACGGGTTAGTGTGAGAGTTGAAGATGTTTAGACAATGCTTTTCAAGATAGTGTATGGTCCTGGCAAGTATTGGTTGATGTCATTAGTGTGACTAATGCGTCGGGTATGATTTTGGAATGTTCAGATAGTACTCTCATGAGTAGCTGTAAGGGTTATTTCATGTTCATGGATATTATTTGGTTCATATCAAGTTAAGGAAATTGTAGCAAGCATCCGAGCTTTGCGTTATCAGTAGTGAAATTAGACCAGTACATATCGTGTACTCTAAAGAAAGAGTTTTGAATTGTTGGACGTGAGTGCCTTAAGTAAGCGACTTAGACGGTGATATTCTGGATAGTTCCGCGAAGATTTATTTTGTATCTAGTAGAGGACTTCAAGGGGTTATTTCAGATCTTATAATTTCCTTTGCTTTGGATGGTTAGCTTTGTGAGTTTGATGGAATATATTTTTATAAGTTGGTATTGATCGTGGGCACTTTGACTCGAGATGGTTGAGTCGTTATTTGGACTTTGCAATGGGATGTAAATTTGTTTGAGCCAGTGAAAAGATTAGCGAATGCTTTGATTTTGGTCTTGTTTAGTACTGAAGAACCTTGTGCGGTGTATTGTGATATTTCATTTTGGACTTAAGATGTATTTCGACATGGAGTTGAAAAAGTGTATTGCTACCTTGCAACGATTTGATTTTCATAAGGAAAAATTGTCGGACGCATGCGTTAGAGTTTGATGTAGTTGTGCTCATTGAAATCTTAAAGGTGCAGATGTTAACGACGAAAAGATTGGAATTGTTGAAGACAATTCAAAGTTTGAGTACGATCTATGAAGAGACTTCGTCTGGTGTTGAGTTTAGTAAGTTGATATCGCGGATGACCCAAGAATATTTGATATGAGGATTTATTATTTTGAAGAATGATCCACGATTGTTTGGAGACACTTGTTGAAATTTAAGTTTAGAAGGTTATCGAGGATTCGTTCACTACTAACATTTGGATTTCGTCGGATAATAATGGCCGCGGTGGATTATTAGATTACGACTAAGATAAGTCTTGACGGTAAAGAATTTTGTGATGGTTTGTTAGCCATAGGTACCTTAAGATGAGTGATGTTCTATAAAGGAAGATGTTCTATTTGTGACTGAAGTCGGTCGCGACGGTGTTCATGTTGGATTCCATAAAATTGATGTTATGGTTCTATGTCCAACCTGTTTTGTAATTTCAGTAGTATGAGACGACGTTGATGGGTAAAGTTCTTGAGAGAGTGTTTTAGTTTGAATTACTACTTTGGAAGATTGAAAGTTATGAAAGGTGTTTAGAATAAGAAACCTGTGTATTGATCGTTGCGACGGTGCGAGGATGGTGATTACTTAATACAAATTTTGGGAATTGAATTGTGATAAGGGAAGACTTCCTTGAAGTCAAGTGTATATGTCAAAGTTTCACAAGTGAATGTTTAGACAATATTTGAAAAGGTCAAACTTTGTCGTGTATTTTAGAGGATTAATGGACGTTAATCAAACAAGAATGAAAGAGTAATTTTTCGAGTTGATAAGACTGATGTTACGAGGTGTCCTGATGGGTGTACGCTTTGAACGTATCCATTCTGAGTAATTGTGAAGTTAAGGATTAACCAAGTTATTTTACGGTTGGTATCAAATGCGTAAAAGTGATGCAACATGGTTTAGATATCGAGCATTGAATTTTTAGATAGTATGCGAGATTGTTGGATTTGGACTAGTGAGTTATAGTCGCAAGTCGTCAGTATATGCCCTAGAATGAGTGGTGTATCGCAGTTCGGTTATGTTTGAGTAACGTGTTATTGTTCAAGGGTTGTACGTTGGTAATCTACATGGACGATGTGACCTTTTGATGTTCTGGAATGAAAGCGATAGCTGCAAGTGTGATTCTTGAGTTCATGCTTATGCGTGAATGCAGGAACTTTTTTCGTTTTTGCGTAGCACGCGTGGTACTACCCTATTCTAATTGTTTCAGTTTTGGTTTGTATAACCATTTTGTTGTCTTCTTTTATAGCGATGGAGTCGTAGGACTTTATGTTCCTATCTTTGGTGACTCGTTTCCGAGGTGTCGGTTTGAGTGTGTGACTAATTCCATGGTTGAGACGTTAGGATGGTATCAATCTTGTTTGTTTAGTTCTCGAGCGAACCGGTGTGTCTGCGACTTGTTTGGTTGCTGGGTGTTAGTTGGTTTTCGAGTGGATTGTATGGGCTTTGCATCTCGGCATGGTTGTTCTTGACTGGACGTTGTGGTTAGGGAGATGCCCTTGTTTTTGGTATCTTTTGTATGTGTCATACCCCAAAATTTGCCCTCGTACTTTTCAAGACATTTCATACATCCATACTCAAGGATTTCACATGGGTTGATCAGACAAACCCTCTCCTAAGCAATCAACCTCAAACTAGGGTTTGGCTATTCTTAGATCAAGATGGGTTTCCAACATCTCCAGTGGTCATCATGCCTCTTCCTATGCTTCAAAGAATCTCCATGTCGAGTTTCAAGCCTTACAAGTCAAGTTTCCTCAAACAATTGCTCAGATGGTTGAAAATCAGTTATATTGGACAAAAAGTCAACTGTGGTCAACAAACAGTCAAACTTTATGATTTGAGGTCAACATCCATATTTTGAAGGGACATTCATCATTTGATCAACGGTTGATCATGATTCATCAAGAAAACTCAAGATTTGATCAAAAGTCAAACTTTCCAAATTAGGGTTTCCTGAGGAAAAGTCAACTAAACTTTGACTGAGCATAACTTTCTCATACTTTATCAGAAATTTTTCCACCACCTCTCATTTTGAAGAGAATTCATTTCTCTACAACTTCATGTCTCAAAAGTATGGTCAGAAAATGTTTCATTTGGAAGTTATGGTTCAAAATATTACAGGTCCTTTTCAAAGTCAACAAAAAGTCAACTTTTTGTAAAGAAGTGTTATTGAGCATGGAAACTCCAATTGAGATGAAACCAAATATGTTGTTTATAGGACATCTAGAGCTTTCTAAAAAGTCCAAGAACACCCAAAAATGTTAAAAATTGAGTAAGATACACCTTGCACAAGTTGAGCATTTTTGAAGAGGTGCACAAAGAGAAATACTTGTCAAAAGCCAAAATTTTACAAATGGGCCTAACTTTTCTTGATTCAAACTTGTTCCTCAGCTTATTTGGAACCTCCAAGCCCAAGTCCACGAATTTTATCTTTTATTTTCTATTTTATTTGGATTTTAATCATTTAAAAGCCAATTAAATTAAAATAAAAGGTAGAAAATCAAAATTAAATGCAAATTGGATTTTTCTCTCATTCTTGAGGTCCAAGCAAACTTCCGAAACTGGAAAATTCGAAATTGGCATTGATTGGCAAGAGAATTGATGAAAATTGGATCAAAAAGGCGAGATTTGGTTTTTTACCAAATCAAATATTTTTGCATTGATTGATTCATTATTTCCTCTTGATTTCTGACCTAAATCCATCTACTATATATACACTATGCATACACATTAACAAAGGACAGAAATATTGCCTCTAAGAACCCTAATCAAAGTCAAAAAAACCGTGGGCTACAAGATACTTGAAGCCTTGTTTTTGCTTCAATTCAATCGATTCTAAGCCTGCCAATCGCTTCCTGGAGGTCCTTGGAATCATCCAGACGCTCACGTCATCAAAATACATCCAAACACGATATCCCGATTTCGCCACTCTTTTTCAATTCGATTTTGATCATTCACGCATAATTAATCTGTTTTGATTGTTTGTTCATGCTTAGAATGATGTTTGCAAGCTATCTGGGGGGTCCAATTGGATTTTAGATGCCAAGATCGTGTTATGCCATTATTAGGGTTTCGAAGCTTCAATTTGGGATCCTTTGATTTAGGAAGAATTGGCCAGAACTAAGGATATATTCATGATCAGGGGACAAAAACGAATCGAACTATGGCTTCAAATCGTATTTATATTGCTTGTGCTTGATTTTTGAATTTTGCAGGGGCTAAAGCGTCGAACCAAGCCGACGCTATCTGTTTGAAAATTCAAACGAAGAAGACGAAGTTCTTCCCGCGGTTTCTGATTCTCAGAATTCAAATACCTTTAAAATGTTTTTGTTTCATTATTAAAACAGCTAGACACTCCAGCTCAGTTGGCAAGCAGCGCGCGTGTGTAAAGGCATGGTCCTTGGTTTGATCCCTGGCAGTGGCATTCTTTTTTACAATTTTGAAAACTAACATATGTTCTATTTTCTTTTCATTATTTTCTTATTTAATTTAATTTATCTTCAAATATTTTTCTCATGCATTTAAAAATCACCAAAAATATTTTCCTTTTGCATTTTAATCAGAAAAATATTTATTTAATTTTTGACATTAAAATTAATATTTTTGCATGCATATTTTAATTAATTGTTAATTAATACTTAAATTGACTTTTAATTGCTTTTAATTACCAAAATCGATCCGTAAAATTCCCAAAAAATTATCTAATCAAAGATGACTAACCTAAAACATTTTTCCTCATTCAAAAATCTTTTTTACTAACCTTTTTCTTATGCGAACTTTTCTTATATTTTCCGATTATGTATTGTTGTAATGGTTTTGACTATTTTTCTTTTTCTTTTCAATATTATGTAACTGCTCATGGGATGTAATAGTTTAATTAGGACTTTTACTTTCCGCACTCCTATTATGTAACTGCCCCAAAGCCATGTAATAGCATAGGACATTTACTTTCTGCATTTTTACATTCCGCAATAAACTTTCTGCACCCTATAAACTGCTAGTAATTACGCGTGTATGGCAAGATAAGAACGAACGTAGATCACTTCTAATTGCAAGATAATATATCTGAAGTTGACACACTTTTTCACACATGCACCCCCTAGGGTATTCTCTCTCGTTGCCTTTCGAATAAGTGGTCAAGTCCCTCGAACGTAGAGGTATCCTAGCACCGTTGCCTACAAACATATCATCATAGTCCCTTCGATACAAATATCATAGACCCACGATGTCGCTTACGAATACATGATCTCGCCCTCGATTGTTGCCTAAAAGTGATGATCGTCCTTCGAATGTGCTAGGATACTTCCTACAAGTTGCCTTCTATGACCATCCGATGTCCCTTCGAATGTCCCTTCTACATCCAACGAATAGGGTTACCTACCAACTAATGGTATAGATAGCGCTATTCTAAAGGATTGTAAAACAACACGAAGACGACCATTCTGAGTAGGTAATAAAGACTTTTAGTTGCTTGCTCTATCAAAATACTTTTCACACTACACATTTTTGTCAAAGTTCAAACTTTTTTCAAAATGAAACATTTCCGAACACTTTGTATACATTCCTACATGAATCATTACAAAGTCAAAGCAAAATGTCTTTTTCAAAACATTTTTGTCAAACACACAGAAAGCACTTTTAAAAAATGAGCTAGAAGCAACTAAGAGCCCGTAGAAAACTACGGATGGAAAGGGGTGCTAATACCTTCCCTTTTCATAACCTTCTCCCTTACTCAGAATCTAACGATGGTTTTTTCCTGTTCTTTTCACCTTCCCTTAATTGGATAAAAGAAAAGTCGGTGGCGACTCTTGCTATCCGCACATTTGCGATAAAAGCAAAAATCTCAAACTCGCCTCACCAGACATGAATCATACGGCATACACCCTAAAGAGAGAATACCTTAGGATTTTTAGATCATTTTTATCGATTTGCTTGACTTGTATGCTTAATCTTAAGGGTTGCTTGGGTATTATATTGTGGGGATCCTACACCGGATCCGTGTTTCCTTAGGTAAGTAGCAATAGATCGTCACTGCTAGGCGATACCGAAACGGTCAACATGATAGCTACGTTAGTGTGACACTTTGATGTCCCGATATTTTCATTTCCAAGTTGAGGATAGTATTTGGCTTCGTGGTGTCATCAAGACTAACTCAACTTTTAGAACCCTAATTGACCCATCTTGGCCATTAGAAGATAGTGAGATGGTCGGCTTTGGTGTAGACCGAGGTTGGTCGATACTGATGCTACGCCATTAAGATCAGACTTTTGGGATATTTTCGGTCGACCACTTGGTAGTCGATTAAATAAACTACGAGAAAGATCAATGATATGAGATTCCTAGAACTCTACTATTATAGGAGTGATGAACGAACTCAAACTTTTGGTAGGGTAATCACTTATACCTCATGCAAGCCTTAAACCTAGGGCTATTGTGTGATTTGTTTGTGCTTGCTAAACATGACATCATGACATCATGACATTGCATATCATTTCTAACTATTTCAAGGACCTAGGGATTTATCTTTGCTCTGTTTTGTAAGTATTATGGCTTCTAGAAAGACTATCCGAATCAACTTCATGGGTATACCTTCTCAGCTCAAAGAATTGGTTTCAGAAATTCCCGATCATGCTCAATTCATCAAAAGACATGGTTATCTACTTGACTGGGTTACCTCCGGTTTTGAAGAAGATATGATGCATGTCTTATTCCAGTTCTTCGATCCGAAACACCATTGCTTTACATTCCCTGATTATCAGTTGGTTCCTACCTTGGAAGAATTCTCTAAGCTACTTGGGATACCTATTCTTGACCAAATGCCATTCACTGGTTTAGAAAAATTTCCTAGGTACGATGACATCGCATCAGCATTACATCTAAAGCGCTCAGACATTGAAGCTAATTGGGAAACTAGAAGCGGAGTTAAGGGTTTACTTGCCAAGTTCCTAATAAAGAAAGCCCGAGAATTCCTCAAAGCTATGAGTTTCCAAGCATTCAAAGACATCTTTGCCTTTCTAATCTACGGTTTGGTTCTATTTCCTAACTCAGATCAATTCATAGACGTGAACGCCATCAAGATATTCCTCACTCGCAATCCTGTGCATACCTTACTCGGAGACATCCTACATTCTCTCCACACTCATACCATCAAAAGACAAGGAACTCTCATGTGTTGCATACCGTTACTTTCCAGGTGGTTTATTTCGCACCTTCCTCCATCAGTTTTGAAGAACGAGCAAAGGTTGAAGTGGTCTCAAAGACTAATGTCACTCTCTCATTCAGATATTCGTTGGTGTCTTTTCTCTCAAAAGGACTTCACATTCATTGAGCGTTGTGGGGAATTCCCTAATGTAGCACTCCTTAGCATAAGGGGAGGTATTACTTACAACCCTTCTATAGCTCTACGTCAGTTTGGTTATGCTCGAAGAGATGGTCCACATGATATGCTTCTCCAAGACATTGTGTTCGACTACAACCACGATCTCCAGAATTACCGACGAAGGTTCATACACGCTTGGGGCATGGTAAAGAAGACTGATACCAAGACTTTGGGGCACCAAAACTCCATTCCTTGGGAACCTTACCTCAAATGGGTGCAAGCTCGAGCTCAAAAACCTCATAATGCCATTTACACCCGTGCTACCAGTAATTATGGAACCTGTTGCTATAGGAGACGTACCCTATACTATCCTCCATCCCGACATGCCTACTGATTTCGAAGACTTGAAGAGATCTTTGATTCAAATAAAAGAAGAAAGGGATACATTCGAAGCTCAGTGCTATGCAAGTGAGAAGAAGGTACTAGAGTTGACAAAGCTACTTCACGAGGAGCGGAACATCAACACCTACTTCAACACCGAAAGGAAGCGCCCATTGTAACGCCCGTTTTGTTTAATATTAAATTATATTATTATTTTTGAATTACCGTTTAAACGATTGTTTTGACAACGAGAATAATTATATTAATCGGTAAAATATTATTCGGACCGATAGTTAATTCCCCGGAATTATATTAATAGGTTGAGTTAATGATATAATTTGATGATATGATTTAATGATATAATTAGTGTGTTAGGAAGAGAGAGGGGTGGGAGAAGTAATGGCTAGAGTTGGGTTTCTCACCCTTAGTTAGTATGACAACATATCATATAAAAGCATTTTCCCCCACCTTTTCATAACATAACATCAAAACACTAAATATAGAAAGTTGGAGAAAAGTTAGGGTTTTAGAAGAGAGCAAGAAGAGATCAAGAAGAAGAGCAAGACTTGGTTGAGAATCATCAAGAACACTTAAAGCTTACTAGGTAAGGGGTTTGATTTCCATCTCTTATAGTTAGGGTTTGGTGGATTTTAATTTGATTTTTGGAAAAACAATTGATAGATAGTATAGAGTGGTGTTGGATGATTATTGATAGGTTTGATAGAAATAGTTGGAGTTTGGAGATAGCCTTGATAGTTGATTTCATAATGGTTTGTTGGTTGATTGTTAGAGTGGTTTAGAAAGGTTGATTTTGGAGTATGTTTTGTGGGTTTATTAGGTGATAACTTGTAGAAATGAGAGTATGGAAATGAGAAGGAAAACCATGGTAGAAGAATGAGAAAAACCCAAAAGGATGGAGTTTTCACGCAGGCAAATCAACACGGGCCGTGTTGATTTAACACGGGCCGTGTTTCCCTTTAAAATGGAAATTTTAGTTGTGCAGAGCAATCAACACGACCGTGTTGCTGCACACGGGCACCCGTGTTGATGCAATCGCCTTGGAAAAAATTTGTTCTGGAGCTTTTCAACACGGGGTGTTGCGCACACCGCACCCGTGTTGATGTGTCTGTAGCCTAAAACTTTTGATTTTTCGCACTTCTTTTCGAACCCGATTATATTCCGATTTTAAGGTTGATGTTTATAACTTATATCGGTAATTAAGAATGACTTCGTGATAATTATTTATGTTTTACTATCTTCCGCTTTTGGAAATTGAAGGATTAATTGATGATGATGTTATGGCGGTGTATTTAATTATGAATACTTGTTGTTTATGCAAGTGATGACATGTTTATTTGGTGATTGGTAATGATATTTGCGATGGTGTATTTGATTATGAATACTTGTTGTTTATGCAAAGTGATGACATATTTATGTGATGTGAATAAATATGGCGAAGTAGACTCTATGTCAATTGTGATGAGCGAAGATGATTTATTGTTGTGTAGTCTTTGTTATTGAGTCGCATACATTTCATATGTTTAAGAGGGCTTTGTGCCAAGCGATGATGGCTTTTATGCCGATAAGTTGGCTTTATGCCTTGTGTCCCTAATTACGGACAAAGCGATGGGTACCACATGCATAGCATAGTCGTGTCTCATGGAGTCCATTATGTTTATTTTGGAGTCGGTCGTGTTCATGTTCGAGTTGTTTATCATTGAGTCCTTAATTGATGAATGATAATTGAATTGCGACGGTACATGGTGTTTTGGTGTTGATGCGAGTATAATGATTGTGTGATGGAGTTAATGTATTGATTTATACACTAAATGTTAACTTAAAGTATGTAAGTTTAAATACATGTTGACATACTTTATTTACCTTATATCATTTATAATTTCAACTATCTATATATTCCATTATTGCTTTGAATCATAAGTTTTGGAATTATCTCACCCCTTTACTTGTTTCGCCGTCACCTATATATTGGTAACGTGCAGGTGATCCCCGAGGATGAGGAGGATTAGCTCGAGTCATTTTATTTTGTGTCGTTCTGCTCTGGTCGTTGTAACACTCGGGATTTGGGCGACGACATTATTTTGATAGGATAGCTTGTATATACTATCTTATTATGTGATAACCTTATGTATTGATGACAACATGATGTTATGTATATTTGTAAAACATATCCGCTGTGTTGTGAATATTCTTATGTACGTATGATGAATTATGTAGGATTCGGTATATCCGATTTTTGATGTGCATTATAATGCTAATTGTTGGAGATGCGAAGATGTGATGCCTCAATTTTGTGTAATAGAATTTTGAAACTCGATTTTATTATGTAATTACGGGTAGAATGGGGTGTTACATTAGTGGTATCAAAGCAGTCGGTCCGTCCGCCAAGTTGTTGAGTTGTTGTTGTTTAACAATCAAGTATTGTTATTTGTTGATTCTAAATTTTGTTTTGTTGTGAGCGTGGTTGTTATGGTAGGAACGCAGTAGGAATGCCGAGGAATGCCGGTGGGAATGCCGGTAGGAACGATGATGCTATTGTCACGCAGCGATGGCTCAGCTTTCCAAAACCCACCGAATGCTGACGAGAACGCTGGGACTCGTAGTTTGGCGACCTTCCAGAGGGAGAATCCACCTACTTTCTACGGGAAGTATGATCCCGAAGGCGCTCTAACTTGGTTGAAGGAGATTGAGAGAATCTTTCGGGTGATGGATTGCACTTTGCAGAAGTTCGTTATGGTACTCATAAGTTAAGTAAGGAGGCCGATGATTGTGGGTTGACACCCGCCAAAGGCTTGAGGGTGCTGGTGAAGAGATAACGTGGAAGTTTTTCGTAGGGAGTTCTTGAGGAAGTACTACCCGAGGATGTTCGGGAAAGAAGGAGATTGAATTCCTTTCACTAAGGCAAGGGCATGTCGATCACGATTATGCCGCCAAGTTTATCGAGCTAGCTAAGTTCTATCCCCACTTTGATGATGAGGGTGCCGAGTTTTCCAAGTGCATTAAATTTGAAATGGCTTGGCCCCGAGATTAAGAAGGCGATCGGTTATCAGAAAATCCGTGTCTTTGCGGATTTGATTGATAGTTGTAGGATCTTTGAAGAGGATAGTAACGCACATTATAAGGTGTTGTCTGATAAGAGGAGCAAGGGCCAGCAGAGCCGTGGAAGCCTTACGATGTCCCAACTGGTAAAGGGAAGCAGCAAGCGTTTCATGGACGCAGGACTAGTGGGGGAGATGCTCCTGCTAGTATCGTTTGTTACAAATGTGGGAAACCTGGCCACAAGAGTAATGTTTGTAGGAGTGAGGGGAAGACTAAAGAGAATGAAGTAAGGTGTTTCCGATGCGGTGAAGTTGGCCATGTGATTCGTGATTGCAAGCATAGAGATGTGGTTTGTTTTAATTGTGGTGAGGGAGGTCACACCAGTCCTCAATGTAAGAAGCCCAAGAAGACGCAAGGAGTGGGGAAGGTGTTTGCCTTGTCGGGTGCTCCGACGGCAAATGAGGATGGACTTGTTCGAGGTACTAGTTTCATTAATAGCATTCCCCTTATTACTATTATTGATACTGGTGCTACTCATTGTTTTATTGTCACGATTGTGTTAAGAGGTTGGTCTTACTTTGTCATCTCTAGATAGAGATATGGTGGTGGAAGTTCCGCTAAGGAACGATTACTACTTTTGTGTGTACAAATTGCCCTTTTTCAATCTTTGGTAGAGACTTCGTGGTGGATCTCATTTGTTTACCGCTTGTTGGGTTGGACGTGGTTTTGGGTATGGATTGGTTGAAAGCTAACTATGTCCATATCAATTGTTATGACAACACTGTGAGGTTTTCTTCCTTAGCGGAAGAAGATCAAACTATGTTGGTGTCGACGAAACAATTGAAGGAGTTCATGAAGGATGAAGCGTCGGTTTTCTTGTTGATGGCGACTCTTTCTGTGGAGAGTCAATCTGTTATTGCAAACTTTCCGGTGGTGTGCGACTTCCCTGAAGTGTTTCCGAGATTCCTAGTGCACCCCGTAAAGAGAAGTCGAGTTTTCTGTGGATCTTGTCCCGGTACTGCACTATTTCCATGGCGCCATGATGTCCGCGATCGGAGCTATCGAATTGAAGAGTCAATTGGAAGATTTGCTTGAGAAGAAGTTTGTTAGACCGAGTGTGTCACCATGGGGAGCTCCTGTATTGTTGGTAAAGAAGAAAGATGGTAGCATGAGGCTTTGTATTGATTATCGCCATTGAATAAAGTGACTATCAAGAATAGGTACCCACTTCCTAGGATTGATGATTTGATGGACCGTTGGTTGGTGCTCATGTTTAGTAAGATTGATTTGAGATCGTTACCATCAAATAAGGGTGAAAGAGGAGGATGTTCGTAAAACCGCTTTCGGACGAGGTATGGACATTACGAGTATTCGGTGATGCCTTTGGTGTCACTAATGCACCGGAGTATTCATGGAGTACATGAACCGTATTTTCATCCTTACTTGGATAGTTTCGTGGTTGTTTTTATTGATGATATTTCGTTTATTCTAAATCGGAGGAAGAGCACGAACATTTGCGCATTGTGTTGGAAGTTCAAGGAGAAGAAGCTTTATGCTAAGTTGTCAAAGTGCGTTCTCGTTAGGTGAGGTGAGCTTTTGGGGCATGTCATTTCGCGATGGCATTGCGGTTGATCCTTCTAAAGTTGATGTCAGAGTTGAGATGGGAAACTCCTAAGTCTCATATCGAGATTAGAAGTTTCTTGGTTTACCGGTTACTATAGGAGGTTCATTGAAGGATTTTCTAAGTTGGCACTTCCTTTGACAAAGTTAACTTGTAAGGGAGCCGCTTTGTGTGGGACGTCAAGTGTGAGGAAAGTTTTGTGGAATTGAAGAAAAGGTTGACAACGGCGCCAATCTTGATTTTACCTAACTCAAGAACTGCTTGTGGTTTATTGTGATGCTTCTATGATGGGTTTGGGTGGTGTGCTTATGCAAGGTGGCAAGGTGGTTGCTTATGCTTCGAGGCAATTGAAGATTCATGAGAAGAACTATCCTACTCACGATTTGGAACTTGCGCCAGTTGTTTTTGTGCTTAAGGTTTGGAGGCATTATCTTTATGGTTCTAGATTTGAAGTGTTTAGTGACCATAAAAGCTTGAAATATTTGTTTGATCAAAAGGAGCTTAATATGAGACAAAGAAGGTGGCTTGAATTGTTGAAGGATTATGATTTCGGATTGAATTACCATCCTGGTAAAGCAAATGTGGTGGCCGATGCTTTAAGTCGAAAGACTTTGCATATGTCACTTTGATGGGGAAAGAGTTGGAATTGATTGAACAATTTAGAGATATGAGTCTTGTGATAGAAGTGACGCCAAGAGTGTTATTTTGGGAATGTTGAAGATCAATAACGATTTCCTTGATAACATTAGAGAAGCTCAAAAGCTTGATGTGAAACTTGTAGATTTGTTGGTTAGTATTGGACAAACCGAAGTGAAGATTTCAAGTTGGATGTCTGTGGTGTTTTAAGATTTCGAGGTAGAATTTGTATTCCCGATGATGTCAATTTGAAGAGAATGATTTTGGAAGAAAGTCATAGGAGTAATTTGAGTATTCATCCCGGGGCGACTAAAATGTATCAAGATTTGAGGAAACTATTTTGGTGGTCGGGTATGAAAAGAGAAGTGGCTCAGTTTGTTTATGCTTGTTTGACTTGTCAGAAGTCCAAAGTGGAGCATCAGAAACCTGCAGGGTTGATGCAACCATTGGAGATCCCGGAATGGAAATGGGATAGCATTTCTATGGATTTTGTAACGGGGTTGCCGAATACACAAAGAGGACACGATGCGATTTGGGTGATTGTTGATAGGCTTACAAAGTCGACTCACTTTATTCCTATTAACATCACTTATCCCAGCTAAGTTGGCGGAGATTTATACGCATGTGATTGTTAGATTACATGGCATTCCTTTGGTATTGTTTCTGATAGAGATCCGAGGTTCACTTCGAGTTTTGGAAAAGCTTGCAAGAGGCTTTAGGTTCAAAGTTGAGGTCGAGTTCGCTTATCATCCTCAAACCGATGGTCAAACGGAAAGGACGATTCAATCGCTGGAAGACTTGTTACGAGCTTGTATTCTTGAGCACGTGGTTCATGGATACATATCTTCCTTTGATTGAGTTTACTTATAATAAGCCATGCTAGTATTGGAATGGCACCGCTTGAGGCGTTGTATGGTAGGAGGTGTAGAACTCCTTTGTGTTGGCATGAGTCGGGTGAAAGTGTGGTGCTTGGACCCGAATTGGTTAGGGAAACTACGGAGGCGTGAAGATGATTAGAGAAAAGATGAGAATTTCTCAAAGTCGTCAAAAGAGTTACCATGATAAAAGAAGAAAAGATTTGGAATTTCAAGAGGGTGATCATGTGTTTTTAAGAGTTACTCCTACAACCGGTGTGGGGCGAGCGTTGAAGTCAAGAAGCTAACTCCTCGCTTTATTGGTCCTTACCAAATTACTAGTAAGGTGGGAAAAGTGGTTTATCGGTGGCGCTATCACCAATCTTTCAAACTTGCACGATGTTTTTCATGTATCACAACTTCGGAAGTATGTCCCAGATCCTTCACATGTGATTGAGATGGATGACATTCAAGTTCGGGAAAATCTTACGGTGGAAACGATGCCTTTGAGGATTGAGGATCGTGAGATGAAGTCCTTCGTGGCAAAGATATTTCGCTGGTAAAGGTTGTTTGATTGGAGCACCGTGAAAGTGCGATACGGGAGTTGGAGAGTAAGATGCGGGATTCATATCCCGAGCTTTTCGAGTCAGGTAATTTCGAGGACGAAACCTTTTTAGTGGGGGAGAGTTGTAACGCCCGTTTTGTTTAATATTAAATTATATTATTATTTTTGAATTACCGTTTAAACGATTGTTTTGACAACGAGAATAATTATATTAATCGGTAAAATATTATTCGGACCGATAGTTAATTCCCCGGAATTATATTAATAGGTTGAGTTAATGATATAATTTGATGATATGATTTAATGATATAATTAGTGTGTTAGGAAGAGAGAGGGGTGGGAGAAGTAATGGCTAGAGTTGTTTCTCACCCTTAGTTAGTATGACAACATATCATATAAAGCATTTTCCCCACCTTTTCATAACATAACATCAAAACACTAAATATAGAAAGTTGGAGAAAAGTTAGGGTTTTAGAGAGAGCAAGAAGAAGAGATCAAGAAGAAGAGCAAGACTTGGTTGGAGAATCATCAAGAACACTTAAAGCTTACTAGGTAAGGGGTTTGATTTCCATCTCTTATAGTTAGGGTTTGGTGGATTTTAATTTGATTTTTGGAAAAACAATTGATAGATAGTATAGAGTGGTGTTGGATGATTATTGATAGGTTTGATAGAAATAGTTGGAGTTTGGAGATAGCCTTGATAGTTGATTTCATAATGGTTTGTTGGTTGATTGTTAGAGTGGTTTAGAAAGGTTGATTTTGGAGTATGTTTTGTGGGTTTATTAGGTGATAACTTGTAGAAATGAGAGTATGGAAATGAGAAGGAAAACCATGGTAGAAGAATGAGAAAACCCAAAAGGATGGAGTTTTCACGCAGTCAAATCAACACGGGCCGTGTTGATTTAACACGGGCCGTGTTTCCCTTTAAAATGGAAATTTTAGTTGTGCAGAGCAATCAACACGACCTGCTGCACACGGCACCCGTGTTGATGCAATCGCCTTGGAAAAATTGCGTGTCTCGAGCTTTTCACGGGTCGTTGCGCACACGGCACCCGTGTTGATGTCTCGTAGCCTTAAAACTTTTGATTTTTCGCACTTCTTTTCGAACCCGATTATATTCCGATTTTAAGGTTGATGTTTATAACTTATATCGGTAATTAAGAATGACTTCCGTGATAATTATTTATGTTTTTACTATCTTTCCGTTTTTGGAAATTGAAGGATTAATTGATGATGATGTTTTATGGTGTATTTAATTATGAATACTTGTTGTTTATGCGAAGTGATGACATGTTTATTTGGTGATTGGTAATGATATTTGCGATGGTGTATTTGATTATGAATACTTGTTGTTTATGCAAAGTGATGACATATTTATGTGATGTGAATAAATATGGCGAAGTAGACTCTATGTCAATTGTCATGAGCGAAGATGATTTATTGTTGTGTAGTCTTTGTTATTGAGTCGCATACATTTCATAAGCGAAGAGGGCTTTTGTGCCAAGCGATGATGTCTTTTATGCCGAGCGAAGTTGGGCTTTATGCCTTGTGTCCCTAATTACGGACAAAGCGATGGGTACCACATGCATAGCATAGTCGTGTCTCATGGAGTCCATTATGTTTATTTTGGAGTCGGTCGTGTTCATGTTCGAGTTGTTTATCATTGAGTCCTTAATTGATGAATGATAATTGAATTGCGACGGTACATGGTGTTTTGGTGTTGATGCGAGTATAATGATTGTGTGATGGAGTTAATGTATTGATTTATACACTAAATGTTAACTTAAAGTATGTAAGTTTAAATACATGTTGACATACTTTATTTACCTTATATCATTTATAATTTCAACTATCTATATATTCCATTATTGCTTTGAATCATAAGTTTTGGAATTATCTCACCCCTTTACTTGTTTCGCCGTCACCTATATATTGGTAACGTGCAGGTGATCCCCGAGGATGAGGAGGATTAGCTCGAGTCATTTTATTTTGTGTCGTTCTGCTCTGGTCGTTGTAACACTCGGGATTTGGGCGACGACATTATTTTGATAGGATAGCTTGTATATACTATCTTATTATGTGATAACCTTATGTATTGATGACAACATGATGTTATGTATATTTGTAAAACATATCCGCTGTGTTGTGAATATTCTTATGTACGTATGATGAATTATGTAGGATTCGGTATATCCGATTTTTGATGTGCATTATAATGCTAATTGTTGGAGATGCGAAGATGTGATGCCTCAATTTTGTGTAATAGAATTTTGAAACTCGATTTTATTATGTAATTACGCGGGGTAGAATTGGGGTGTTACACCCATGGGAGACTTAGAGCTTTAGGATTTTGTTCTTTTATTTTTTCGAACTATCTTTTGTACTTAAAAAGAAAAGAAAAAAAAAGAGAGAATAAAAAGAAGCTAATAAAGTTTGTTCATGCTTGTTTAACAAATTTAAATTCCTAAGGTCCTTGAAAACATTACATTTCATTGCATAACATTGCATATCATAGCATAACATTGCATAACAGGTACAGTGAAGATTGGTTTTCTCATTTTCTCGCTATTTATTTTAGCAGAAATGGCTCTTGAATAGACTGTCAAAGATCTTCAGGCTCAGAATGCTCAGTTCTAGGAAATGTTCACCAGCTTGGTCCAAGGCCAAGATGATCTGAAGAAGCTCATCAACAAGAAGAAGGTCATTGGTGTTCTCAACATGGGTAGACGTCATAAAGGTGGTCTTAAAGTGGTCAGCCGGATAGAGCTCTCCGAGAGTGTCAAAACTGAGGGAAGTGTTAAGGGCAATGAAGAAGACCAAACTGAGCCTGAGAAGAAGGAAGAAGATTATGAGAATTATCAGTACTCTTTTGAAGATGACAAATACAAACAACTCGAAGACCGTCTGAATGCTGTGGAAAATTTGAAAATGTCTAGGCTGAATTTTGATGATCTAAGTCTAGTTCCTGGTGTGGTGATTCCTCACAAGTTCAAGGTTCCCACTTTTGCCAAGTATGATGGCATTTCTTGTCCAAGTCGTGATTTGAAGTCCTATGTTCAAGATCAACCCCACAATCGATGATGTGAAGTTGTGGATTCATTATTTCCAAGAGTGTTTATCGAACTTAGTTGCAGTGGTATTATCAGCTAGAGATTGACCACATCCGTACCTGGAGTGACTTAGCACATGCTTTCTACAAGCAATATGAGTACAATGCTGAATTGGCACCCACTCGCATGCAACTACAAAGCATGTCTATGGGTCGCGATGAGAAGTTCAAAGAGTATGCCTAGAAATGGAGAGATCTAGCAGTGAGTTCAACCACCCTTGTCCAATAGGGAGTTGATATGTTTATGGAACACCGACAGTCCATTCTTCAATCATCCGATTGAAATTCTTCACCGGATTCACCGAGCTGACATCGATAGGAGAGCGATTGAAGCGGAATCAAGAGCGTAAAGATTCTGTAGAGTCATCCTCAACATCGCAAGAGATCTTTTACGGTAAGAAAGAAGCCAATGCCGTATGGTCGTAAAAGCCGAGCCAAGACCGATCGTGCTCAATCTGGGGGCGTCGTGATCTCCAATCCTACATCAAGACAACCTCACGAGACAACGACGAACTGTAACACGCCACAAAGACAGTTTATGAAGATCAACATGCCATTGTCGCAAGCCTTGCAACACATATTGAAAGTAGAGCTGATTACCTCTAGAGCTTATAATAAGTAAAATATAAGGTATTTAAAGTCGACGACTTAATTTGGTAAGTGATATTACCTATGGTCATAAATGATAGAGTCTTGGGAAAATGGTCTCCAAATTGGTAAGGACCTTTTAAGGTAATACAATTTTTTTCCAATAATGCCTACGAACATGAAGAATTAGCCCTAGATCGATGAATCATACCGGTAAATGGTAAGTACTTGAAAAAGTATAAGCCTGTTCTTCAAGAAATTACATATTCGACAGAATAATTATTTGTCGAACAAATGAATTGGAGAAAATTAAGTTTGAAACCAGCAAAATGCAAAGCATGCATAAACACATCTAAAGCAGAAAAGAAAGGAATTACATTAAAAAGTGGTGAAAACACGAAAATGTATTAATTATTTAGGTCAATTTATATGATTTTTATTCTTAATTCGTATTATGCTGGTATTTTATATGTTTTCAGATTTTTACCAATTATAAGGCAAGTGCGAAGAAAGTCGGGAAAAGACAGATAAATCAAACCTAAGTTCACAAAAATAGAAGCATTTATGGAAGTATGTGGTGAATAGCAAGAAATGGGGGTGTGCAAGGAGCAAAAAGATAAATGAATTAAGGAAGAAGACCCAAGACCACTTCCAACGTACGCTTCATCACCAAGCCCAAGGGTGTAATGCCCGTTACACCCCTCCAAGCCAAACCCTAACGGTCGCCACGAGAACTAAGGCGAGACATCCTCACCAAGGCCAATGTGTAACGACCGTTACAGCTCACTAGCAGCTTTGTAGCGATCGCTACGGGGGAGAACCCGGTGGCTAGAATATCTCAACCAACCCACCAACGTGCACTTCACAACCTCTATAAATAGAGCTTCATTCCCAGATCCAAATACTTTTTCTTATTGCATTATTATACGGTTACTCTGCCAAATTTAATTCCGACTTCATTAAATTTTTAGTTTTGATTTTTAGTTCAGTCTTTCTTTTCTCGTAGCAATTTCCACACCGGGGAATGCTGCAAACCTTTTCCAATCCTAACCTTACGTTACAATTATGCCTTTTTAATTTCCTTCATCGCATTTAAATTTACAGACAACGAAGGGCAGATCTCACCGACTTGTGGGAGACTCCTGGAGCTTGCCAAATATTCCGCCTTTTATTTTCAGGTTTATTTTAATGAAATTATTTATTGGCTTAATTAATTTTGTTTATTTATTTTATTTATTGGCTTATTTAATTGTCTATTTATTTTATGCTCGATTTATTTGAAATGCATATTTTATCCGAATCATTATTTAATTATCTGTTTATTATTGTTGCGCTATATTTGAATCATTAAACACACTAGGCTAAATTTAGTTATCGGTATGTAGGGTCACATACCCAACGGGGTTTGGCAACGCCATTCGACTCACTATGTTTTAAAAAGATTAATTTTCCGGTTTCAATTATTAGTTCTTCATACAACTGTTTTCTTACAAGAGTAAAACACAACTTAGAAGTTAGGATCAATAAAGCGAGAGTTTGATATTTTAACTGGACATTAATAATTGAGCATCAACTTAAAATACAGCGAGAGCGCTTTTAAGTTGATTTGTATTATTTATTTTCAAAACTATTTTAAACTCTAATTGAAATAATGAGAGCACTCACTTTGGTTCGATTATACGATCCGAATCAATAAACACGTAGAGTGAGAAGAGGATTTTAAACAAGTACTTCCTATCGAAACACGCTTTGATAATAAATATAAGTCAATGAGTTGTTAAACCCTAAGTCGACCACGTGATACCGACACTTTCACATTGAATCTAAACTAGATTCAATCAGCTTAGGTTCCTAAAACCAAACATTATTTATATTATTAGCTTTAGATTTACGAGTGACCTAAGATAGCGTAAATCAATATTTAGTCCTTTGGTATTCAATAATCTTTAAAAATACAAGCGATAGGAATGTATACTTGCGGTCTAGATTCTATAAGACATACAAATTGCGATCAAGTTTTGGCGCCGTTGTCGGGGACTAACAAGTTGATATCTTAACTCTTAAAGTTATTACCAGAGACTAAGGCACCATTCTTGATTGTATGCCAAGTACTGCTCTAGAAGAGAAGACTTAGTGATACCAATTCCTAACCCGAGCGCCTATCATTAGAAGACGCCATGTACGAGTACTCATACCAATCAACTCTTCTCAATCTACAATTTCTATCGAATCATTGAAGAACTAGACATGGATGATCAACCACGTCTGCTCAAATCTTATGCTATTCCTTCGCAGGAAGAACCACACAATAGCATTGTTGCTCTAGCCATAGAGGATAATAACTTCAAACTCAAACCATCTCTGCTGTCAGCTGTACAATAGAACTAATTTTCTGGTGGATCTATGGACGACCCTAATCTTCATCTATCCATGTTTCTGCAATATGCGAATACAGTTAAAGCAAATGGGGTCAGTTAAGAGGCGATAAAACAACATATTTTGCCTTTTTCATTAAGAGATAGAGCCATAGCTTGGCTCTTATCTCTGCCAGCTAACTTAGTTACCACCTGGAATGAGTTAAAAAAATTCTTCCTTGTGCGGTATTTCCCACCAAGTAAGACAACTATGCTGAGAGCCCAGATAAGCGATTTCCGACAAAAAGACAATGAGTCTCTTCTCGAAGGTTGGGAAAGATATAAAGACATGTTGAGGCTTTATCCACATCATGGGCTAGAAGAGTGGGTAATTATCCATACCTTCTACAATGGTCTCTGTACCACGGAGGGAGAACTGACTTGTGTGTTTTGCGTTTGATTGCAAATGTTGCGGATAGCAAGAGTCGCCATCTACTTTTCTTTTATCCAATTAAGGGCAGGCGAAAAGAACAGGAAAAGACCTTTGTTAGATTCTGAGTAAAGGAGGTGGTTATAAAAAGGGAAGGTGTTAGCACCCTTTCCATCCGTAGTTATCTACGGGCTCTAAATTGCTTAGCTCACTTTAATTTCTTTTTGTGTGTGTTTGAAAAGATTTTTGAAAAGGCATTTCGCTTTGACTTCATAATGATTCACATTGGAATGTATACGAAGTGTTTGGAAATGTTTTGTTTCTGAAAAGGACTTTGTAATGATTCACGCTGGAATGTATACAAAGTGTTTTGAAAAGAATATTTTTGAAAGTGTGAGGTGTGAAAAATGTTTTGATTGAGCAAGCAACATAGACTTATTTTTACCCACTCAGAACGGTCGTTTCCATGTTGTTTTGCTTTCCTTTAGTATAAAGCTATCCATACCATTGTTTGATAGGTTACTTTATTCGTTGGATGTAAAAGGAACATCGGACGGTCATAAAAGGCAACATGTAGGGATACCTTAGCGTATTCGTAGGGGCGATCATCACTTTTCGTAGGCAAAAATCGAGGGACTAGATCATGTATTCGTAGACAACATTGAGAGTCATCAAGGGACTATGATCTTTTAAGTTGAAGGGACTATGATGATGTATTATAGGCAACTGTGCTAAGATACCCCCACGTTTGAGGGACATGACCATTTTCACAAGGCAACGAGGGACGATACCCTAAGGGGGTGCAAGTGTGAAATATGTGTTGTATTCTGATATTTTTATCTTGTATTTAGCGATCTAGATTAATTTTTATCTTTCCATACACGCCTAATTACTAGCAGTTAATGGGTGCAAAAACTAAATTGCAGGAATGTAAAGTGCGGGAAAGTAAATGTCCTACGCTATTACATGGCTTTAGGGCAGATACAAAATAGGAGGTGCGGAAAGTAAAAGCAGAAATATAAATCTACACTATTACATGAAATCAACCTTGCAACCTATACATCCTTTCAAGAATTTAAATGCAAAAGAAATAAAATAGGAGAAAAAATGGTCTAAGTGAATACCTAAATCCTAATATTTTTTGTATTTTTGAAGATTAATATTAATGTCAGAAGAATCCTAGTTCTAATTGATTTTAATTAATAAAAGGAGTCTAATGAAGATTATGAACCTAAATTAAACTAATTAAGTTAATTAATTAAAAAAAGCATGGAGAAAATTATTTGTGAAATTAACTCTAACTAAGCTAATTGTTTATCCTAATTACTAACTAATTAATTAGTTGAATTAATTATAGAAAAGAAAATAAACAGCAGAAAAATAAATAATAAGCAAGGAATTTCCATCAGAGCTTCTGACGGACGCTGCCACAGAAGCCAAGCCTTCTGTGAGTGGCACGCCTTGGGCATCCTGAAACTAGAATTTCTGGTGAGGATCCTGCTGCGAGTGTCTAGAAGTTGGAGCTTCTGCATCTGAAAGGGTCCAGAAGTTGGGGCTTCTGGAGGTTCTGCATCTGGAAGGATCCAGAAGCTGGAGCTTCTGGAGGTTCTGCTGATGGGGACGTCCAGAAGCTGGAGCTTCTAGAGGATCTGGTGCTGGAGACATCCAAAAGCTGGAGCTTCTTGAGGATTTGTTTCTAGAAGGGTCCAAAAGCTGGGGATTTTGGATATTTTGCTGCTGGGGACATCCAGAAGCTGGAGCTTCTGGAGGATCTTCTAAAGGATCTGGTGCTGGAAGGGTCTAGAAGCTAAAGCTTCTGGAAATTTTGTTACTGGGAACGTCTAGAAGCTGGAGCTTCTGGAGGATCTTCTAGAGATGCCTCTTCTGGAGATCTAGACGTTAGAACTTTTAGAGATGACACCGGAAGGGAAACTCCGGTCATCCAATTATCCAAAACCTTCAAAATCAAATAAAAAACGAAAGAGAATAACCCAGACTAACATGAAATCACCCCCTGAATCCGAATCTGACGTTATTTTGGCTTGTAACATCCTACAACTATGGATTCGAAAGCTTGAGAGCTTCATGCCCTAGCCATGGTGTTCTTCTGTTCCTGCATCAAACTTTGAAACTAATGCATGAAATCGATTCAGAATAACATAATAAACATGTATGAATGCATGAATACAATTTATATCGTGTAAATCAAGGATTTGAAATCCAACACTTTACCAAACTGGAGCAACCTTAGGAGGATGGTTCTGGATGCTTTGAACTCTTGTGAGTATTGGTATGGACTCATGGGAACATCAGGAACACGAAGGAATGAATGAAACGATTGGAAAATGGCTGCAACTTGAAACACGATTTTGCCAACTTCTTGGATTTTTGAGAAATTTTAGGTTGTTGTGAGGCAACGATTTGTGTAAGAAGTCGCCAAAAGTCCTATTTTTCTTGTGAAGATGTTAAGTATATAGAGGAGTGGAAATAGGTCAAGGCTTTAAGAGAAAATATTCCTTTAAATGAAAAATATTTGATTGGAAATTTGCATGAAATCTTTCCAAATTTGCTCAATCTTCCCCTTAATCTTCTTGCACGAAATTGAAAGCTCTTTTGGGCTTCCTTGGTCTTCAAGACATGCATAAATCAAGCCCATCTTGCATTAATAGTTATCTTTGTATTTTATTTAATTAAATTTGAATTTAAGCCATTTAATTCAAGAAATAAATAAGTAAAGGATAAGAGGTGTGGCATGCATCATAGAGGTCATGGATAATCTTATAACCAAGTTTGGATCATAAAATCTTAGGCCCGTTTGAAAAATATTTGCTTTTGCTAGGTATGTTCCTTCATGCACCTCCTCAAAAATGCTCAACTTGCACAACTTGTATCTTGTTCAATTTCAATCATTTTTGGGTGTTCTTGGACTTTTTAGAAAGCTCAAGATGTCTTTTAAACAGATCTGTTGGTTTCATCTTCATTGAAGTTTCCATACTCATGAACACTTCTTTGCAAAAAGATGACTTTTTGTTGACTTTTTAAAAGGACCTGTAATTTTTTGATCTATAACTTTCAAATGAACCATTTCTAGCCAAAGCTTGTGATACATAAAGTTGTATAGAATTGAATTCCCTTTAAAATGAGCTTAGGTAGAAAATTTTCTGATAAAGTATGTGAAAGTTATGCCTGGTCAAAGTTCTGTTGACTTTTGTCTGAAGAACCCTAGTTTAGAAACTCTAACTTTTGATCAAATCTTGACTTTTCTTAATGAATCATGGTCAACCCTTTATCAAATGATGAATATTACTTCAAGATATTGATGTTGACCAAAAATTATGAAGTTTGACTGTATGTTGACCACATTTGACATTTTGTCCAAGACAACTGATTTTCAACCATCTGAGCAATTAGATGAGCAATCTTGACTTGTAAGGCTTGAAATTTGACATGGTAATCCCTTGAGGCATATGATGAGCAATGATGACCACTTGAAGCCTTGGAAATCTATCTTGACTTGAGAGGAGCAAAACCCTAGTTTGGATTGATTGCTTAGAAGAGGGTTTGTCTGGTCAACCCTTATGAAATCCTTGAGTATGGAGTGATGGATTGTCTTGAGAAGTTGGAGGGCAAATTTTGGGGTATAACAGTTGCCCCTGTTCAATCTTCTTGTACCGAAAGGGTTAGATTGGTATGCTTGCCTTTCGTGGCCTGAAGGTAGAAGATGATTGAACACTCAAGTACACCTAAAAACTTGCACTCGTTGTTGCATGTAATAGGCTTATAGATGCCATTAGGAAAAGCTGATGCTGGAGAGTGAGTCGTACGCTAGACTATGTATTCGTCATTGGGATGAGAGAGATATCGGAGATGGGCTTAAAGATGCCATCCGGAGAGATTGATAATAAGAGAGAGTCAGAATAAACCTTCGTCTTGGCTACTTCTGAGATGAATACTTGGCAGAATGCGGATAGTTTTTCGTCTTGTTTCGGGTGTTGATCCATGATCTGTTGCCTAGAAATAACTTGCATGGTCATTCATATAGTTTTCCCGTCTTGTTTCGGGTATTAATCTTTGACCTTCCGTTTGGAAATAGCTGTTACCTATTGGGGAAATAGATCTTGACAAGATATCGTTTGCCTTATGCAAATTATGATGTACGAGTATATGACAGTTTTATGATTAATGCACATGTTATGATTTTTATAGAGATGTATGAATGTAGATGTTGGGGTATTTCAAAATATATCCATCTTGAAGAAGATACGAACGTTCTGCTGGAGATCTTTGATTTTCGCTTTGAGATGAGGTTGTTGAAAATCCTAGCTGGGGAATAAGAGATGATTCAGATTCCTCCGATGCATTATCTGACCAAGTTTCGAGTTTGGATATTAATGTTGTTGGAAGAATAATGATGATTTGAGAGATACTCAGCTAGAGATCTTATGTGTAGACCTTGTTGTGGATGATTACATGGTCCATAGACCTATTGGGGACACAAAGGATACGGCATAATCTATTACTGGTTGGAGACTGACGTAATGTGGTGAAGCTGATAGGATCATTGAAGTTGATGAGGCTGATGATCATTGAAGTTGATGAGGCTGATAGGATCATTAAAGCTGATGAGGCTGATAGGATCATTGAAGCTGATGAAGATGACAAGATCATTGCTCGGGGACTAATTTGATGAAGTTTGATAGGATCACTGCTCGGGGACTAACATGATGAAGTTTGATAGGATCACTGCTCGTGGACTAACATGATGAAGTTTGAAGCCTGATGAGGCTGATAGGATCACTACTCGGGGACTAATCTGGTGAAGTTGAAATGTTGGAACACATGTTGGGAGGAGATTAGTACTTCATCGGAGAAGATTTATCTTTGTAGGGAGAGTGATGTCTTTGTGGGGACTGATGATCCCGTGAATGTATCTCTTGTGAAAGTGACTCATGGGACTCATTGGTGACTTTAGTCGTCATCTCAATTCCTAGAGCCCGTAGTACCATCGCTTTTGTTCGCTTTCCATATGTTTGGAATGATGTTTTTGTCGATGCATATAATCATTCAAAGCAATCATTGGACTTTATGCAAACAAAACAATAAAATTGGAAAAAGGAATTTCCATTGAATTTGAAAAGTGTCCTATAGTCGCCGTTTGTATACAAGAGACCAATATCCTAGTAAGAGGAAATTGTCGGAATAGTAAAAGCTATGTGGAAACAATCTTGTCGTAGTTTCAATTATGCTATTGCTCATATATTGTTTACTATCTCATCTCTTTGCAGTTAGAAGAAAGTGATTGAACTGATTTGTGTCATTCGAATCTTGATTGCTGATAGTAGTGTTGTTTATAAGTAGGTGATATGGACGAGACATATAGCACGCTTTAAATCCCTAACTTTTCCTAGACCGCCTTTCGGTTTTCATTCATCGGATACCTTTTTGCCCAAGCCGCCTTTGCAGGTTTTCGACTTGCCGGGTGTACATTTTTGTATATATATCCTTAACTTTTTCCCGAACCTGTATGGTTCGCCATGATGCCCTTATTTTTGCCTAGGCCAGTTAACCTAGAGGGCCTCGTTTATGCGTCACATTTTTTGACTATGTTTGCGTTCACAAGGTGCGAGAAGTCTTCTCCATCCATAGTTCTTAGTATCATAGCTCCGCCGGAAAATACTATTTTGACTACAAATGGTCCCTCATAGGTGGGAGTCCATTTGCCCCTGGGATCACCTTGTGGAAGGATGATGCGCTTGACTACTAGATCACCGACTTGGTAGACTCGGTGCTTGACTTTCTCGTTGAATGCTCTGATCATTCGCTTATGGTAGATCTGTCCATGGCAATTGGCTATGAGCCGCTCGTCGATCGTTGATCCGGTCAAGGCGACTCGACCCAAGTGATCTTCGCTAACTCTTCGCCGGAGGACTCGTTGAGGGTATCTCGAACCTCCATTGGTAGGACCGCTCCATACCATATACAAGAGAGAAGGAGTTGCCCAGATGTTGGTACCGTAGTGAGATAACCGTAGAGAAATGGCAACATCTCGTACAAACCTTATAGGTCAATGTCATCTTTTGTATGATCTCCTTGAGATTCTTGTTGGCGCTCCACTATGCCGCTTCATTTTGGTTGATATGGAGAAGAGTGTGATGCTAAATCTTGAACTGCTGTGTAATTCGGTGATCATTTTATTATTGAGATTGGTACCATTGTCCGTGATAATCCTTTCGGGACTCGCATCGATGATGAGATTAGACTTGATGAATCGAGCCACAATGTTCTTGGTAATACGCGAAAGAGGTCAGTTTCTACCCATTTGGTAAAGTAGTCAATTGCAACAAGGATGAAATGGTGTCGGTTGGAAGAGGTGGGTTGATCTCTAATCATGTCAATTCTACATTGCGAAGGCCACAGGCAGCGTAACATTCAATGGGAATGGAGGTATGTGCACTTTATCTGCGTATATCTGGCATTTGTGGCAAGACCGAACATAACGGTAACAATCAACTTCCATGGTAGACCAATAGTAAACTGTTCTTAGAATCTTCTTAGCCATCGTATGTCCATTGGAGTGGGTACCGAACGCGCCTTCATATAACTCTTCCATGATTCGTTCTGGTGTTTTCTGATCTGCACAGTAGAGTAAGAAAAAATCGTGATTACGCTTGTATAAGATGTCGATACTGAGAAAGAATTTGGGGGCGAATCTTCTTAAGAACTTCTTGTCATTGACAGATGCCCCTGCGAGATATTCCTAATCTTTGAGTTACCTCTTCATTTCGTAGAACCAAGGTTTCTCTTTTGCCCCTTCGGTATCAAGTTCACAACAGTATGCAGGTTCTTCGAACCTTTCAATGATAATATGGGGAGCTTCGTTGTCCAATCTGACCTTGAACATAGATGACATGGTAGCTAATGCGTCTGCCAGTTGATTCTCTTCTCATGGGATGTGATCGAAAGTAATTTCTTCAAAATAAGGGATCAGACTTAACACATGCTCTCAATATGGAATGAGATTCGATGCTTCGTATCCCACTCGCCTTTAATCTGACTGATCACTAAAGCTGAGTCTCCATACACTTGCAAGAATTTGACTCTTAAGTCAATAGCAGCTTTGATACCCATGATGCACGCTTCATATTCGGCCATGTTGTTGGTGCAGTCGAAGCATAGTTTGGCGGTGAAAGGAGTGTGTTCACCTGTAGAAGATGTAATGATGGTGCCAATTCCATTGCCAAGTGCGTTTGAGGCTCCATCAGAGACCATAGTCCATCGGGATCCTGGTTCAGGTTCTTCGTCTGGTCCTGGTTCTTTGTAATCAGTGACTAGCAAAACATCCTCGTCTGGAAACTCAAACTTCATAGACCGATAGTCATCTACTACTTGATGAGCCAAATGATCGACTACTACACTTCCTTTGATTGCCTTCTAAGTAGTATATACCGATGTCCATTCACCAAGATCATTTTCTATCTTGCTATTCTTCCGGAGAGAGTAGGTTTCTCGAATATGTATTTTATTGGATCCATCTTGGAGATAAACAAGGTAGTGTGAGTCAACATATACTGTCTTAGTCGGCGAGCAGCCTAAGGCAAAGCGCTGCAAGTTTTCTCGAGCTGTGAGTATCTTGTTTCACAGTCGGTAAACATTTTTCTAAGGTAGTATATTGCATACTTTTTTCAACCAGACTCGTCATGTTGCCCCAACACACACCCCATTGAGTTCTCTAATACTGTAAGTACATGATAAGAGGTCTTCCTTTGACAGGTGGCATCAGGATAGCAGGATTTTGTAGGTACTCCTTGATCTTGTCAAAGGCTGTCTGGAAATCGTCATTGCATTCCACCACTTGATCTTTCTTCAGTAACTTGAAGATTTAATCACAAGTAGAAATGAGATGTGCAATGAATCGAAATGTAGTATGTCCATCCCAAGAAACCTCTAACCTCCTTCTCGTACGGGAGCGGCATTTCTTGAATAGCTTTAACCTTGGCGGGGTCAACATCAATACCTTTACCACTGACAACAAATCCCAGGAGCTTGTCAGATCTGACTCCAAAGGTGCACTTGTTAAGATTAAGTCTTAGTCTGTATTTCTTCAGTCTATCAAACAGCTTTCGAAATGATCGAGATGTTCTTCTTCGCCAGGATCGAGCTATCATGTCATCGACGTAGACCTCTATCTCGTGATGGATCATGTCATGGAACAAAGCTACCATGGCACGTTGATATGTGGCGCCAACGCTCTTCAGTCAGAACGGCATGACTTTGTAACAGAATGTGCCGCACTGTGTAACAAAAGTATTCTTTTCCATGTCTTCGGGAGCCATTTTGATCTGATTGTAACCGGAGAAACCGTCCATGAAGGATAAAACCTTGTGTTGAACAGTGTTATCAACCAGGACATCGATATGAGGAAGTGGAAAATCGTCTTTCAGACTTGCTCTACTCAGATCTTTGTAGTCCACACACATTCGCACTTTACCATCTTTCATAGGTACGGGCACCATGTTCGCAACCCACTGTGGGTAAGAATTAACGTCTAGGAAACCAGCATTGAATTGTTTCATAACTTTGGTCTTGATTTTCTCGACGCCTCGGGACGCATGAGACGAACCTTCTGCTTCACAGGGAGAAAACCTTCTTTCGGTAGTCGGTGTACCACAATGTAAATGTTCTAAACCTCGACATGTCTTCATAGGACCAAGAAAAATCTCATGTAGTCTCGCATCATCTGACCAATCTCTTTTGACACTGCCAAGACCTGCTCCTATCTTGATTTTTGTTCAAGGCCGGTACCTATATTGACAACCTTGACTAGCTCTTCGTATGGTCAGATAACTCGTTCTTCTTGTTGTAGTAACCGACAAGTTCTCTTGGCACTTCACAATCTTCCTCACCTTCGCTTTCTCGCTTGGTAGATCGGACTATCAAGTCATATTTAGCAATAGCAGTAGTCATATCCATTTAGATTCAGTAGGAATCGCAATGTATCATGTGGGTGTGTGTAAGAACACATAGCTTTTTAAAAGGGTGATAAAGTAAAAGGAAAAGAAGAGCACAATATTTAAATGAAAAAGTCCAATGATTTTATTGAATGAAAATATGCAAATGACAAATAATAACCCTCACAAACAATCCGTGGTGCCCCGACCAAGGCACTAGGCTTAAAGTTTATTGTTCGAAACGTAATGAAAGCGAAAAGCATAACAGAAAAAGCAATTACTTCTGTCTAAAGGAGATTGGTATGACATCTTCAGTCCTCCAATTGTTGAGTCCGTCGTCTGGAGTTGGGAAGATCCAATTGTTGATGTCGAAGTAGCTGTCGTCGTCTTCTATAACATGGACTCAACTTTTGTTGATGTGGAAAGGAAGTTTTTCACGTATCGCAGCGATCATCTTCCCGATTTTGATGTTGAAGCCTAAACCAGTCTTGTCAGATTTGAATGGAAGATCGGGGAGCTGACCCCAAACAGTACAACCTCCTTCTTCAACCGCATCTTTGGCATCTTTCAGTTAGGCCATCTTCGGTGGAACTCTAGTAACTTCAGGAGTGACAGGAGAGTCAATCGGAATGACTCGTGGAACTGCTTCGAATGTGTCATACCCCAAAATTTGCCCTCCTACTTCTTAGGGCATTTCATACATCCATACTAAAGGATTCCTCAAGGGTTGATCAGACAAACCCTCTCCTAGACAGTCAACCCTAACTAGGGTTTTGGCAATTCTCAGGTCAAGGTAAGTGTTGGACACTTTTGGAAGAAGATGATAGAGTAGTAGTCTTGTTGGGAAATTTGTTTCTGTCAGGGGAGCGAGGGCTCTGTGAGGATGTGTTGGTAACTTGAATCATTATCCGGCCTACTAGAGCTTGTAATAACTATTATTTCTTGCTATCAGAAGGAAATGACTGGACTAATATTTACCATTTGAACTTGAAGCTGATGACAATGTGGTCTGTAAGTAGATGATCCGGTGGAACATAGTCATACGCTTTAATCCCTGATTTTTTCCTAGATCGCCCTTTCGGGTGTTTAGTCCACCGGGATACCCTTTTTTGCCCAAGCCTCCTTTTCAGGTTTTCGACGTGCCAAGTGTGAAATTCTTTTATATATCCCTTATTTTTGCCTAGGCCAGTCAACCTAGCGGGTCTTTTTTATGCGTAGCATTTTTTTGACTACATCCGCTTTCACAGGGTGCGGGAAATCTTTGCCATCCATGGTGGTGAGTGTTGTAGCACTTTCGAAATATGACCCTTTGTATGTGGGAGTTTATCTTCCCCTAGGATCAATATCGGGGTATACTTGACGCTTGAAGTTTCTGGTCGACCATTGGACTTAGAACTTCTGATAGTCTTGTAGTTTTCTAAGGAATGTTACGAGAGAATGATATTGACACCATCTGATAATATTGGCACGAACGAGTGACCCAATCGCTTTTGCTGAAATTTGTGATTAATGTAACTTGCCTCAAGTGATTCAGATGTACGCTTGCCCCTGGCTATTCAACACTTTTGAGAGATTCTCTGAATCTTGACTTGATTGCCCCAGATGAGTTGGATGATAGAATGTAATGCCCCTTGATTGGAAAGGCTTGTTACTAGAGGTATCTTTATCTGTAGTAATTTTGTCCATTGGGAGGGCCTTCATTCATTGAATATTCGTCATGTGAAATCCTCTGCTATCAAACATTTAGTCATATGCAAACAGTGGTATTAAAATGCAAAGCTTATGGCTGTCTTGAGGTTTATAAAAATGTATTTTTTTAGTAAAACAAAATTTGTAAGAATATGATATCAACTCACGATTTATAGTAAGCCTTACAAAAGTTAGGATACCTTTTTGTAACAGTATGCTTTCGAGATAACCATGCTTCAGTTAGGACTTTTAAGGGTTATAACGTGGCTTGGTTCACGGTTTAAGAAACAAAGGATAATGGCTCGAAATTTATTTGTACCCAACCCAATCTTCGTGATGTTACCCAGTCCTATATTCAGTTAATTATGCATCTTTATGTTCCAATACATTTTGGAATTGCAACATTGATATTTGGTGATGGTTTAGAAACTGGAAGTTTATTTGAAAAGGTCGTCATCATTTTTGTAACATTTTTCTTTTGTTGAGGGTTTGTAGTGACCTCTTTTTGACTTTGTTATCCCTAACTTTTGTCTGAACTGTTTATTTTGAGATTATAGTCAGCGGGATGTCTCATTTTTTTGTTAAGTCTCCTTCATAGGTTTTTGACTTAGCGAGCTTTTCTTTTGATAGATATTGATTGCCTGACTTTTCTTTTGACTTAGAAGGATATCTTCGACATTACACGTTGTGATTGACTGCACATTTAAATTAATTGAGAAACTACCCTGCCCCAGGTTATGATTAAGGTTTTCAATTTGTGTAAAAAAAAATCTACTTCTTAGGCTCAAAGGGGTTGACTAGGGATTAACTTCCTTATATCTCAACTATTTAGGAATTGAAACAATGGCTGTATATCGTCAAGACAGTCTATTCGAAGCATACCGAAGAAATTAAGGTATCGTTTTCGCTATCCTCCTCTAAAGGCTTACCGCTTAACGTGAGTTGAATATCACAAAAGTAAGAAACGTAATTTAAATATAGTGAAATGAATGGATTATTTCAAGACAAACATGTGCAATGCATTAATGTGAAAAGCTAAAGTTTGACATAAGGATAAACGCTCGCTTAACAAAAGAAATTACAACTAATAATTCAAATGAATGAAAGCTTCTCCGCCCGAACTCATCACTTTAGATTGCATTCCTTGTAGTTTTGATATTTGATGTATGATAGAAAAACTCAATCTGACCATCTTGCGTGAACTCGAGAACTCTTTCGTCAATCAGGTCCTGAATCTTGTTCTTCAGGGCCCAACAAATATTTGTGTCATGTCCATGGCTATTGGAATGGTATGCACACTTTGCATTGGGATTGTACTTTGCAAAAGATGTGTTAACATGCTGAGGCGGATCTCTCAAAGTAATTAACTCTGCTTTCAACATATGTTGTAATGCTTGAGACAATGGCATGTTGATTATGGAAAAATGTCTTTTGGGTGTATCTTTCTTATGCTAAATTCTTTGTTGTTGCTGGAGAAGCAATGTGAACATGTCTCTTTCTTGTGAACAAGTTAACTTTTGTCTCATCGGAGGTTGGTTAATGATTGGATCCCCAACTCTAACGGTTCGTCCCATTTGGTTGTCTTCGAACATTATAAGCTCGTTGATGAAGAATCTCAATTCTTCTTGGCCCTGAGCTAAGTTTTGGATAAGATCCATCTGACCAATCATCTAGATTCTCATCTATGCTATATCAGCTTGTTGTCTTCGGGATTCTTCTTGGTGATGAGCTCTTTCAGATCTTTATGTCCTTGGACCAAGTTGGTGAACATCTCTTGGAACTGAGCATTCTGAGCTTGGAGATCTTTGAAAGTCTGTTTGAGAGCCATTTTTGGTGAAATTAACAGCGAGAGAATGAGAAAACCAGTCTTCAGTGTACCTGTTATGAGATGTTATGCTATGATATGCAATGTTATGTAATGCAATCTTTTAAAGGACCTTTAGCAATTTAAATTTGTTAAACAAGCAAGAAACAAACTTTTTATTAGTTGACTTAGAAAGTACAAATGAACGTTCAAGACAATAAATAAAATACCTAGAGCCTAGGTCTCCCATGGACGCTTCCTCTTTGTGTTGAGGTAGGTGTTGATGCCTTGCACCTTGTGAAGTAGCTTTGTCAACTCCAATACCCTTTTCTCGCTTGCATAGCATTGAGCTTCGAATGTATCCCTTTCTTCTTTGAGTTGAATCCAGGATATCTTCAATTCTTCAAAATCAGTAGGCATGTCTAGACGAAGAATGGAATAGGGTTCGTCACCTACAGCAACATGTTCCATAATTACTGGTAGGTTAGCAGTATACGGAATCATGAGGTTTTGAGCGCGAGCTCGCACCCATTTGAGGTAAGGTTCCCAAGGGATGGAATTTTTGTGCCCCAAGGTCTTGGTATCAGTTTTCTTCACCATGCCCCAAGCGTGCACAAATCTTCGGCAGTAACCATGAAAATTATTGTCGAATAAATACAATGCTTTGGAGAAGCATATCATGAGGACCATCTTTTAGAGCATAACCAAACTGTCATAATGCTAGAGAAGGATTGTAAGTGATACCCCCCCTAATGACAAGGAGTGGTGCATTAATGAATTCTCCACAACGCTCAATGAAAGTGAAGTCCTTTTGAAAGTAAAGACACCAACGGATATCTGAATGGGAGAGTAACATCAGACTTTGAGACCATTTCAACCTTTGTTCGTTCTTCAAGATCGATATGGAAGGTGCGAAATAAATCACCTAGATAATAACAGTATGCAACATATGAGATTTCCTTGTCTTTTGATAGTACGAGTGTGGAGAGAATGCAGAATATCTCCAAGCAAAGTAGGCACATGATTATGAGTGAGGAAAATCTTGATGGGCTTCACGTATATGAATTGATCTGGATAAGGAAATAGCACCAAACCATAGATTAGCCATGCCAAAACATCTTCGAAAGCATGAAAACTCATGTCCTTTAGGAATCCTCGAGCTTTCATTATCAAAAATTTGGTAAGAAAGCCCTTAATTCTGCTTCTTGTTTCCTAATTATCTTCAATGTCTGATCACTTTAAGGTAACACTGATGCGATGTATTCAAACCTCAGAACATTCTCTGAACCGGTGATTGGTATTTGATCAAGAATGGGTATCCCATGTAGTTTAGAGAATTCTTCCATTGTAGGCACTAATTGATTGTCTGGGAAAGTAAAACAGTGATGCTTCGGATCAAAGAACTGGAATACGACGCTCATCATATCTTCTTCAAAACCTGAAGTAACCAAATCGAGTAGATAACCATGTCTTTTGATGAATTGAAAGTGATCAGGAATTTCTAAAACTAACCCCTTGAGTTGAGAAGATATACCCATAAAGTTGATTCGGATAGTCTTCTTTGAAGCCATATCCCTACAACAAAGAGAAATGATAAATCCCTAGGTTCTTGAAATAGTTAGAAATGATATGATGTTATGATGTTATGATGTCATGTTTAAATAGCACACACAAGCAATTCACACAACAACCCTAGGTGTAAGGCTTGCATAAGGTATAGGTGTCTACCCTACTAGAGTTTGAGTGGGTTCAACCTGTCCTATAAAAGTAACCGGGTTATAGGAATCTCATATCATCGATCTTCCTCGCAGACTTTATTTCAAGATGACTACCAAGTGGTCGACCAAAACATCCTGGAAGTCAAATCTTAATGAGCGTAGCATCGAGTATCAACCAACCTCAGTCTGCACCGAAGTCAACCATCTCACAATTGAGTTAGTTCTTGATGACACCACGCAGATGCCAAATATTTTCTAAATTGAACACGAGGAATATTGGGACATCCAAAGTGTCACACTAACCGTAGCCATCATTTTGATTGTTTCGGTAAATGCCTAAAAGTTGCGATAATTTGTTGCTACTTACCTAAGGAAACCTGGATCCGGGTGTAGGACCCCCCACAGATATAATAACCAAGCAACCCTTAAAAATAAAGCAGACAAAGAAAATAGAAAGTAATAAAGTGATCTTAAACCCTAAGGTAGCCTCTCTTTAAGTTGTGTCCCCTGTACAGTCGCCAGTTCTGTAACACGGTGGGAGAACGGACTTGTTTGTTTTGCGTTTTATCGCAAATGTTGCGGATAGCAAGAGTCACCACCGACTTTTATTTTATCCAATAAAGGGAAGTTGAAAAGAGCAGTAAAAGACCTTCGTTAGATTCTAAGTACGGGAGACAGTTATGAAAAGGGAAGGTATTAACATCTTTTCCATCCGTAGTTATCTACGGGCTCTTAGTTGCTTAGCTCACTTTAAAAAAAATTCTTTCTGTGTTTTGTAGTTTGAAAATGTTTAGCTTTGTAATGATTCGCTCTGGAATGTATAAAAAGTGTTTGAAAGTTTTTGAAAATGTGAGGTGTGAAAAGTATTTGGATTGGAGCAAGGAACAAAGTCTTACTACCTACTCATAATGGTCGTTTCCATGTTATTTTTTGTCTCCTTTAGAATAAGGCTATCCATACCATTAGTTGGTAGGTAACTTTATTTGTTTGGATGTGAAGGGACAATCGAAGGGTCATCGTTTGGTCATAGAAGGCAACCTGTAGGGATACCTTAGCACTGGGACGATCATCATTTTTCGTAGGCAACAATCGAGAGACGAGATCATATATTCGTAGGCAACAATCGAGGGTCATCGAGGGACTATGATCTTTGTATCGAAGGGACTATGATGATGTTAATCGTAGGCAGCTTTGCTAATGGTATCCCTACGTTCGAGGGACATGACCATTGTATTCGTAAAGGCAACAAGAGAGGATACTCTAAGGGGTGTGCAAGTGTGAAGAGTGTGTTGTATTCAGATATTTTAATCTTTATTTAGAAGTGATCTAGGGTTAATTGTAGTCTTAGCATACAAACCCTAATTAGCTAGCAGTTAAATATGTACAGGAAAGTAAAGTGCGGAATGTAAAGTGCAGAAAGTAAATCATACTCTATTGCAAGGCTTTGGGGAAGATACATAATAGGAGTGCGAAAAGTAAAGGCAGGAATGTAAATATACGTTATTACAAGATAAAACCTTGCGACCTATACATCGTTTCTAGAATTTGTAAATGCGAAATAATAAAAAATAATCAGAGTAATAAGAAAAATATTAGTAAAAGGTTTGGAAATGAGTAAGAAAAAGTTTTAGGTTAGTAACCCTAATCACTAGAAGAAAATATTTCATTGGGAATTTTCTGGATTAATTTTAATGTGGAAAAAGTAATTAAAAGCAAATTTATGATTAATTAACAACTAATTAAAATATAAGTGAAAAATGATTTTTTTAATGTCAAAAATCAAATAAGTATTTTTCTGACCTAAATGCAAAAAGAAAATATTTTTGTGATTTTTGAAAAGGCTTTAATTAATTTTGAAAAAAAGATTAAATAAAATGAGAAAATAGAAAAAATAAGAAAATAAGAAAAAGATTGGAAAAGTGAGAAAAGGAAAGGGGGTTAGCAGGGATCGAACCCGGGGCCCCTTGGGTTTACCAAATGCACGCTTACCAACTCAGCCAGGCTGCTTAGTTGTTATCAAAACACAACCATTTTAGAAGATGACGTATATTTAGATAATGATCTTCTGTAAGCCATGTTAGAATATCTTCTTATCAAAACATTTTGTTGGTCCTTTCTATCAGAAGTTTGCGCTTGCATGATTCTATCAGAAGTTACTTCTATAAAAAGCTTACACATGGTGCTTCTATCAGAGGTTTGCGCTTGCATGCTTCTATCAGAAGTTGTATTTCAATCTTCACTCAGATGGTTTCTTTACAGCGTGCGTGTTTCAAAGTTCTTCCTTAGAACTTCTAAATTCATCTTTTGCTCAACACGGTGTAGCTCCATTTTAGCACTTGAGTCAGAACATCTTCTGAAACTAAACATAAACATGTCAGAGTATCATATTCATCAGAGGATCATCAAAACTTTAATATATTATTAGAAACAAACTTTGTTCTAACATTGACGTGTTCTATTTTGAATTTTCAAACAAAACACATGTGGGCCCTGTGGAGTTTGAATGGACCAATCTAAAGCGCCACGCCTAGGTCACCGGGTCAAACGCTCAAACCACCGCATGGGTGGTCAACTTTGTCTTCTCCGATGAGGTCAGATTCCAAACCTGCAAAATAAAGAGAATCGATGCAAGAGATTAAGCCTGCCCCCCGAAATGGACCCCTGCGAGTTTAGTGGTGGTGTTAGTTTGGTTTGAAAGTTCCTGCAACTATGGTTTCGAAGCCTCTCAGTTTTGAAGCCTTAATAATGGAATATGGCTATTTGGCCATCACAACGCATCAACGATTGCCCAGATTTGTTTCTTAATCTTGTAATTTCAAATACGATATACAGAAAATTATGAATGTATGAGATATGTAGAATGAGTTTTAGCGTGTTATGGCTATGGATGATGATCCATACTTACCTAAGCTTACCTCAAGAGCACGAATTATTGCTTGGAATCGCTTGAGGACGGCTGGAACTTGTGATATGAATTTGCTAGTTTCATGAAGTTTTTTGTGAGTTTAGGGTTTGTTCTTGGAGACAAGGATTCTTTCTTCCTGTGGTCTGATCTTGTTGTGTACTTATAGAAGAGAGGAATTAGGTTAACGAAAGAAGGAAATATATTGCCATGAATGCAAGAAATATTTGATTGGAAATTCATCAAATCTTTCCAAAAGTGATTCAATCATTCCTTAAGGCTCCTTGTGTAACACCCCAATATTACCCAAGGTTTTTATAAGTAAAATCAGAGTAATTTAAAATTTCATAAATTAAATACTGAGGCGTCACACCTTCAAAACCAAATCACTTTAAACAATTTTCTTTAAAGTATAAATCTCGGATACATAGCATCCCCAAATCGTGAATTGAATCTTAGAAATCAAAACACCTTCTTTATTAAACCTCCTCCTCAAATCATAATTTCATAAAGTATGATTCTTATTTAGAAAAGGAATAACAACAAAAGAACAACAACAAGACAACATAAATAATCCCCCCGAGTGCTACGTATCAGAGCGACACCGACTCAACTAATAGCAGCTATAATCTCCATCTTCATAACCTACACGCAAAGATAAAGGTAACTGAAACAAGTAAAGGTGAGATACTCCAAAACATATAATTAAAGGCATGATAACACATATATATATATATATATATATATATATATATATATATATATATAGTTTTGGAATCATAAAAGACATAAATCTCACTCACTTTAATCGTCATTCTAATGTGTATAATCAACACTTTATCGCCATAACCTCATCGACATAAATCATCACAACAACACATAAACTTTCATCACCACGAAATCATCACAAGTCAATACGTCACTTATCAACACGACAATCATAAGCAACATAAACAAAATCATCACAAATTGGCTAAAGCCCATCGTCGCTTTTGGCATAAAAGCCCATCGTCACAAACATCATCACATCATATTTGCATTAAGCATTTCATTAAAGTCAAATCATCGCAAAACTCATCATTTATATTCATCGCATAGTTATGATGAAATTATCACGTCATATTCATTTCATGTTCATCATAAAGATCATCAGCAAACAAAGCATCATATATGTTAGCGTTAAAAAGTGACGCGCAAGGGAATCGAATCGGAATTCGAATCTTTGGCTCGAAACGATTTACTCTTTTGATTTCATTTAAAGATATCGCGAGCATCAAGCTTTATTGTTTCCAAAACAAGAAAAATGAGATGAAAAAGGGGAAAACTGCAATACCCTCAATAAATATGATATGCATTACGACTAGGGTGAACTAGACGCAACGCATTGGGGAGATTTTGGGCAAGGGGGTTTGTTATATAAAGGGAATAGATGTGGCACCCTAAATATATATAGTTATCTATAGCTTTATATATGAATATTTTGATATGTTTGTGTGATTTAATTCGCTACTCTATTCTTGGGAAAGTTTCTCCTTTGGATTTTGAGAAGGGTAGATTATGTGGGATCCTAGGTTTTGTTATTATTGTGCTCGCAAAGATCATTGGGATCTTGTGCATACATATCCCTTAATGGGAATCAGAGCATCTGTAGCTCGGATCTAAGAGAGCTATGGTTTGTTTGGTTTGAGGGAGAAAGAAGTATGCTCTCCAAGGATGAGACCTTGTGCCTATGTATTCTCAACGGGATGTTGAGAAAGTCAGAGCAATCGTAGTTCCCACTTATACTAATAGATGCAACGGGTGTTATTAAGAGACAAAGACAAATGCCATCTTAATGAAAAATGTATCTAATTTATTTCATCACATACATTTTGAAGGGTTGATTGATTGAATCTTTCATCATAAGTATTAGGTGTTTTGCTTGAGTGTACAAGTGTTACCACTTACGAGTTAAGAATGATCTGTGAAAGATGTTTGAAAGATGATTGAATCTTTAATTGTAAGTTTTGGGTGTTTTTCTTGATTGTACAAGCGTTACAACTTACAGTTAAAAGATGTTTTTGTTTGAAAAGTGGTTGATTTGAAAAGTGTTTGATTGTATGTGATGTGATAGATGAGATACTTCTTCCATAGAGATGATAAATGTCTAAATATCTAGGAGAAATTGATTGGATTAGGGGGATGCTTTTAAGAAGCCTGTGGGTCCTTGTATTGTAAGCCCAAGAGGAGGCATTCCGAGGGTCATCGAGGGTCCTTGTATTGTGAGCCCAAGAGAAGGCATTACGAGGGTCCTTGTATGAAGCTCAAGAGGAAGCTATAGGGTATGACTGGCTTTATCTTTAAGAGTGGTTTCACTGTGAAACCATCCTCTTAGGATTCAAGAGTGATTTCCCCGAGAAATCATACAATCAGGTTTCTATCCTAGCGTGGGTGATTCTTGGTATTGAAAGCCCAATAGGAGGCTATTAAGAGATTTCCAGGTCTCTTTCTTGTTTGATGCCCAAGAGAAGGCTAAACTCAATGAGGGAGTTCTTTTAAGGAAGCCCAAGAGGAGGCTAACTCAGCAGGGAAGTTGTGGTCTTATATGAAGCCTAAGCGGAGGCTAAACTCAATGAATGAGTTTTCTTATATGAAGCCTAAGAGGAGGCTAACTCAATAGATGAGTTATCTTATACGAAGCCTAAGAGGAGGCTAACTCAATAGATGCGTTATCTTATACGAAGCCTAAGAGGAGGCTAACTCAATAGATGAGTTATCTTATATGAAGCCTAAGAGGAGGCTAACTCAATAAATGAGTTATCTTATATGAAGCCTAAGAGGAGGCTAAAGGGGAACCTAGTTGTTAGGCTAGTTGTTATGTTATAACTGAACAGTTATATGAACAAGTGTGTGATATGTATTCACAGGAGTTTATGAAGGAAATATATAAACAAGTGTATAAAACGAGCAACTAAAGCAAGTGTAACTTGAATATATACAAGGTTTGGGACTTACACCTTAAGGGAGGCCCATTGGTTTAAGAGCAGTTTCTCTAGGAATAATGCTTTTCTTAATACCAATGGAATCGGTGTATAAACAAGTGGATGAAAACAAACGAACGAAGTCTGTTTATGCTTGAATATTTACAATGATGATCGTATGTGTACAAGGAAATGAATATGTACACGAAGGGGTGGTTATGTACAAGGAAATGAATATGTACATAGGAGGGTTGGGACTTACACCGTGAGGGAGGCCCATGATCAATTTAGAAATTCAAGGAGAAACCTGGTTTGGTTTATCTTTAAATTAAATTGATCATGGAAAAAATATGTGTAAGTTTATTGAAAAGTTTTGAAAAGGTTTTGAAAATGATTTTGAAAAAAGTGAAGGATATTCACAAGAAGTTTTGAAAAAGATTTAAGTTTGAAAGTTGGAAAGAAAACATTTTTGGAAAGTATTAAGAAATACTTAAAATGTCTCATTTTTTAACTTCATAAAAATATAATCAAAAAGAAAATATTTTTGGATTTTTTTGACATAATCATAAAATAGGTATATTAAATGACAAGTGTGAAAAAAATCATCTCAAAATGAAAAGTTTTGATTAGTTTTTGAAAATGTTTAAGTTTGCTAGAAACTTGAGAAAATTAGTGATAAAAAAGAGTTTTTTGGTCCTAAGGAGGTTTGAACCTTGGACTTTTGGCTTAAAAGTGAAGATTTTCCACTGAGCCATTTGCTTGACTTGTCATTTAATCACCTTGTTTAGAAGGAGTTTTAAAAAAATGAATTTTTGAAAATGTTCAAAAGTTGTGCTTCTGAAGGGATCAGAACTTGATTGCTTCTGAAGGGGTCAGAAGCTAGCTTGCTTCTGGATGATAGAAGCTTGATGCTTCTAGGAATGTTTGAGAAGCTGGTGCTTCTGAAGGTAGAAACACTAGAAGTGCTTCTAAAGAGTGTAGAAACTGAAAGTTTCTATGGGTAGAAGCTTGATGCTTCTAAGGATAGAAACATTAGAAATGCTTCTGAAGAGTGTAGAAATGGAAAGCTTCTAGGAGTAGAAGCTTCAGAAGTACTTCTGGAGGGTTGAACCTCAGGAGTGCTTCTGGAGAAGCAAGCCTCAGAAGCTTGTTGTGCGTTTTATTAAAAAAAAGGTTCCAGGGGGATTCGAACCCTGGACCTTGAGGCGAAGGAAAGGTTTAATGCGTGCTGGCTTACCACTGGGGTGGCTATACATCCATTTTTTTAATTCAAACTACAAATATATATTATAAACCAAGCTTTTAAATTTTGAATTTCCACTTCATCTTCTTCGTGGAAACAGGCGCGACATCCATGGCTTCAAATTTGAATTTCTTCGTTTCTTCATCAATTTTGGAAATTTATAATACAAATTTGTCTAGAATTTCATCACGATTCTTACCATGTGACTTGTTAAAATTAATAATCAAAGATGAACGTGAATTTTGATAATCCCAATTTAAACCCTAATTGAAAAAATGATTAATTCTTTGAACTCAACTAATTTTAGTTTAAATTGAGGGTCCAGATAGCTTTAGTGATATGATATCTACATCTTCCTTTTCAAATTTGAAGCTAAAGATGCATGTATGGAGGTTTCAAAGTTTTGAAAACTCACCTCTTTGTATGAAATACCAGATCGAGTAGGATAGCTTCCAGGTACAATGTGATGATTGAAAAAGCTTCCCTGAACCTCACTGAGTGTGTTCCTACTCTTAGATTGTTCTGAAAGTTGCTGGAACTCTCTGTCCAAGTCAAGTTGCAGGTTACTAATTTGAAAATGGAACATAATGATGGAGTTGTTCTAGAACTTGTTTAAGTGTTTGGGCAGTCTCTATATGTTGTATAGAATGTGTTTGAAGTGTAAAATCAAGACAAGCACGAGTGGTTTTCAAGTCTGGAAGTTTTGGCTCAAAACTTGCACAAATGGAGTTTTATGGAGAAAACTGACTCTTGGCTTGTTTTTGGATGATTTAAGGTTTCAAACAAGTTCTAAATGATGTTTATAAGATGTTGGAAGCTTAAGTTTGCTCAGAATTTGCAAAGCTTGAAGATTGCAAAATTCTCCCTCTTTGAACTTTGAATCTTGGAAATCAAGAAAGAAAGAAGGAAAGCTTGGATTATGATTGCTTTGGTGTAGTTTAAAATGAAGAAATGACCTCTATTTATAGGCCAAAAATTCTGAATGACAAGGCAAGGTTATCATTGAGAGAGCTTGCAACTTGGCTTAAGTGGTAAGAAGGAATCTTTTGCATTTAATGCAAATAGTTAACTTTTTAACCATGGTTAAAAACCTCTCCTTGATCCAATCCTCTCTCAATTATTTCTAACTGATATTTATCAGTTATAACCTATCTATTAGTGATGACAAGGCTTCTAGAAAGAGAGGTTTGTGAAAAATGACTTAGAGTTCTTGCAAAATGACTTGTAATTCATGGTTATGGAGCTCTAAGTTTAATTTTCAAAACCTTAGCTACACAAAGTTTTTTAACTTCGACATTTTGGAAAGCTTGTAACAATACCTAAAACTTTCATGTTTTGAGTTTTTTCTGAATCACAATGGATCTATGTGAAAAATGGCCATGAAAGTAAGAAAAAACCATGTTTCTTAACACTTGAAAATATTTCTAACTGTTAGAAAAAATTCAAATCTTGACTTTTTGTTGACTTTTTCACATTTATTGATTTTTTATGATCATGATGGATTATTTGAAATTATTTTATGATTGAAAAGTTTGACTTTTTTGAGCAGATGAATTTTCATCAGATGACTCAGAATTTGTCTGATGAAGAAACATGGATTTTGTAATGTTTTGAATCAAAATATTAGGTCAAGATGTTGCATTGAAGATGTTAAGATCAATATTCAAGCAAATAGGTCATTCATTGAGCAGAAAGTCAATGATTCACTATCTTCGATCAAAACCCTAATTGGTCGATTCAAGGTAGATCATGAGAAAAAGTTGGGAATTTGAAGATCAAATGTTGATGATTGATTAAGATAGATCAATTGAGGTGAGTGGATACTCAAACCCTAATTTATTGGATCTTGAACAGATGAAATTTTGAAGATACCCTAACTTTGACTTTAGGAGCACACGCACGATCTATCCTATTCTGAAACTGTTAGTGATGCATATGTGGATAATGTAAGGTGGTATCTTAGGTAAAAAATTGGGGTATGACAGATGCCCCTATTTAAGTTTCTTTAACCTGAGATATGAAGATGAAGATCTTTGTCTCGATAGGTGTGAAGAGACTTAAATATCAAAATACACAGATTTTGGACCTAAGATACCAAAAAATGCGAATGATGCAAAATGATTGCAGAAAGTTTACCCAGGAAGTATCAAAGAATGATATGCTAGGGGAAAGATTGTGAGGATGTCTCAGCCTGTCTAAGACAGGAGAATCCTGTTTGTTAGGAAACAAGCATATGTTTCACTGGGAAAATAGATTCACAAAGCAAGGGAATGTCTGTTTCGCTTTGGGAAATGAAAATATTACCTTCTGTCAGCCTTGTGACAATGTTTAAGGTAATTGAAGATGATATTACCAATTATCAGCCTTGTGATAATTTTTTTGGTAATGAGCTCTTAAGATATTACCAATTACCAAAGAAAGTGATAATTATAACAAGGTAATTCTTGAGAATTTCATTGAGTATTCACCTTGTGAATAATGTACAATGATGGAAACAAACCTCGAATAAGTTTCTATTTTCACAGTTACAACCTTGCCAGGGATCTCTCTCTTAAGAAGATGCGGCATTTCGATTGTAAAGATACGTGTTTTCTTCAAATAGAAGGACAATCGTGGGATTTCTTGAACTTTCATGATTGAACTTTGTTAAGAAGAACAATCTTTTATGACAAGTTTCAAGATGGAAAGGAAATAAGCGGCTCGGATGACGAGGCTATTGCTTATTGTTTGTGGAGAATTTTTGTGAAATCTAGACCGAATTGGTTTAGAGACAAGATTCTATCCAGAATGAACTGAAATAAAACTATCAATCAATACTTTGTACCCAATGAGGAATGATCTCGATCGGGGACTAGAGAAAAATGTATTTCGCTTGGGGATAATCTATTGAGAGATGACACACCCATACTTGTTTTTGGAATAAATGCAACCTAAACAAGCGATATTGAAGCAAACATTTGAGAAATGCAGAATGCATTAATGATGCTAATATGTATGAATGATGAATGTCATGTATGTTGATAATAATTGACAAGACAACAAAAAGTATTTGGGAAAAGGACTACATCACAGTTCAAACAAATACTTAGCAAAATCTGCAAAAATGGTGTAGACGTTACTGATGATGAATCTGAGTTGCATGCTTTAAACTTTTCTGAAGAAAAGCATTTCACTAGAAACCTTGTTGGGGATACTTTTTGGATAAGAATACCGTCCTTTGATGATCTCTTTCGAGGGAAAAAAAACTTCTCAACAATTGTTTATCTTTCAGAGGTCGAAACACTCATGGAGAAAACTGTTGAAATTCTTTCTGTGTTCATAGTTCAAAGGAAAATTTCGCTTTTATTTCAAAATTTTGAAGTAAAAATTCATTTAAAACTTTTTTTTTTAGTTTCAAAAGTGATTTTCACAAGAAAAAGCGTTATTTTGCAAAACATAATAAAGCAGGAATTGCAAACAAATGGGCACAAGGCTCAAATTTTATTGATAGAATGGTAATTTACAAAAGTTGGAAATGATAATTTATTGGGAAAAGGCTACATTGAAAGAAAATAACCACTATTATCCTTAACAACTTTAAATTCCAATTGTGCTTGTTGCTTTTAGAAGATTTGATTGAAGATCCGTTGATGGAAGATTCTTCAGATTGACGAAGTACGGACTGCTGCAGTTACTTTGTTATTTTGATCCTTAATTTTTGCCTAGATTGCCTTTTCAGGTTTTCAATCTACCAGGATAAATTTCTGTTTATTGTCTCTAATTTTTGCCTGGACCGCCTTTTAAGGTTTTCAGTCCACCGAGCTGCTCATTTTTTCCTAAGCCGCCCTTTTCGGGTTTTCGACTTATCGAAATGTTTTTGTCTTTTAGACAAAGTATTTCTTGACCGCATCGATTCACGTGTTCGGAGTTCATCATCGTCCATGGTTGTGAGAGTCAAAGCACTGCCAAAAAAGCTTCTTTTGACGATGTACAGGCGTTCGTAATTAGGCGTCCATTTGCCCCTAGAATCTGGTTGAAAAGACAAAATCTTTTTAAGCACGAGGTCGCCTTCTTGGAATTCACGAGGTCGAACCTTTTTGTCGAAGGCTTTCTTCATCCTTCAATGATATGATTGTCCATGACATAGAGCGGCCAGACGTTTTTCTTCAATTAAGTTCAGCTGATCGTATTTGCTTTGACACCATTCGGCCTCAGAGAACATAGCTTCCATGAGAACTGTCATTGATGGAATTTCAACTTCTATGGGGAGCACTGCTTCCATGCCGTATACTAGAGAAAAAAGGGGTTTCCCATGTTGATGTACGTACTTAAGTACGGTACACATGTAAAGCAAATGGCAACATTTCATGCCAGTCTTTGTAGGTGATGACCTTCTTTTGGACGATCTTTTTGATGTTCTTGTTGGCGCAACGACGACTGCTCATCTTTGGTTTGTAAGGAGATGAGTTATGATGCTCAATCTTGAATTCCTCACACAGTTCTTTTATCATTTTGTTGTTCAAGTTTGATCCATTGTCTGTAATGATCTTACTTGGAACTCCATATCGGCAAATGAGGTTGTTCTTGATGAACCTCACAACCACTTGTCTTGTAACATTGGCGTAAGATGCTGCTTCGACCCATTTGGTGAAGTAATCAATAGCCACTAAAATGAAGCGATGTCCGTTTGACGCTTTTGGTTCGATCATCCCAATCATGTCGATGCCCCACATGGAGAAAGGCCACGGAGAGGAGAGAACGTTGAGTAGAGTCGGTGGCACATGGATCTTATCTGCGTAGATCTGGCACTTGTGACATCTCTTGACGTGTTTACAACAATCAGATTCCATTGTTATCCAATATTATCCTGCTCTCAAGATTTTTCTGGACATTGCAAGCCCATTTGAATGGGTTCCAAAGGACCCTTCATGCACTTCGTGAATTATCACGTCTGCTTCGTGTCTATCCACTCATCTGAGCAAGACCATCTCGAAGTTTCTTTTGTATAGCACATCTTTATTCAGGAAGAAATTTCTAGAAAGCCTCCTTAGAGTTTTCCTATCTTTGTGCGATGCCCCGAGTGGGTACTCCTGAGTTTGAAGGAAGCGTTTGATGTCGTGGAACCACGGTTTATCATCGATGACTACTTCAGTTGCAAACATATATGTAGGTCTTTCAAGGCGTCTGATTCTGATTTTAGGCATATCGTTCCAATGGTTGACTTTGAACATGGAAGATAGAGTGGCCAAGGCGTCTGCCATTCGATTCTGATCTCGAGGAATATGATGCAATTCAACTTTGTTGAAGAAAGTCAACAGACGTCTTGCATAATCTCGGTAGGGAATCAAACCAAGATGATGAGTTTCATACTTCTCTTTGATTTGATTGATCACAAGGGCTGAATCTCCATATATGTCAAGGATCTTGATCCTTAAGTCGATGGCTTCTTCGATACCCATGATACAAGCTTCATATTCTCGCGATATTGTTGGTGCAATCAAACAAAGAATCGGGCGAAACGGATATGAGAACCCTCGGAGTAATGATGACTTCCCCAATTCCATTGCCATAGACGTTAATTGCTCCATCAAAGATTAAGCCCCATCTAGATTCTGGATCAGGACCTTCTTCAGGTAACGGTTCGTCACAATCTTTCATCTTTAAGTACATAACATCCTCGTCAGGGAAGTCAATCTTGAGAGATTGGTGTTCCTTGATCGGTTGATAAGCCAAGTGATCGGCGAGAATGCTTCCTTTGACCGCTTTTTGGGCGCGGTACTGGATGTCATATTCAGATAATAGCATCTGCCGTCGAGCGATTCTCCCTGTTAAGGCAGACTTTTCAAAGAGGTACTTGATCGGATCCATTTTGGAGATTAACCAAGTCGTGCGATTGATCATGTACTGGCGGAGACGTTTCGAAGCCCACACCAAAGCACAACATGTTTTCTCGAGCATGGAGTAACGAGTTTCACAATCTGTGAACTTTTTACTCAAGTAGTAGATGGCATGCTCTTTCTTACCGATTTCATCTTGCTGTCCAACCACACAACCCATGGAATCTTCTAGCACGGTAAGGTACATGATTAACGGTCTTCCTTCGACTGGAGGAATCAATATTGGAGGTTCTGACAGGTATTCCTTGATACTGTCGAACGCTTTTGGCAATCTTCATCCACACAACCTCTTGATTTTTGGAGAAGCTTGAATGTTGGTCCACAAGTAGCGCTCATTTGAGATAAACTGAGATGTAATTCAACCGCCCAAGAAACTTTACTTGCTTTTCTGTATGTGGCGTAGGCACTTCTTGAATAGCCTTGACTTTGTCAGGGTCAACTTCAATACCTCTTGTACTAACGATGAAACCTAGGAGTTTTCCAAATCTTCCCCATGTCTTCGGGAGCCATTCTGATCTGATTATAGCCAGAGAAACTGTCCATGAAGGAAAAGACGTTGAACTTATCAGTGATATCCACTAGCATGTCGATATGCGGTAGTCGGAAATCATCTTTTGGACTAGCTTTGTTCAAGTCCCGGTAGTCAACACACATTCTGACCTTTCCGTCTTTCTTTGAGACAGGCACTATGTTGGCTAGCCCTTGAGGATATTCAGAGGTGACACGGAAACCTGCGTCAAGCTGCTTTTGAACCTCCTTTTTTATTTTGTCACCGATCCGGGTGAACCTTCTCGCCTTTGTTTAATCGGACACTCCGTTTTAATGGCAAGTGATGCTCTACGATGTTGGTATCCAAACCTGGCATGTCCTGGTAGGACCAAGCAAATACATCGACGTATTCTTTGAGAAGATCTATCAGTTTTACCTTGACGTTGTTGTCGAGTAGAGCTCGATGTTTACTTTTTTGTCTTCCTCGTAACCTAAGTTGATTGCTTCCAAAGGCTTTGTGAGGTCGAATGATCCTTTCTCGTGCTTAAGTAGTCGGAAATCTCATCCAGATCTCTTCTTGATCTTCTTCCTCGGCCGAACATGTGGAATTCAAAGTTGAGAGAGAGCGTAGAGTTATTGCGTTCAATGGATTTGTCCATCGTTAATCTACATGTTTGATTTATGTTAAAAATTATTATTATTTTTTATTATTATTTTTTAAAAAAAGTTAATGTGAAAGTGTATGCAAATTATTATTATATTTTTTGAAGATGCTTGTTTTTTTTTGGTTTTTTTTTAGGATTACAATTTCCAGAAAAAGGGTAAAAAGCAAAAAAACAAACACAAAATGTGAGAATCAAAACAACGCTTTTAGTTATGATTCACAATATGAAACAGGGCCCTAAATACAAACTCATTTGTCTTGGGCAAGACAAAGAGAAATTATTTAAAAGCTAAACCCTATAAAACATCTCTCTACCTTGGGTGAGGCAAGTATTCAAAATAAAAGCAAAATAAACTACTTAGAACTATGAACATCAGTCTGAACTTTAACAGGCTTCCAATAGTGACGAACTCCTTGAAAGTCTAGGTATTCTGGTAGTTTTCCTTTTGGCTTATTTCTCGTTTAGACTTTGATTGTTGGTCGAACAGGCTTTGAAGACTCTAGTCGGTTGACCTTGCCTTTTGAGCTGCTGAAGCGATCTTCTTCTGCTTGATTGACAGGTTGAGGAGCATAGAATGCAACATATGTGCTTTCAAGTGGCATGTATTATGGATTCTTGGGATGTACTTCCCAATCATCTGGGTGAAGAGACTCTTTATCCGAGACACTTTCCAAATCGTTTCCAGAATTGTCTTCCTGATCTTCTTCGGTAATTGCGTTGATATGGTGATAATCAAAATCTAGCTTAACAAACTCGGCAGACGTATTAAAGCAGAGATTTTCATTTGGGTTCTCAAATTGATGATGAGATCGAGAAGATGTGTATGACTCTTCTGGTTGACTGAGATACTCAGTAGGATCATCCCATCCAGTTGGTTGGATGTCTTCAATTCTGATCTTTGAGCTTTCAGGAGTGGTATATCACACCATAATGTCAAATTTTCCACTTGGCTCTCCCAAGGTATCCCAAACTTCAGATGCGATCGGTGGAATTTTATTCTCATCATCTTGCAGGAACATGCCTTTGAATTGGTCGAAAGGATGATAGAACGGCACATGCGATTCTTCCTGGGACACATATTCCAAGTTGTTAAGATAAGTGCCCCACTCTTCGGATTCGGAGAGATTTTCTTCATTACCTTCATCGATAAGAACATTAACCTCTTGAGGAATAGGGTTTAAGAAACCTCCGCTGTGGAATACTTCTTTGATTGGACGAAGAGTTTCATCCTTTTTATTGGCTTTTGGAAATACTGGAGCAAATTCGAGCCCTGTTTTTGTTTCGTTGTTGACAGGATTTATCACTTGTTCCCAACCTGCGGCATTACCGTTCTTCACTATCTGCGCTGCTTCTTTGTAAGAGGAGATATACGATCTGCTTTTCTTTGTAGGTTCATCTTCTAACGAAAGTCCTTGGAACTGTGTCCCTTCAACATCGTCGGCGGTGATGAAAGAAAAAGTGGACAAATGGCTTACTAATAAAGCTTGTTCACCAATAATGGTTACTAGCTTCCCATTTGTCGTGAATTTCAGTTTTTGGTGGAGCGTGGATGTCACTGCTCCTACTTCGTGTATCCAAGGTCGTCCTAATAAACAACTGTGAGCAGCTGGAACGTCCATGACCTGGAAGGTAATTTGAAAAGTATGTGGACCAATCGTCATTGGAAGGTCGACTTCCCTAATAACGGATTTCTTGATCCATCAAGGCCTTGACCACTACATCATTGGATTTCATCGCCTTTGTAAGACAAACGAGTAAAGGTCGTTTTTGGCATTACATTCAAGGATGAGCTAGTGTCCACTAGCACATTAGATAGAGAGTCTGATTGGCAATTCATAGAGATATGTAGAGCAAGGTTATGATCTCTTCCTCCTCTCGGGAGTTCTTCATCATCAAGCTTAAATTGTTGCAAGTTGTTATGTTGCCTACAATTCCACCAAATTGATCAGAAGTTATGTCGTGATTCATGTAAGCTTGATCTAACACTTTCATTAAGGCTTCTGGGATTCGAATTTAGAAGTAAAAGAGTATTGAGATTTTGAGGAGTCTCAGACCGCTTGATCTACAACTCTGTACCCACTCTTCTTGATCACCTTTAGAATCTCGTCGAAGTCTGAATTGACATTGGTTCGATCAGACGGACCAACGTTTATGTCTGGATTACCAATAGGAATTCCCATAGGATTCTCAGTAGGTGCATCAACAGGATTTGGTCCAACAGCGCGAGCAATGGGCTGCTTTGGTGGCAACAGGGTATACACGCGTCCACTTCGAGTTACCCGTCCTATTTCAGTGATGTTAACGACAACTGAAAGAGTTGGTATGGGTTTCTCCTTCCCATCTTCTATCATAGTTGTGTTGTAATGATAGGGAACTGCTTTGTCAGAGTTGTAAGGAGCAGGACTAGGTAAACAGATTACCAAAGGAGAGTTTGGAACTCTTGGACCGTTGTACTCAACTTCTACACACTTGGGCATATTGAAGTAGGGGATAATGATGTTTACTTCGGGAATTTCCGAGTTGATATCTGAGACTAAAAGCTCATGCAGATAATACCCTACCATATTCACGCATAATCGCTCCTCGCTTTCTAAAGATCTGAATGTCGCCAATGTCTATTAATCGTTGAAGGTATGCTCTTACAACTGGACATCCTCGAAAATTTGTAAAGTAAATTCTGCAGGCTGTGTAGTTATGTTTAGCAAAAGGCCCATTATGGAAATATAGCATGTAGTTGTACCAAGCTTTCTCTTATCATATTTGTATCAGTGATGAGATACCGATCTGTATTTCTGAGTATCAAATTCACGGTATGTCCACTATGATTAAGAAGTGGATTCGCTTGCACATTTGGATTTGCATTCTTGAAGGAGAGAAGATTAGACCTTACTAATCTTTGAACTTCGGCTTTCAGTGTTATGCAGTGTTTGAGATCATGACCTGGTGCCCCTTCATGAAAAGGGAAAGACATATCTGCTTTGTACCACCAAGGTAACTTGTCTGGTACAGGGGGTGGTAATCTTGTTTGCACAAGATTTTTTTCTATCAAGGCAAGATATAATCCCGTGTAAGTCATCGGAATTGGATCAAATTGGGAGATTCGAGGAGTACAATTCTGATTGTTGTTGAATTGTTGAGCCTGCTGTCGAAGATGTTGATTTTGCTGGAATTGCGGGGTAATTCCCATGTTTAGATTTGCATTAACAACTGGTGCTATTGTCATACCCCAAAATTTGCCCTCCTACTTCTCAAGACATTTCATACACCCATACTCAAGGATTCCTCAAGGGTTGATTAGACAAACCCTCTCCTAGACAATCAACCCAAACTAGGGTTTGGGAATTCTCAGATCCAGATGGACTTCCAACATCTCCAGTGGTCATCATGCCTCCTCATATGCTTCAAAGATTCTCCATGTCAAGTTTCAAGCCTCACAAGTCAAGTTTCCTCATGCAATTGCTCGATGGTTGAAAATCACAGTATTGGACAAAAGTCAACTGTGGTCAACATGCAGTCAAACTTCATGATTTTTGGTCAACATCCTCATTTTGAAGTTACATTCATCATTTGATCAAGGATTGATCATGATTCATCAAGAAAACTCAAGATTTGCTCAAAAGTCAAACTTTCTAAATTAGGGTTTCTTAGTGAAAAGTCAACCAAACTTTGACTGAGCATAACTTCTTCATACTTTCTCAGAAATTTTTCCACCACCTCATGTTTTGAAGGAAATTCAATTATCTACAACTTCATGTCTCACAAGAATGTTCAAAAAATGCTTCATTTGGAAGGCATGGATCAAAACATTAGTGTCCTTTTCAAAGTCAACAAAAGTCAACTTTTTGTTTTGAAGATATATTGAGCATGGAAACTCCAATTGAGATGAAACCAAAGAGGTTGGTTAGAGGACTCTTAGAGCTTTCCAAAAAGTCCAAGAACACTCAAAAATGTGGAAAATTGAGCAAAATACACTATTTAGAAGTTGGGCATTTTTGAACAATTGCACATATTTAGAAATTGAGCAAAAATGCAATTTTTTCCAAATGGGCCTTTAATTTTATGATCCAAACTTGATCATAATATTATTTGTGACCTATTGATGCTTGACCATGACAATTTTCTATTTTATTGATTTATTTTTGAATTTAAAACCATTTAATTCAAAATTAAATTATATAAAATATGAAAATAAGATATTTTTCCAAAAGGAGTGAATTTATATCAAACTTGAGGTCCAAGATAGCCCATGGAACATGCCAAATTCGTGCTAGCTCTCACATTGAAGAGAAAATCAAATTTTTTCCAAAATTTGATTTTATTTGAAAAGAAATAAATGCACATTCAAGATCAAATCTTTTTTCACACTCTTTGCCATCCCAAATCACTCTATAAATACCAAGCAAGCTGCATCACAAACCACACGAAACCCTAGCTCAAAGCATAACCCTTATTTTGCCAAAAAATTTCTCAAAGTTGGAAAATTCGAATTCTAAATTCCAGCCAAATTCAAGGTGTTTTGAGCATTCAATCTTGCTCCTGAGGTTCCCAGCAAGCAATCCCAATCCTCACATCAAGCCCAGGCTTCCCAGATCGTGTCCCCAAACTCACACCCGTTTGAAATCTTTCTCAATTTGGATTTACATATATCATGCATTGTTAATCGTTTTCGTGTGTTTATTTGTATTCAGGGCACGCATTAGGTCACATTAGAACCATTACATGCAAGCTTAGACGTGAGAAAACTGGTTTGCCATGGTTAGGGCAATTCAAGCTATTTCGTTCGAACTAGCCTTTACAGGTCTATTCAGTCGAAACCAACGGCACCATTGAATTTCAGAAGGGTCGAAATAGGTGGACTAGGTCTTTCTTTTGCTTTTAATCTTCGTATTTTGCAGGTTTGGGAATTTTAGTCATCGGAGAAGACGATCGGAGCTAGGGCTCCGGCGTCGTTGACTGACTTGGACTCCGGCATAGCTTGCGTGGCGTGAGGGAATGTTCTGATTCGCTCCTTCGTTCCACCTGGGGTCCACACACGGCTGACTGGGTTTGAATTCAAATCAGGGACACGCGTACAATTATAAGCCATTGGTTTTGTTTTCCAGACACCAAAGACACGTTGGCCCAGTGGTTAAGGCGCTGGCTGTAGAAGTTTCTCCTCAAGGTCTCCAGTTCGAACCACACCAGGACAGGTTTCCTTTTTCTTTTTTACAAACTTCATATTTTGACTATTTTTCATATTTTCTTATTTTCTTAATATTTTCATATTGTTTTCATTTAACTTCAAATAACTTTTATCATGCATTAAAAAAAACCAAAAATATTTTTCTTTTTTGCATTATTTTCAGAAAATGTTTATTTAATTTATAAAATTAAAAATATTATTTTTGCATGCATATTTAATTTAATTTCTATTTTATCATTTAAATCACTTTTAATTGATTTTTAATTATTAAATTAACTCCAAAAATTCCCAAAAAATTCTTTTAGCATATTAATGTTATTTCCAGCATGAAAACATTTTTCTCATTCAAAAATTATTATTTTTACTAACATTTTCCTCTTATTCAATTTTCTCGTATTTCCCGATTTTTCATCTGTTCACAAGTTATCTCGTTTCGGACAATTTTTTATCGTTTTCTTTTCATATTATGTAATTGCTAATGGGATGTAATAGTTTAATTAGGACTTTAATTTTCCGCACTTTTCAATTATGTATCTTCCCCAAAGCCATGTAATAGCGTAGGATTTATGTTTCCGCATTTTTACTTTCCGCAATTTAATTTCCGCACCCTATAAACTGTTAGTAACTAGGCGTGTATGGCAAGATTAAAATCAACATAGCTCATTCTTAACTTCAAGATAAAAATACCTGAAATTGACACACTTTTTCACACATGCACCCCTTAGGGTAATTCTCTCGTTGCCTTTACGATTACAAATGGTCATGTTCCTCGAACGTAGAGGTATCCTAGCACCGCTGTTTCAAAACAAATCATCATAGTCCTTCGATACAAAGATCATAAGACCCACGATGTCGCCTCCGAATACATGATCTTGACCGATCGTCGCCACGAAAATGATGATAGTCCCTTCGAATGTGCTAGGATACTTCCTACAAGTTGCTTTTATGACCATCCAATGTCCCTTCGAATGTCCGCTTACATCCAACGAATAGGGTTACCTACCAACTAATAGTATGGATAGCACTATTCTAAAGGAACGAAAATAACACGAAAACGACAATTCGGTAAATAAGACTCTTAGTTGCTTGCTCTATCAAAATACTTTTCACACCTCACACTTTTGTCAAAGTTCAAACTCTTTTCAAAACGAAACATTTTAACACTTTGTATACATTCCTACATGAATCATTACAAAGTCAAAGCGAAATGCCTTTTTCAAAACATTTTTTCAAACACATAAAGCACAATTTTAAAGATGATCTAAGAGCAACTAAGAGCTCAGAGATAACTACGGATGTGGGTAATACCTTCCTTTTCATAACCTTCTCCTTACTCGTAATCTAACGAAGGTCTTTTTTCTGTACTTTTACCTTCCCTTAGTTAGATAAAAGAAAATTCGGTGGCGACTCTTGCTATCCGCATATTTATATACAAAACCTACAAAGTCGGCTTCACCGACATGTAATCGCGACTACGGGAGACACCCTAAAGAGAGAATACCTTAGGATTTCTAGATCACCTTTATCGCTTTCTGCTTGACTTGCTTGCTTTATCTTTAAGGGTTGCTTGGGTATTATATTTGTGGGGATCCTACACCCGATCCGCCTTTTAGGTAAGTAGCAATAATCATCGCGACTGCTAGACGATATCGAAACGGTCAACATGATGGCTACCTTAGTATGACACTTGGATGTCCTGATACTTCTTCATTTCCAAGTTGAGGATAGTATTTGGCTTCGCGTTGTGTCATCAAGCACTAACTAAACTTTTAGAACCTTAATTGACCCATCTTGGCCATTAGAAGGTAGTGAGATGGCCGGCTTTGGTGTAGACTAAGGTTGGTTGATACTGATGCTACGCTCATTAAGATTAGACTTTTGGGATATTTTCGTCGACCACTGGTAGTCGATTGAAATAAACACCTACGAGAAAGATCAATGATATGAGATTCCTAGAACCCGTATTATTATAGGACAGATGAACCAACTCAAACTTTTGTGGGTAATCACCTATACCTCATGCAAGCCTTAAACCTAGGCTCATTGTGTGAATTGTTTGTGCTAAACATGACATCATGACATCATCGCATTGCATATCATTTCTAACTATTTCAAGGACCTAGGGATTTATCTTTGCCTGTTTTGTAGGATTATGGCTTCTAGAAAGACTATCCGAATCAACTTCATGGGTATACCTTCTCAACTCAAAGAATTGGTTTCGAAATTCCCGACCATGCCCAATTCATCAAGAGACATGGTTATTTGCTTGACTTGGTTATATCCGGTTTTGAAGAAGATATGATGCATGTCTTATTCAGCTCTTTGATCCAAACCCATTGCTTTACATTCTGATTATCGCTTGGTTCCTACTTTGAAGAGTTCTCTAAGTTACTGGGGTACCTATTCTTGACCAAATGCCATTCACCGGTTTAGAAAAGGTTCCTAGGTATGAAGACATCGATCAGATTACATCTAAGCGCTCGGACATTGAAGCCAATTGGGAAACTAGAAGTGAGTTAAGGGTTTACTTGCTAAGTTCTTAATTAAGAAAGCCCGAGAATTCCTCAAAGTTATGAGTTTCATGCATTCAAGATATTGTGGCCTTGCTAATCTATGGTTTGGTTCTATTCCATAACTCGATCAATTCATAGATGTCAACGCCATCAAGTTGTTTCACCCGCAACCTCGTGCCTACTTTACTTGGAGATATTCTACATTCTTCCACACTGTACTACTAAAAGACAAGGAACTCTCATGTGTTGCATACTGCTACTTTCTAGGTGGTTTATTTCGCACCTTCCTCCATCAGTTTTGAAGAACGAACAAAGGTTGAAGTGGTCTCAAAGACTAATGTCACTCTCTCATTCAGATATCCGTTGGAATCTTTTCTCTCAAAAGGACTTCACATTCATTGACCGTTGTGGAGAATTCCCTATTGTACCGCTACTTGGTATAATGGGAGGTATCACTTATAACCCTTCTCTAGCTCTACGTCAGTTTGGTTTTGCTCGAAGAGATGGTCCTCATGATATGCTTCTCCAAGATATTGTGTTCGACTACAACCACGATCTCCAGAATTACCGACGAAGGTTCATACACGCTTGGGGCATGGTAAAGAAGACTAATACCAAGACTTTGGGGCACCAAAACTCCATTCCTTGGGAACCTTACCTCAAATGGGTGCGAGCTCGAGCTCAAAACCTCATGATGCCATTCACGCCTGTTTTACCAGTAATTATGGAACCTGTTGCTATAGGTGACGTACCCTACTGATTTTGAAGACTTGAAGAGATCCTGGATTCAACTTAAAGAAGAAAGGGATACCTTTGAAGCTCAGTGCTACGCAAGTGAGAAGAAAGTGCTAGAGTTGACCAAGCTACTTCACGAGGAGCGAAACATCAACGCCTACCTCGGCATCAAGAGGAAGCGCCCATGGGAGACTTAGAGCTTTAGGATTCATATATTTTTCTTTTATTTGTTTTGAACTATCTTTTGTACTTAAAAATAAAAAGAATAAAAAGAGAACTAATAAATGTTTGTTCATTGCTTGTTTAACAAATTTAAATCTCTAAGGTCCTTGAAAACATTGCATTGCATTTGCATAAACATTGCATATCATAGCATAACATTGCATCATGTACATTGAAGATTGGTTTTCATTCTCTCGCTATTTATTTTAGCAAATGGCTCTTGAATGATCACAAAGATCTTCGTGCTCAATGCTCAGCCCAAAGAATGTTCACTAGCTTGGTCAAAGGCCAAGAGGATCTGAAGAAGCTCATCAACAGAAAGAAGAAGGTCGTCGGTCTCCTCAACATGGGCAGACGCTACAAAGGTGGTCCTAAAGTGGTCAGTCAAATAGAGCTCTCAGAAGGACGTGTCAAGAATGAGGGGAGTGTCAAGGGTAATGAAGATGATCAGCGTGAGCCTGAGAAGGAGAGAGAGGATCGCTCTGACTATAGCCAGTACTCTGATGAAGGTGACAAGTACAAACAACTTGAAGAACGTCTGAATGTCGTAGAAAACCTGAAGATGTCAGGGTTGAATTTGGATGATCTGAGTCTTGTCCCTGGTGTGGTAATTCCTCCCAAATTCAAAGTTCCAACTTTTGCCAAATATGATGGCATTTCTTGTCCAAGTCGCATCCAAGTCCTATGTTCGTAAGATCAACCCCACACCGATGATGTAAAGTTGTGGATGCACTATTTTCAAGAGAGTTTGTCCGAACTCGCTTGGAGTGGTATTATCACCAGAGAATGACCGATTCAGATTGGAGTGACTTAGCGGATGCTTTCTATAGGCAGTATCAGTACAATGCTGAATTGACACCCACCCGCATGCAACTACAGAGTATGTCCATGGGTCGCGATGAGAAGGTCAAAGAATATGCTCAGAAATGGAGAGGTCTAGCAGGCAGAGTTCAACCACCCTTGTCCAATAGGAGTTGGTTGATATGTTTATGGAACACCGACAGCCCGTTCTTCAATCATCTGATTGGGAACTCTTCAGCCGGATTCACCGAGCTGATATTGACAGGAGAGCGTATTGAAGCTGGTAGAGCGGAAAGATTCATGTAGAGTCATCTTCAAATACTTCGAAGAGATCTTTTGGTGGTAAGAAAGAAACTAATGTTGTGTATGGTCAGAAAAGTCGAGCCAAGACCGACCGTTCTCAATCTGTGGGGCAGATCTCTAATCCTGCATCAACACAACCTCATCGAGACAACGCGCGTAGCCAGAACGCGCCACGAAGACAGTTTACGAAGATC
>CM038794.1:72619437-72679445 GCA_021764765.1 Vicia sativa | reverse complement strand
AACACTTTGTATACATTCTACATGATCATTACAAAATTAAAACTAATCTTTCAAAACATTTTGTCAAACACCGAAAACACTTTTAAAAAATGAGCTGAAGCAACTAAGAGCCCGTAGAAAACTACACGGATGGAAAGGTGCTAATACCTTCCCTTTTCATAACCTTCTCCCACTTACTCGAATCTAACGATGGTTTTTCTGTTCTTTTCACCTTCCCTTAATTGGATAAAAGAAAAGTCGGTGGCGACTCTTGCTATCCGCACATTTGCGATAAAAAGCAAAAAACTCAAACTCGATTCACCGTGTTGGAATCTGGCGACTACGCGGGCATACACCTAAAGAGAGAATACCGGGATTTTTAGATCATTTTTTGATTTCATTTGACTTGTATGCTTAATCTTAAGGGTTGCTTGGGTATTATACTTGTGGGGATCCTACACCGGATCCGTTTCCTTAGGTAAGTAGCAATAGATCGTGCGACCGTTAGGCGTATACCGAAGCGGTCAACATGATAGCTACGTTAGTGTGACACTTTGGATGTCACGATACTCTTCATTTCAAGTTGAGGATAGTATTTGGCTTCTGCGTGGTGTCATCGACTAACTCAACTTTTAGAACCCTAATTGACCCATCTTGGCCATTAGAAGATAGTGAGATGGTCGGCTTTGGTGTAGACCGAGGTTGGTGATACTCGATGCTCGCTCATTAAGATGAGACTTTTGGGATATTTTCGGTCGACCACTTGGTAGTCGTATTTAAATAGCCTCTGAGAAAGATCAATGATATGATTCCTAGAACTCGGTTACTATTATAGGGACGGGATGAACGAACTCAAACTTTTGGTAGGTAATCACTTATACCTCATGCAAGCCTTAAACCTAGGGCTATTGTGTGATTTGTTTGTGCTTGCTAAACATGACATCATGACATCATGACATTGCATATCATTTCTATATTTCAAGGACCTAAGGATTTATCTTTGCTCATTTTGTAAGTATTATGGCTTCTAGAAAGACTATCCGAATCAACTTCATGGGTACCTTCTCGACTCAAAGAATTGGTTTGAAATTCGATCATGCTCAATTCATCAAAAGATGGTTATCTACTTGATCGGGTTACCTCGGTTTGAAGAAGATATGATGCATGTCTTATTCCGATTCTTCGATCCGAAACACCATTGCTTTACATTCCCTGATTATCAGTTGGTTCCTACCTTGGAAGAATTCTCTAAGCTACTTGGGATACCTATTCTTGACCAAATGCCATTCACTGGTTTAGAAAAATTTCCTAGAATGCGATGACATCGCATCGACATTACATCTAAAGCGCTCAGACATTGAAGCTAATTGGGAAACTAGAAGCGGAGTTAAGGGTTTGCCAAGTTCCTAATAAAGAAAGCCGAAATTCCTCAAAGCTATGAGTTTCAAGCATTCAAAGACATCTTTGCCTTTCTAATCTACGGTTTGGTTCTATTTCCTAACGGATCAATTCATAGCGTGAGCGCCATCAAGATATTCCTCACTCGCAATCCACGCATACCTTACTGGAGACATCCTACATTCTCTCCTCCATACCATCAAAAGACAAGGAACTCTCATGTGTTGCATACGTTACTTTCCGGGTGGTTTATTTCGCACCTTCCTCCATCAGTTTTGAAGAGCGAGCAAAGGTTGAAGTGGTCTCAAATTAATGTCACTCTCATTCGAGATATTCGTTGGTGTCTTTTCTCAAAGGACTTCACATTCATTGAGCGTTGTGGGAATTCCCTAATGTAGCACTCCTTAGCATAAGGGGAGGTATTACTTACAACCCTTCTATAGCTCTACGTCAGTTTGGTTATGCTCGAAGAGATGGTCCACATGATATGCTTCTCCAAGACATTGTGTTCGACTACAACCACGATCTCCGAATTACCGGCGAAGGTTCATACACGCTTGGGGCATGGTAAAGGCGATACAAGACTTTGGGGCACAAAACTCCATTCCTTGGGAACCTTACCTGAAATGGGTGCAAGCTCGAGCTCAAAAACCTCATAATGCCATTTACACCCGTGCTACCAGTAATTATGGAACCTGTTGCTATAGGAGACGTACCCTATACTATCCTCCATCCCGACATGCCTCTGCGATTTGAAGACTTGAAGAGATCTTTGATTCAAATAAAGAAGAGGGATACATTCGAAGCTCGGTGCTATGCAAGTGAGAAGAAGTACTAGAGTTGACAAAGCTACTTCACGAGGAGCGAACATCAACACCTACTTCAACACGAAAGGCGCCCATTATGCTTGCGTTTTGTTTAATATTAAATTATATTATTATTTTGAATTACCGTTTAATGATTGTTTTGACAACGAGAATAATTATATTAATCGGTAAAATATTATTCGGACCGATAGTTAATTCCCCGGAATTATATTAATAGGTTGAGTTAATGATATAATTTGATGATATGATTTAATGATATAATTAGTGTGTTAGGAAGAGAGAGGGGTGGGAGAAGTAATGGCTAGAGTTGGGTTTCTCACCCTTAGTTAGTATGACAACATATCATATAAAAGCATTTTCCCCCACCTTTTCATAACATAACATCAAAACACTAAATATAGAAAGTTGGAGAAAAGTTAGGGTTTAGAAGAGGCAAGAAGAAGAGATCAAGAAGAAGAGCAAGACTTGGTTGGAGAATCATCAAGAACACTTAAAGCTTACTAGGTAAGGGGTTTGATTTCCATCTCTTATAGTTAGGGTTTGGTGGATTTTAATTTGATTTTTGGAAAAACAATTGATAGATAGTATAGAGTGGTGTTGGATGATTATTGATAGGTTTGATAGAAATAGTTGGAGTTTGGAGATAGCCTTGATAGTTGATTTCATAATGGTTTGTTGGTTGATTGTTAGAGTGGTTTAGAAAGGTTGATTTTGGAGTATGTTTTGTGGGTTTATTAGGTGATAACTTGTAGAAATGAGAGTATGGAAATGAGAAGGAAAACCATGGTAGAAGAATGAGAAAAACCCAAAAGGATGGAGTTTTCACGCAGGCAAATCAACACGGGCCGTGTTGATTTAACAAATGTTCCCTTTAAAATGGAAATTTTAGTTGTGCGAGCAATCAACACGACCGTGTTGCTGCACGGGCACCCGTGTTGATGCCTTTGTCTTGGAAAAAATTGCGTGCGGGCTTTTCAACGGGCCGTGTTGCTGCACCTGAACCCGTGTTGATGTCTGTGTATTAAACTTTTGATTTTCGCACTTCTTTTCGAACCCGATTATATTCCGATTTTAAGGTTGATGTTTATAACTTATGGTAATTAAGAATGACTTCCGTGATAATTATTTATGTTTTACTATCTTTCCGTTTTTGGAAATTGAAGGATTAATTGATGATGATGTTTGCGATGGTGTATTTAATTATGAATACTTGTTGTTTATGCGAAGTGATGACATGTTTATTTGGTGATTGGTAATGATATTTGCGATGGTGTATTTGATTATGAATACTTGTTGTTTATGCGAAGTGATGACATATTTATGTGATGTGAATAAATATGTAGACTCTATGTCAATTGTGATGGCGAAGATGATTTATTGTTGTGTAGTCTTTGTTATTGAGTCGCATACATTTCATAAGCGAAGGGCTTTTGTGCCAAGCGATGATGGCTTTTATGCCGGCGAAGTTGGGCTTTATGCCTTGTGTCCCTAATTACGGACAAAGCGATGGGTACCACATGCATAACATAGTCGTGTCTCATGGAGTCCATTATGTTTATTTTGGGTCGGTCGTGTTCATGTTCGAGTTGTTTATCATTGAGTCCTTAATTGATGAATGATAATTGAATTGGACGGTACATGGTGTTTTGGTGTTGATCGAGTATAATGATTGTGTGATGGAGTTAATGTATTGATTTATACACTAAATGTTAACTTAAAGTATGTAAGTTTAAATACATGTTGACATACTTTATTTACCTTATATCATTTATAATTTCAACTATCTATATATTCCATTATTGCTTTGAATCATAAGTTTTGGAATTATCTCACCCTTTACTTGTTTCGCCGTCACCTATATATTGGTAGCGTGCGGTGATCGAGGATGAGGAGGATTAGCTCGAGTCATTTTATTTTGTGTCGTTCTTTGAGTCGTTGTAACACTCGGGATTTGGGCGTGACATTATTTTGATAGGATAGCTTATATACTATCTTATTATGTGATAACCTTATGTATTGATGACAACATGATGTTATGTATATTTGTAAAACATATCCATTGTGTTGTGAATATTCTTATATGCGTATGATGAATTATGTATGATTGGTATATCCGATTTTGATGTGCATTATAATGCTAATTGTTGGAATCTTGAAGATGTGATGCCTCAATTTTGTGTAATAGAATTTTGAAACTCGTTTTATTATGTAATTCGCGGGGTAGAATTGGGGTGTTACATTAGTGGTATCAAGCGAGTCGGTCATCCGGCCAAGTTGTTGAGTTGTTGTTGTTTAACAATCAAGTATTGTTATTGTTGATTCTAAATTCTTGTTTTGTTGTGAGCGAAGTTGTTATGGTTGGTAGAACAGGGTAGGAATCTTGGTAGGAATCTTTGGTGGGATCTTTGGTAGGAGCGATGATGCTATTGCTCTTCTATGCAGGCGATGGCTCAGGCTTTCCAAAACCCACGAATCTTGGCGAGGCAGCGGGACTCGTGGTTTGGCGACCTTCCGGGAGAATCCACCTACTTTCACGGGAAGTATGATCTGAAGGCGCTCTAACTTGGTTGAAGGAGATTGAGAGAATCTTTCGGGTGATGGATTGCACTTTGCGCGAGAAGTTCGTTATGGTACTCATAAGTTAAGTAAGGAGGTGATGATTGGTGGGTTGACACCGTCAAAGGCTTGAGGTCTGGTGAAGAGATAACGTGGGAAGTTTTTCGTAGGGAGTTCTTGAGGAAGTACTACCGGAGGATGGGGAAAGAAGGAGATTGAATTCCTTTCACTAAGGCAGGGGCATGTCGATCCGCAGTTATCTTGCGAAGTTTATTGAGCTAGCTAAGTTCTATCCCACTTTGATGATGAGGTGCTGAGTTTTCCAAGTGCATTAAATTTGAAAATGGCTTGCGTACGAGATTAAGAAGGCGATCGGTTGAAAATCCGTGTCTTTGGTTTGATTGATAGTTATGGGATCTTTGAAGAGGATAGTAGCACATTATAAGGTGTTGTCCGATAAGAGAGCAAGGGCCAGCGAGCCGTGGGAAGCCTTGATGTCCCAAGCGGTAAAGGGAAGCAGCAGCGTTTCATGGACCAGGGACTAGTGGGGAGATGCTCCTGCTAGTATCGTTTGTTACAAATGTGGGAAACACAGCCCCAAGAGTAATGTTTGTAGGGTGAGGAAGACTAAAGAGAATGAAGTAAGGTGTTTCCGATGCGGTGAAGTTGGCCATGTGATTCGTGATTGCAAGCATAGAGATGTGGTTTGTTTTAATTGTGGTGAGGAGGTCACACAGTCCTCAATGTAAGAAGCCCAAGAAGGCAAGGAGTGGGAAGGTGTTTGCCTTGTCGGGTGCTCGGCGGCAAATGAGGATGGACTTGTTCGGTACTAGTTTCATTAATAGCATTTCCCTTATTACTATTATTGATCTGGTGCTACTCATTGTTTTATTCTTTTGATTGTGTTAAGAGGTTGGGTCTTACTTTGTCATCTCTAGATAGAGATATGGTGGTGGAAGTTCGGCTAAGGAGCGATTACTACTTCTTTGTGTGTACAAATTGCCCTTTTCAATCTTTGGTAGAGACTTCGTGGTGGATCTCATTTGTTTACCGCTTGTTGGGTTGGGCGTGGTTTGGGTATGGATTGGTTGAAAGCTAACTATGTCCATATCAATTGTTATGACAACATTGTGAGGTTTTCTTCCTGCGGAAGAAAGATCAAACTATGTTGGTGTCGGCGAAACAATTGAAGGAGTTCATGAAGAGATGAAGCGTCGGTTTTCTTGTTGATGGCGACTCTTTACGTGGAGAGTCAATCTGTTATTGCAAACTTTCGGTGGTGTCGACTTCCACAAGTGTTTCTGAGATTCCTAGTGCACCCCGAAAGAAAGTCGAGTTTTCGGTGGATCTTGTCCACAGTACCAGACCTATTTCCATGGCGCCATCTGGGATGTCCATAGACTATCAAATTGAAGAGTCAATTGGAAGATTTGCTTGAGAAGAAGTTTGTTAGCCGAGTGTCACCATGGGGAGCTCTGTATTGTTGGTAAAAGAAAGATGGTAGCATGAGGCTTTGTATTGATTATCGTCGATTGAATAAAGTGACTATCAAGAATAGGTACCACTTCCTAGGATTGATGATTTGATGGACCGTTGGTTGGTGCTCGCATGTTTAGTAAGATTGATTTGAGATCGGGTTACCATCAAATAAGGGTGAAAAGAGGATGTTGAGCGCTTTCGGGGCGAGGTATGGACATTCGAGTATTCGGTGATGCCTTTGGTGTCACTAATGCACGGGAGTATTCATGGAGTACATGAACATTTTTCATCCTTACTTGGATAGTTTCGTGGTTGTTTTTATTGATGATATTCGGTTTATTCTAAATCGGGAAGAGCACGAACATTTGCGCATTGTGTTGGAAGTTACGAAGGAGAAGAAGCTTTATGCTAAGTTGTCAAAGTCACGAGTTCTGTTAGGTGAGGTGAGCTTTTGGGGCATGTCATTTGGCGATGGCATTGCGGTTGATCCTTCTAAAGTTGATCTGTGTTGAGATGAAACTCCTAAGTCATTCTTGAGATTAGAAGTTTCTTGGGTTTGGCTGGTTACTATAGGAGGTTCATTGAAGGATTTTCTAAGTTGGCACTTCCTTTGACAAAGTTAACTTGTAAGGGAGCTGCTTTTGTGTGGGACGTCAAGTGTGAGGAAAGTTTTGTGGAATTGAAGAAAAGGTTGACAACGGGCAATCTTGATTTTACCTAATCTGAAGATTTGTGGTTTATTGTGATGCTTCTATGATGGGTTTGGGTGGTGTGCTTATGCAAGGTGGCAAGGTGGTTGCTTATGCTTGAGGCAATTGAAGATTCATGAGAAGAACTATCCTACTCACGATTTGGAACTTGTGCGATTGTTTTTGTGCTTAAGGTTTGGAGGCATTATCTTTATGGTTCTAGATTTGAAGTGTTTAGTGACCATAAAAGCTTGAAATATTTGTTTGATCAAAGGAGCTTAATATGAGACAAAGAAGGTGGCTTGAATTGTTGAAGGATTATGATTTGGATTGAATTACCATCACGGTAAAGCAAATGTGGTGGCGATGCTTTAAGTCGAAAGACTTTGCATATGTCACTTTGATGGGGAAAGAGTTGGAATTGATTGAACAATTTAGAGATATGAGTCTTGTGATAGAAGTGGCGCCCAAGAGTGTTATTTTGGGAATGTTGAAGATCAATAACGATTTCCTTGATAACATTAGAAAGCTCAAAAGCTTGATGTGAAACTTGTAGATTTGTTGGTTAGTATTGGACAAACCGAAAGTGAAGATTTCAAGTTGGATGTTCAGGGTGTTTAAGATTTCGAGGGAATTTGTATTCCGATGATGTCAATTTGAAGAGAATGATTTTGGAAGAAAGTCATAGGAGTAATTTGAGTATTCATCCGGGCTAAAATGTATCAAGATTTGAGGAAACTATTTTGGTGGTCGGGTATGAAGAAGTGGCTCGGTTTGTTTATGCTTGTTTGACTTGTCGGTCAAAGTGGAGCATCGAAACCTGCGGGGTTGATGCAACCATTGGAGATCCGGAATGGAAATGGGATAGCATTTCTATGGATTTTAGCAGGGGTTGCGAATACACGAGGACACGATGCGATTTGGGTGATTGTTGATAGGCTTACAAAGTCGACTCACTTTATTCCTATTAACATCACTTATCCGTGTAGCAGTTGGCGAGATTATACATGTGATTGTTAGATTACATGGCATTCCTTTGTGTATTGTTTGGATAGAGATCCGAGGGTTCACTTGAGTTTTGGAAAAGCTTGCAAGAGGCTTTAGGTTCAAAGTTGAGGTTGAGTTGACTTATCATCCTCAAGCGATGGTCAAACGGAAAGAACGATTCAATCGTTGGAAGACTTCTGACTTGTATTCTTGAGCACGGTGGTTCATGGGATACATATCTTCCTTTGATTGAGTTTACTTATAATAGTTTTCATGCTAGTAATAATGCACCGTTTGAGGCGTTGTATGGTAGGAGGTGTAGAACTCCTTTGTGTTGCATGAGTCGGGTGAAAGTGTGGTGCTTGGACCCGAATTGGTTAGGGAAACTACGGAGGTGAAGATGATTAGAGAAAAGATGAGAATTTCTCAAAGTCGTCAAAAGTTACCATGATAAAGAAGAAAAGATTTGGAATTTCAAGAGGGTGATCATGTGTTTTTGAGTTACTCCTACAACCGGTGTGGGCGGCGTTGAAGTCGATAACTCCTCGCTTTATTGGTCCTTACCAAATTACTAGTAAGGTGGGAAAAGTGGCTTATCGGGTGGCGTTACCGCCCAATCTTTCAAACTTGCGATGTTTTCATGTATCACAACTTGGAGTATGTCCCGGATCCTTCACATGTGATTGAGATGGATGACATTCAAGTTCGGAAAAATCTTACGGTGGAAACGATGCCTTTGAGGATTGAGGATCGTGAGATGAAGTCCCTTCGTGGCAAAGATATTTCGTTGGTAAGGTTGTTTGGATTGGGCAGGTGGTGAAAGTGCGACATGGGAGTTGAGAGAGTAAATCTGGGATTCATATCCGAGCTTTTCAGTCGGGTAATTCGAGGACGAAACCTTTTAGTGGGGAGAGTTATAGCGCCCGTTTTGTTTAATATTAAATTATATTATTATTTTTGAATTACCGTTTACGATTGTTTTGACAACGAGAATAATTATATTAATCGGTAAAATATTATTCGGACCGATAGTTAATTCCGAATTATATTAATAGGTTGAGTTAATGATATAATTTGATGATATGATTTAATGATATAATTAGTGTGTTAGGAAGAGGGGTGGGAGAAGTAATGGCTAGAGTTGGGTTTCTCACCTTAGTTAGTATGACAACATATCATATAAAAGCATTTTCCCCACCTTTTCATAACATAACATCAAAACACTAAATATAGAAAGTTGGAGAAAGTTAGGGTTTAGAGAGAGAAGAAGAGATCGAAGAAGAGCAAGACTTGGTTGGAGAATCATCAAGAACACTTAAAGCTTACTAGGTAAGGGGTTTGATTTCCATCTCTTATAGTTAGGGTTTGGTGGATTTTAATTTGATTTTTGGAAAAACAATTGATAGATAGTATAGAGTGGTGTTGGATGATTATTGATAGGTTTGATAGAAATAGTTGGAGTTTGGAGATAGCCTTGATAGTTGATTTCATAATGGTTTGTTGGTTGATTGTTAGAGTGGTTTAGAAAGGTTGATTTTGGAGTATGTTTTGTGGGTTTATTAGGTGATAACTTGTAGAAATGAGAGTATGGAAATGAGAAGGAAAACCATGGTAGAAGAATGAGAAAACCCAAAAGGATGGAGTTTTCAGCGAGCAAATCAACACGGGCCGTGTTGATTTAACACGGAGCGTGTTCCCTTTAAAATGGAAATTTTAGTTGTGCGAGCAATCAACACGACCGTGTTGCTGCACGAGCACCGTGTTGATGCAACATCTTGGAAAAATTGCGTGTTCAGGGGCTTTTCAACACGGGCGTGTTCTTTGCCACGGGCACCCGTGTTGATGTGTGTATTAAAACTTTTGATTTTTCGCACTTCTTTGAACCCGATTATATTCGATTTTAAGGTTGATGTTTATAACTTATATCGGTAATTAAGAATGACTTCCGTGATAATTATTTATGTTTTACTATCTTTCCGTTTTTGGAAATTGAAGGATTAATTGATGATGATGTTTGCGATGGTGTATTTAATTATGAATACTTGTTGTTTATCGAAGTGATGACATGTTTATTTGGTGATTGGTAATGATATTTGCGATGGTGTATTTGATTATGAATACTTGTTGTTTATGCAAAGTGATGACATATTTATGTGATGTGAATAAATATGGCGAAGTAGACTCTATGTCAATTGTGATGAAGATGATTTATTGTTGTGTAGTCTTTGTTATTGAGTCGCATACATTTCATAGCGAAGAGGGCTTTTGCCAAGCGATGATGTCTTTTATCCGAGCGAAGTTGGGCTTTATGCCTTGTGTCCCTAATTACGGACAAAGCGATGGGTACCACATGCATAACATAGTCGTGTCTCATGGAGTCCATTATGTTTATTTTGGAGTCGATTCGTGTTCATGTTCGAGTTGTTTATCATTGAGTCCTTAATTGATGAATGATAATTGAATTACGACGGTACATGGTGTTTTGGTGTTGATCGAGTATAATGATTGTGTGATGGAGTTAATGTATTGATTTATACACTAAATGTTAACTTAAAGTATGTAAGTTTAAATACATGTTGACATACTTTATTTACCTTATATCATTTATAATTTCAACTATCTATATATTCCATTATTGCTTTGAATCATAAGTTTTGGAATTATCTCACCCCTTTACTTGTTTCGCCGTCACCTATATATTGGTAACGTGCAGGTGATCGAGGATGAGGAGGATTAGCTCGAGTCATTTTATTTTGTGTCGATTCTGCTGCGGTCGTTGTAACACTCGGATTTGGGCGGCGACATTATTTTGATAGGATAGCTTGTATATACTATCTTATTATGTGATAACCTTATGTATTGATGACAACATGATGTTATGTATATTTGTAAAACATATCCATTTGTGTTGTGAATATTCTTATATACGTATGATGAATTATGTAGGATTCGGTATATCCGATTTTGATGTGCATTATAATGCTAATTGTTGGAGATCTGAAGATGTGATGCCTCAATTTTGTAATAGAATTTTGAAACTACGATTTTATTATGTAATTCTGGGGGTAGAATTGAGATTATTACACCATGGGAGACTTAGAGCTTTAGGTTTTGTTCTTTTTATTTTTTGAACTATCTTTTGTACTTAAAAGAAAAGAAAAAAAAGAGAGAATAAAAAGAAGCTAATAAAGTTTGTTCATGCTTGTTTAACAAATTTAAATTCCTAAGGTCCTTGAAAACATTACATTTCATTGCATAACATTGCATATCATAGCATAACATTGCATAACAGGTACAGTGAAGATTGGTTTTCTCATTTTCTCGCTATTTATTTTAGCTTAGAAATGGCTCTTGAATAGATGTCAAAGATCTTGTGCTCGAGAATGCTCGGTTAGGAAATGTTCACCAGCTTGGTCCAAGGCCAAGATGATCTGAAGAAGCTCATCAACAAGAAGAAGGTCATTGGTGTTCTCAACATGGGTAGACGTCATAAAGGTGGTCTTAAAGTGGTCAGCCGGATAGAGCTCTCCGAGAGTGTCAAAACTGGGGGAAGTGTTAAGGGCAATGAAGACCAAAGCGGGCACGAGAAAAGGAAGATTATGAGAATTAAGTACTCTTTTGAAGATGACAAATACAAACAACTCAGAGACAAATCGAATCTTGTGGAAAATTTGAAAATGTCTAGGCTGAATTTTGATGATCTAAGTCTAGTTCCTGGTGTGGTGATTCCTCACAAGTTCAAGGTTCCCACTTTTGCCAAGTATGATGGCATTTCTTGTCCGAAGCTGCATTTGAAGTCCTATGTTCAGAAGATCAACCCCCACACTGATGACAGGAAGTTGTGGATTCATTATTTCCAAGAGTGTTTGGCTGGAACTTAGTTGCAGTGGTATTATCAGCTAGAGATTGACCACATCCGTACCTGGAGTGACTTAGCACATGCTTTCTACAAGCAATATGAGTACAATGCTGAATTGGCACCCACTCGCATGCAACTACAAAGCATGTCTATGGGTCGCGATGAGAAGTTCAAAGAGTATGCCTAGAAATGGAGAGATCTAGCAGGCAGAGTTCAACCACCCTTGTCCAATAGGGAGTTGGTTGATATGTTTATGGGAACACTGACAGGTCCATTCTTCAATCATCGATTGAAATTCTTGACCCAGGATTCACGAAATCACGATAGGAGAGCATTGGTGGAATCAAGCGAGAAAGATTCGGGTAGAGTCATCCTCAAATCTTTAAGAGATCTTTTGGCGAAAAGAAGCCAATCTTTGTGTATGGTCGAAAAAGCGAGCCAAGACCGTGCTCAATCAGTGGAGGCGATCGTGATCTCCAATCCTACATCAGCACAACCTCGGCGAGACAACGCGCGTAACGAGAACCGCCACAAAAGGCGGTTTATGAAGATCAACATGCCATTGTCATGAAGCCTTGCAACACATATTGAAAGTAGGTCGATTACCTCTAGAGCTTATAATAAGTAAAATATAAGGTATTTAAAGTTAAATGACTTAATTTGGTAAATGATATTACCTATGGTCATAAATGATAGAGTCTTGGGAAAATGGTCTCCAAATGGTAAGGACCTTTTGGTAATACAATTTTTTTCCAATAATGCCTACGAACATGAAGAATTAGCCCTAGATCGATGAATCATACCGGTAAAATGGTAAGTACTTGAAAAGTATAAGCACGTTCAAGAAATTACATATTCGACTGAATAATTATTTGTCGAACAAATGAATTGGAGAAAATTAAGTTTGAAACCAAAAAAATGCAAAGCATGCATAAACACATCTAAGCGAAAAAAGAATTACATTAAAAAGTGGTGAAAACACGAAAATGTATTAATTATTTAGGTCAATTTATATGATTTTATTCTTAATTCGTATATCTTTGGTATTTTATATGTTTTGATTTTTACCAATTATAAGGCAAGTCGAAGAAAGTCGGAAAAGACGAGATAAATCAAACCTAAGTTCACAAAAATAGAAGCATTTATGGAAGTATGTGGTGAATAGCAAGAAATGGGGGTGTGCAAGGAGCAAAAAGATAAATGAATTAAGGAAGAAGACCCAAGACCACTTCCAACGTACGCTTCATCACCAAGCCCAAGGGTGTAATGCCCGTTACACCCCTTCAAGCCAAACCCTAACGGTCGCCACGAGAACTAAGGCGAGACATCCTCACCAAGGCCAATGTGTAACGACCGTTACAGCTCACTAGCAGCTTTGTAGCGATCGCTACGGGGGAGAACCCGGTGGCTAGAATATCTCAACCAACCCACCAACGTGCACTTCACAACCTCTATAAATAGAGCTTCATTCCCAGATCCAAATACTTTTTCTTATTGCATTATTATACGGTTACTCTGCCAAATTTAATTCCGACTTCATTAAATTTTTAGTTTTGATTTTTAGTTCAGTCTTTCTTTTCTCGTAGCAATTTCCACGGGGAATCTTGAACCTTTTCCAATCCTAACCTTACGTTACAATTATGCCTTTTTAATTTCCTTCATCGCATTTAAATTTACAGACAACGAAGGGCAGATCTCACCGACTTGTGGGAGACTCCTGGAGCTTGCCAAATATTCCGCCTTTTATTTTCAGGTTTATTTTAATGAAATTATTTATTGGCTTAATTAATTTTGTTTATTTATTTTATTTATTGGCTTATTTAATTGTCTATTTATTTTATGCTCGATTTATTTGAAATGCATATTTTATCCGAATCATTATTTAATTATCTGTTTATTATTGTTGCGCTATATTTGAATCATTAAACACACTAGGCTAAATTTAGTTATCGGTATGTAGGGTCACATACCCAACGGGGTTTGGCAACGCCATTCGACTCACTATGTTTTAAAAAGATTAATTTTCCGGTTTCAATTATTAGTTCTTCATACAACTGTTTTCTTACAAGAGTAAAACACAACTTAGAAGTTAGGATCAATAAAGCGAGAGTTTGATATTTTAACTGGACATTAATAATTGAGCATCAACTTAAAATACAGCGAGAGCGCTTTTAAGTTGATTTGGTATTATTTATTTTCAAAAACTATTTTTAAACTCTAATTGAAACAGCGAGAGCACTCACTTTGGTTCGATTATACGATCTGAATCAATAAACACGAGAGTGTGAGAAGAGGATTTTTAAACAAGTACTTCCTACTGAAACACGTTTTGATAATACGATATAAGTCAATGAGTTGTTAAAACCCTAAGCCCGACCACTGCATACCGATACTTTCACATTGAATCTAAACTAGATCTGAATCAGTTAGGTTCCCTAAAACCAAACATTATTTATATTATTAGCTTTAGATTTACGTAGTGACCTAAGATAGCGGTAAATCAATATTTAGTCCTTTGGTATTCAATAATCTTTAAAAATACAAGCGATAGGAATGTATACTTGCGGTCTAGATTCTATAAGACATACAAATTCGCGATCAAGTTTTTGGCGCCGTTGTCGGGGACTAACAAGTTGATATCTTAACTCTTAAAGTTACGCTGTAGAGACTAAGGCACCATTCTTGATTGTATGCCAAGTACTCGTTCTAGAAGAGAAGACTTAGTGATACCAATTCCCGAACCTGAGCGCTCTATCATTAGAAGACGCCATGTACGAGTACCTCATACCAATCAACTCTCTTCTCAATCTACAATTTCTATCGAATCAGTTGAAGAACTAGACATGGATGATCAACCACGTCTGCTCAAATCTTATGCTATTCCTTCGCAGGAAGAACCACACAATAGCATTGTTGCTCTAGCCATAGAGGATAATAACTTCAAACTCAAACCATCTCTGCTGTCAGCTGTACAATAGAACTAATTTTCTGGTGGATCTATGGACGACCCTAATCTTCATCTATCCATGTTTCTGCAATATGCGAATACAGTTAAAGCAAATGGGGTCAGTTAAGAGGCGATAAAACAACATATTTTGCCTTTTTCATTAAGAGATAGAGCCATAGCTTGGCTCTTATCTACCAGACTAACAATTACCACGGAATGAGTTAAAAATTCTTCCTTGTGCGGTATTTCCCACAAGTAAGACAACTATCTTGAGAGCCGGATAAGCGATTTCAACAAAAGACAATGAGTCTCTTCTCGAGGTTGGGAAAGATATAAAGACATGTTGAGGCTTTATCCACATCATGGGCTAGAAGAGTGGGTAATTATCCATACCTTCTACAATGGTCTCTACACCGGAGGGAAGCCCGACTTGTGTGTTTTCGTTTGATTGCAAATGTTGCGGATAGCAAAGTCGCCATCTACTTTTCTTTTATCAATTAAAGAGGCGAAAAGACAGGAAAGACCTTTGTTAGATTAAGTAAAGGAGGTGGTTATAAAAAGGATTGCTTAGCACCCTTTCCATCCGTAGTTATCTGGGCTCTAAATTCTTAGCTCACTTTAATTTCTTTTTGTGTGTGTTTGAAAAGATTTTTGAAAAGGCATTTGCTTTGACTTCATGATTCACATTGGAATGTATCGAAGTGTTTGGAAATGTTTTGTTTACGAAAAGGACTTTGTAATGATTCACGCTGGAATGTATACAAAGTGTTTTGAAAAGAATATTTTTGAAAGTGTGAGGTGTGAAAAATGTTTTGATTGAGCAAGCAACATAGACTTATTTTTACCCACTCAGAACGGTCGTTTCCATGTTGTTTTGCTTTCCTTTAGTATAAAGCTATCCATACCATTGTTTGATAGGTTACTTTATTCGTTGGATGTAAAAGGAACATCGGACGGTCATAAAAGGCAACATGTAGGGATACCTTAGCGTATTCGTAGGGGCGATCATCACTTTTCGTAGGCAAAAATCGAGGGACTAGATCATGTATTCGTAGACAACATTGAGAGTCATCAAGGGACTATGATCTTTTAAGTTGAAGGGACTATGATGATGTATTATAGGCAACTGTGCTAAGATACCCCCACGTTTGAGGGACATGACCATTTTCACAAGGCAACGAGGGACGATACCCTAAGGGGGTGCAAGTGTGAAATATGTGTTGTATTCGATATTTTATCTTGTATTTAGCGATCTAGATTAATTTTATCTTTCCATTGCGCTAATTACTAGCGGTTAATGGGTGCAAAACTAAGTGCGGGAATGTAAAGTCGGGAAAGTAAATGTCCTCGCTATTACATGGCTTTAGGGCAGATACAAAATAGGAGGTGCGGAAAGTAAAAGCAGAAATATAAATCTACACTATTACATGAAATCAACCTTGCAACCTATACATCCTTTCAAGAATTTAAATGCAAAAGAAATAAAATAGGAGAAAAAATGGTCTAAGTGAATACCTAAATCCTAATATTTTTTGTATTTTTGAAGATTAATATTAATGTCAGAAGAATCCTAGTTCTAATTGATTTTAATTAATAAAAGGAGTCTAATGAAGATTATGAACCTAAATTAAACTAATTAAGTTAATTAATTAAAAAAAGCATGGAGAAAATTATTTGTGAAATTAACTCTAACTAAGCTAATTGTTTATCCTAATTACTAACTAATTAATTAGTTGAATTAATTATAGAAAAGAAAATAAACAGCAGAAAAATAAATAATAAGCAAGGAATTTCCATCGAGCTTGACGGAATGCCCAGAAGCGAGCCTTACGTGAGTGGCACGCCTTGGGCATCCTGAAACTAGAATTTCTGGTGAGGATCCTGCTGCGAGTGTCTAGAAGTTGGAGCTTCTGCATCTGAAAGGGTCCAGAAGTTGGGGCTTCTGGAGGTTCTGCATCTGGAAGGATCCAGAAGCTGGAGCTTCTGGAGGTTCTGCTGATGGGGACGTCCAGAAGCTGGAGCTTCTAGAGGATCTGGTGCTGGAGACATCCAAAAGCTGGAGCTTCTTGAGGATTTGTTTCTAGAAGGGTCCAAAAGCTGGGGATTTTGGATATTTTTCTTTGAGGACATCGGAAATGGAGCTTACGGAGGATCTTCTAAGGATACGTGTTTGGAAGGGTCTAGAAGCTAAAGCTTCTGGAAATTTTGTTACTGGGAACGTCTAGAAGCTGGAGCTTCTGGAGGATCTTCTAGAGATGCCTCTTCTGGAGATCTAGACGTTAGAACTTTTAGAGATGACACGGAAGGAAACTCGGTCATCAATTATCAAAACCTTCAAAATCAAATAAAAGCGAAGAGAATAACCCGACTAACATGAAATCACCCCGAATCCGAATCGGCGTTATTTTGGCTTGTAACATCCTACAACTATGGATTAAAGCTTGAGAGCTTCATGCCTAGCCATGGTGTTCTTCTGATCCTGCATCAAACTTTGAAACTAATGCATGAAATCGATTCAGAATAACATAATAAACATGTATGAATGCATGAATACAATTTATATCGTGTAAATCAAGGATTTGAAATCCAACACTTTACCAAACTGGAGCAACCTTAGGAGGATGGTTCTGGATGCTTTGAACTCTTGTGAGTATTGGTATGGACTCATGGGAACATCAGGAACACGAAGGAATGAATGAAACGATTGGAAAATGGCTGCAACTTGAAACACGATTTTGCCAACTTCTTGGATTTTTGAGAAATTTTAGGGTTGTTGTGGAGGCAACGATTTCGTGTAAGAAGCTGGCCAAAAGTCCTATTTTTCTTGTGAAGATGTTAAGTATATATAGAGGAGTGGAAATAGGTCAAGGCTTTAAGAGAAAATATTCCCTTTAAATGAAAAATATTTGATTGGAAATTTGCATGAAATCTTTCCAAATTTGCTCAATCTTCCCCTTAATCTTCTTGCACGAAATTGAAAGCTCTTTTGGGCTTCCTTGGTCTTCAAGACATGCATAAATCAAGCCCATCTTGCATTAATAGTTATCTTTGTATTTTATTTAATTAAATTTGAATTTAAGCCATTTAATTCAAGAAATAAATAAGTAAAAGGATAAGAGGTGTGGCATGCATCATAGAGGTCATGGATAATCTTATAACCAAGTTTGGATCATAAAATCTTAGGCCCGTTTGAAAAATATTTGCTTTTGCTAGGTATGTTCCTTCATGCACCTCCTCAAAAATGCTCAACTTGCACAACTTGTATCTTGTTCAATTTCAATCATTTTTGGGTGTTCTTGGACTTTTTAGAAAGCTCAAGATGTCTTTTAAACAGATCTGTTGGTTTCATCTTCATTGAAGTTTCCATACTCATGAACACTTCTTTGCAAAAAGATGACTTTTTGTTGACTTTTTAAAAGGACCTGTAATTTTTTGATCTATAACTTTCAAATGAACCATTTCTAGCCAAAGCTTGTGATACATAAAGTTGTATAGAATTGAATTCCCTTTAAAATGAGCTTAGGTAGAAAATTTTACGATAAAGTATGTGAAAGTTATGCACAGTCAAAGTTACATTGACTTTTATACGAAGAACCTAGTTTAGAAACTCTAACTTTTGATCAAATCTTGACTTTTCTTAATGAATCATGGTCAACCCTTTATCAAATGATGAATATTACTTCAAGATATTGATGTTGACCAAAAATTATGAAGTTTGATTGTATGTTGACCACATTTGACATTTTGTCCAAGACAAGCGATTTTCAACCATCTGAGCAATTAGATGAGCAATCTTGACTTGTAAGGCTTGAAATTTGACATGGTAATCCCTTGAGGCATATGATGAGCAATGATGACCACTTGAAGCCTTGGAAATCTATCTTGACTTGAGAGGAGCAAAACCCTAGTTTGGATTGATTGCTTAGAAGAGGGTTTGTGCAGGTCCTATATGAAATCCTTGAGTATGGAGTGATGGATTGTCTTGAGAAGTTGGAGGGCAAATTTTGGGGTATAACGATTGCCCTGTTCAATCTTCTTGTACCGAAGGGTTAGATTGGTATGCTTGCCTTCGTGGCTGAAGGTGAAGATGATTGAACACTCAATACCTAAAACTTGCACTCGTTGTTGCATGTAATAGGCTTATAGATGCCATTAGGAAAAGCTGATGCTGGAGAGTGAGTCGTACGCTAGACTATGTATTCGTCATTGGGATGAGAGAGATATCGGAGATGGGCTTAAAGATGCCATCCGGAGAGATTGATAATAAGAGAGAGTCAGAATAAACCTTCGTCTTGGCTACTTCTGAGATGAATACTTGGCAGAATGCGGATAGTTTTCGTCTTGTTTCGGGTGTTGATCCATGATCTATTGCCTAGAAATAACTTGCATGGTCATTCATATAGTTTTCCCGTCTTGTTTCGGGTATTAATCTTTGACCTTCCGTTTGGAAATAGCTGTTACCTATTGGGGAAATAGATCTTGACAAGATATCGTTTGCCTTATGCAAATTATGATGTCAAGTATATAATGGTTTATGATTAATGCACATGTTATGATTTTTATAGAGATGTATGAATGTAGATGTTGGGGTATTTCAAAATATATCCATCTTGAAGAAGATACGAACGTTCTGCTGGAGATCTTTGATTTTCGCTTTGAGATGAGGTTGTTGAAAATCCTAGCTGGGGAATAAGAGATGATTCAGATTCCTCCGATGCATTATCTGACCAAGTTTCGAGTTTGGATATTAATGTTGTTGGAAGAATAATGATGATTTGAGAGATACTCAGCTAGAGATCTTATGTGTAGACCTTGTTGTGGATGATTACATGGTCCATAGACCCTGCTGGGGGGACACAGTGATACGGCATAATCTATTACTGGTTGGAGACTGACGTAATGTGGTGAAGCTGATAGGATCATTGAAGTTGATGAGGCTGATGATCATTGAAGTTGATGAGGCTGGTAAGGATATTAAAGGCGATGGGGTGATAGGATCATTGAAGCTGATGAAGATGACAAGATCATTGCTCGGGGACTAATTTGATGAAGTTTGATAGGATCACTGCTCGGGGACTAACATGATGAAGTTTGATAGGATCACTGCTCGTGGACTAACATGATGAAGTTTGAAGCCTGATGAGGCTGATAGGATCACTACTCGGGGACTAATCTGGTGAAGTTGAAATGTTGGAACACATGTTGGGAGGAGATTAGTACTTCATCGGAGAAGATTTATCTTTGTAGGGAGAGTGATGTCTTTGTGGGGACTGATGATCCTGTGAATGTATCTCTTGTGAAAGTGACTCTGCGGGGACTCATTGGTGACTTTAGTCGTCATCTCAATTCCTAGAGCCTGTAGCAATTACTGTTTTTGTTCGCTTTCCATATGTTTGTGAACAGATGTTTTTTGTCAGATGCATATAATCATTCAAAGCAATCATTGGACTTTATGCAAACAAAACAATAAAATTGGAAAAAAGGAATTTCCATTGAATTTGAAAAGTGTCCTATAGTCAGGCCGTTTGTATACAAGAGACCAATATCCTAGTAAGAGGAAATTGTCGGAATAGTAAAAAGCTATGTGGAAACAATCTTGTCGAGTTTCAATTATGCTATTGCTCATATATTGTTTACTATCTCATCTCTTTGCAGTTAGAAGAAAGTGATTGAACTGATTTGTGTCATTCGAATCTTGATTGCTGATAGTAGTGTTGTTTATAAGTAGGTGATATGGACGAGACATAGCCGTACGCTTAAATCCCTAACTTTTTCCTAGACCGCCCTTTCGGGTTTTCAGTCCATCGGGATACCCTTTTTTGCCCAAGCCGCCTTTGCAGGTTTTCGACTTGCCGGGTGTACATTTTTGTATATATATCATAACTTTTCCAACACTGTATGGTTCGCCATGATGCCCTTATTTTTGCCTAGGCCAGTTAACCTAGAGGGCCTCGTTTATGCGTCACATTTTTTGACTATGTTTGCGTTCACAAGGTGCGAGAAGTCTTCTCCATCCATAGTTCTTAGTATCATAGCTCCGCCGGAAAATACTATTTTGACTACAAATGGTCCCTCATAGGTGGGAGTCCATTTGCCCCTGGGATCACCTTGTGGAAGGATGATGCGCTTGACTACTAGATCACCGACTTGGTAGACTCGGTGCTTGACTTTCTCGTTGAATGCTCTGATCATTCGCTTATGGTAGATCTGTCCATGGCAATTGGCTATGAGCCGTTTTTCGTCGATCAGGTTGATCTGGTCAAGGCGACTCTGGACCCAGTGATCTTCGCTTAACTCTTCGTCCTGGAGGACTCTGGTTGAGGGTATCTGAACCTCCATTGGTAGGACCGCTTCCATACCATATACAAGAGAGAAGGGAGTTGCCCCTGTAGATGTTGGTACTGTAGTGAGATAACCGTGTAGAGAAAATGGCAACATCTCGTGCCAAACCTTATAGGTCAATGTCATCTTTTGTATGATCTCCTTGAGATTCTTGTTGGCGCTTCCACTATGCCGTTCATTTTTGGTTGATATGGAGAAGAGTTGTGATGCTAAATCTTGAACTGCGTGCAGAATTCGGTGATCATTTTATTATTGAGATTGGTACCATTGTCCGTGATAATCCTTTCGGGGACTCCGTACCGACAGATGAGATTAGACTTGATGAATCGAGCCACAATGTTCTTGGTAATAGACGCGAAAGAGGCTGCTTCTACCCATTTGGTAAAGTAGTCAATTGCAACAAGGATGAAATGGTGTCGGTTGGAAGAGGTGGGTTTGATCTCTCTAATCATGTCAATTCCCCACATTGCGAAAGGCCACAGGGCAGTCAGAACATTCAATGGGAATGGAGGTATGTGCACTTTATCTGCGTATATCTGGCATTTGTGGCAAGACCGAACATAACGGTAACAATCAACTTCCATGGTAGACCAATAGTAAACTGTTCTTAGAATCTTCTTAGCCATCGTATGTCCATTGGAGTGGGTACCGAACGCGCCTTCATATAACTCTTCCATGATTCGTTCTGGTGTTTTCTGATCTGCACAGTAGAGTAAGAAAAAATCGTGATTACGCTTGTATAAGATGTCGATACTGAGAAAGAATTTGGGGGCGAATCTTCTTAAGAACTTCTTGTCATTGTGAGATGCCCTATGAGATATTCCTAATCTTTGAGTTACCTCTTCATTTCGTAGAACCAAGGTTTCTCTTTTGCCCTTTATCAAGTTCTAGCAGTGTCACGGGTTCTTGAACCTTTCAATGATAATATGGGGAGCTTCGTTGTCAATCGACCTTGAACATAGATGACATGGTAGCTAATCGTCGCGGTGATTCTCTTCTCATGGGATGTGATCAAGTAATTTCTTCAAAATAAGGGATCAGACTTAACACATACTCTCAATATGGAATGAGATTCGGATGCTTCGTATCACTCGCCTTTAATCGGACTGATCACTAAAGCTGAGTCTCCATACACTTGCAAGAATTTGACTCTTAAGTCAATAGCAGCTTTGATACCCATGATGCACGCTTCATATTCGGCCATGTTGTTGGTGCAGTCGAAGCATAGTTTGGCGGTGAAAGGAGTGTGTTCACCTGTAGAAGATGTAATGATGGTGCCAATTCCATTGCCAAGTGCGTTTGAGGCTCCATCAGAGACCATAGTCCATCGGGATCCTGGTTCAGGTTCTTCGTGCAGTCACGGTTCTTTATGTCGATGACTAGCAAAACATCCTCGTCTGGAAACTCAAACTTCATAGACCGATAGTCATCTACTACTTGATGAGCCAAATGATCGACTACTACACTTCCTTTGATTGCCTTCTAAGTAGTATACTGGATGTCGCATTCAGTCAAGATCATTTTCTATCTTGCTATTCTTCCGGAGAGAGTAGGTTTCTCGAATATGTATTTTATTGGATCCATCTTGGAGATAAACAAGGTAGTGTGAGTCAACATATCTTCTTAGTCGGTGAGCACCTAAGGCACGCGCAAGTTTTCTCATTGTGAGTATCTTGTTTCACGATCGGTAAACATTTTTCTAAGGTAGTATATTGCATACTTTTTTCAACCAGACTCGTCATGTTGCCCCAACACACACCCCATTGAGTTCTCTAATACTGTAAGTACATGATAAGAGGTCTTCCTTTGACAGGTGGCATCAGGATAGCAGGATTTTGTAGGTACTCCTTGATCTTGTCAAAGGCTGTCTGGAAATCGTCATTGCATTCCACCACTTGATCTTTCTTCAGTAACTTGAAGATTTAATCACAAGTAGAAATGAGATGTGCAATGAATCTGGAAATGTAGTACAGTCATCCCAAGAAACCTCTAACCTCCTTCTCGGTACGGGGAGCTGGCATTTCTTGAATAGCTTTAACCTTGGCGGGGTCAACATCAATACCTTTACCACTGACAACAAATCCCAGGAGCTTGTCAGATCTGACTCCAAAGGTGCACTTGTTAAGATTAAGTCTTAGTCTGTATTTCTTCAGTCTATCAAACAGCTTTCGCAAATGATCGAGATGTTCTTCTTCAGTTTGTGATCGAGCTATCATGTCATCGACGTAGACCTCTATCTCGTGATGGATCATGTCATGGAACAAAGCTACCATGGCACGTTGATATGTGGCGCCAACGCTCTTCAGTCAGAACGGCATGACTTTGTAACAGAATGTGCCGCACTGTGTAACAAAAGTATTCTTTTCCATGTCTTCGGGAGCCATTTTGATCTGATTGTAACCGGAGAAACCGTCCATGAAGGATAAAACCTTGTGTTGAACAGTGTTATCAACCAGGACATCGATATGAGGAAGTGGAAAATCGTCTTTCAGACTTGCTCTACTCAGATCTTTGTAGTCCACACACACATTCGCACTTTACCATCTTTCATAGGTACGGGCACCATGTTCGCAACCCACTGTGGGTAAGAATTAACGTCTAGGAAACCAGCATTGAATTGTTTCATAACTTTGGTCTTGATTTTCTCAGACGTCTCAGGACGCATGAGACGAACCTTCTGCTTCACAGGGAGAAAACCTTCTTTCGTTGGTAGTCGGTGTACCACAATGTAAATGTCTAAACCTGACATGTCTTCATAGGACCAAGAAAAAATCTCGATGTAGTCTCGCATCATCTGGACCAATCTCTCTTTGACACTGTTTTCAAGACCTGCTCCTATCTTGATTTCCTTTTTGTCTGCGTCGGTACCTATATTGACAACCTTGACTAGCTCTTCGTGCGGCTGTATAACCTGTTCTTCTTGTTGTAGTAACCTGACAAGTTCTCTTGGCACTTCACAATCTTCCTCACCTTCGTCTTCTGCTTGGTAGATCGGACTATCGAAGTCATATTTAGCAATAGCAGAGCTGTTATCGACGAGATTCAGAGTGAATCTGCAATGTATCATGTGGGTGTGTGTAAGAACACATAGCTTTTTAAAAGGGTGATAAAGTAAAAGGAAAAGAAGAGCACAATATTTAAATGAAAAAGTCCAATGATTTTATTGAATGAAAATATGCAAATGACAAATAATAACCCTCACAAACAATCCGTGGTGCCCCGACCAAGGCACTAGGCTTAAAGTTTATTGTTCGAAACGTAATGAAAGCGAAAAGCATAACAGAAAAAGCAATTACTTCTATCTAAAGGAGATTGGTATGACATCTTGATCCTCAATTGTTGAGTCCGTCGTCTGGAGTTGGGAAGATCCAATTGTTGATGTCGAAGTAGCTGTCGTCGTCTTCTATAACATGGACTCAACTTTTGTTGATGTGGAAAGGAAGTTTTCTGGCACGTTTGCAGCGTATCATCTTCTGACCTTTGACAGTGAAGCCTAAACCAGTCTTGTCAGATTTGAATGGAAGATCGGGGAGCTGACCCCAAACAGTACAACCTCCTTCTTCAACCGCATCTTTGGCATCTTTCAGTTAGGCCATCTTCGGTGGAACTCTAGTAACTTCAGGAGTGACAGGAGAGTCAATCGGAATGACTCGTGGAACTGCTTCGAATGTGTCATACCCCAAAATTTGCCCTCCTACTTCTTAGGGCATTTCATACATCCATACTAAAGGATTCCTCAAGGGTTGATCGAATGAACCCTCTCCTGGCAGTCGACCTAACTAGGGTTTGGCAATTCTCGGGTCAAGGTAAGTGTTGGACACTTTTGGAAGAAGATGATAGAGTAGTAGTCTTGTTGGGAAATTTGTTTACATCGGGGAGCGAGGGCTCTGTGAGGATGTGTTGGTAACAGATCATTATCCATACTAGAGCTTGTAATAACTATTATTTCTTGCTATCGGAAGGAAATGGTGGACTAATATTTACCATTTGAACTTGAAGCGATGACAATGTGGTGCGTAAGTAGATGATCCGGTGGAACATAGTCATACGCTTTAATCCCTGATTTTTTCCTAGATCGCCCTTTCGGGTGTTTAGTCCACCGGGATACCCTTTTTTGCCCAAGCCTCCTTTTCAGGGTTTCGACGTGCCAAGTGTGAAATTCTTTTATATATCCTTATTTTTGCCTAGGCGGTCAACCTAGCGGGTCTTTTTTATGCGTAGCATTTTTTTGACTACATCCGCTTTCACAGGGTGCGGGAAATCTTTGCCATCCATGGTGGTGAGTGTTGTAGCACTTTCGAAATATGACCCTTTGTATGTGGGGTTTATCTTCCCTAGGATCAATATCGGGGTATACTTGGCTTGAAGTTTACAGTGACCATTGGACTTAGAACTTGATAGTCTTGTAGTTTTCTAAGGAATGTTCGAGAGAATGATATTGACACCATCGATAATATTGGCGCGAGCAGTGACCCAATCGCTTTTTTGAAATTTGTGATTAATGTAACTTGCCTCAAGTGATTCAGATGTACGCTTGCCCCTGGCTATTCAACACTTTTGAGAGATTCTCTGAATCTTGACTTGATTGACCCAGATGAGTTGGATGATAGAATGTAATGCCCCTTGATTGGAAAGGCTTGTTACTAGAGGTATCTTTATCTGTAGTAATTTTGTCCATTGGGAGGGCCTTCATTCATTGAATATTCGTCATGTGAAATCCTCTGCTATCAAACATTTAGTCATATGCAAACAGTGGTATTAAAATGCAAAGCTTATGGCTGTCTTGAGGTTTATAAAAATGTATTTTTTTAGTAAAACAAAATTTGTAAGAATATGATATCAACTCACGATTTATAGTAAGCCTTACAAAAGTTAGGATACCTTTTTGTAACAGTATGCTTTCGAGATAACCATGCTTCAGTTAGGACTTTTAAGGGTTATAACGTGGCTTGGTTCACGGTTTAAGAAACAAAGGATAATGGCTCGAAATTTATTTGTACCCAACCCAATCTTCGTGATGTTACCCAGTCCTATATTCAGTTAATTATGCATCTTTATGTTCCAATACATTTTGGAATTGCAACATTGATATTTGGTGATGGTTTAGAGCGGAAGTTTATTTGAAAAGGTCGTCATCATTTTTGTAACATTTTTCTTTTGTTGAGGGTTTGTAGTGACCTCTTTTTGACTTTGTTATCCCTAACTTTTATGCAGCATTTATTTTGAGATTATAGTCGTGGGATGTCTCATTTTTTTGTTAAGTCTCCTTCATAGGTTTTTGACTTAGCGAGCTTTTCTTTTGATAGATATTGATTGCCTGACTTTTCTTTTGACTTAGAAGGATATCTTCGACATTACACGTTGTGATTGACTGCACATTTAAATTAATTGAGAAACTACCCTGCCCCAGGTTATGATTAAGGTTTTCAATTTGTGTAAAAAAAAATCTACTTCTTAGGCTCAAAGGGGTTGACTAGGGATTAACTTCCTTATATCTCAACTATTTAGGAATTGAAACAATGGCTGTATATCGTCAGCACAGTCTATTCAGAAGCATACTGTAAGAAATTAAGGTATCGTCTTCGTCATCCTCCCTCTAAAGGCTTACCGCTTTAACGTGAGTTGAATATCACAAAAAGTAAGAAACGTAATTTAAATATAGTGAAATGAATGGATTATTTCAAGACAAACATGTGCAATGCATTAATGTGAAAAGCTAAAGTTTGACATAAGGATAAACGTTCAAGCGAACAAAAGAAATTACAACTAATAATTCAAATGAATGAAAGCTTCTCCGCCCGAACTCATCACTTTAGATTGCATTCCTTGTAGTTTTGATATTTGATGTATGATAGAAAAACTCAATCTGACCATCTTGCGTGAACTCGAGAACTCTTTCGTCAATCAGGTCCTGAATCTTGTTCTTCAGGGCCCAACAAATATTTGTGTCATGTCCATGGCTATTGGAATGGTATGCACACTTTGCATTGGGATTGTACTTTGCAAAAGATGTGTTAACATGCTGAGGCGGATCTCTCAAAGTAATTAACTCTGCTTTCAACATATGTTGTAATGCTTGAGACAATGGCATGTTGATTATGGAAAAATGTCTTTTGGGTGTATCTTTCTTATGCTAAATTCTTTGTTGTTCTTTGGAGAAGCAATGTGAACATGTCTCTTTCTTGTGAACAAGTTAACTTTTGTCTCATCGGAGGTTGGTTAATGATTGGATCCCCAACTCTAGCAGTTCGTCCCATTTGGTTGTCTTGAACATTATAAGCTCGTTGATGAAGAATCTCAATTCTTCTTGGCCCGAGCTAAGTTTTGGATAAGATCCATCGACCAATCATCTAGATTCTCATCTATGCTATAGCTTGTTGTCTTGAGTTCTTCTTGGTGATGAGCTCTTTCGATCTTTATGTCCTTGGACCAAGTTGGTGAACATCTCTTGGGCCGAGCATTCGAGCTTGGAGATCTTTGAAAGTCTATTTGAGAGCCATTTTTGGTGAAATTAACAGCGAGAGAATGAGAAAACCAGTCTTCAGTGTACTGTTATGAGATGTTATGCTATGATATGCAATGTTATGTAATGCAATCTTTTAAAGGACCTTTAGCAATTTAAATTTGTTAAACAAGCAAGAAACAAACTTTTTATTAGTTGACTTAGAAAGTACAAATGAACGTTCAAGACAATAAATAAAATACCTAGAGCCTAGGTCTCCCATGGACGCTTCCTCTTTGTGTTGAGGTAGGTGTTGATGCCTTGCACCTTGTGAAGTAGCTTTGTCAACTCCAATACCCTTTTCTCGCTTGCATAGCATTGAGCTTCGAATGTATCCCTTTCTTCTTTGAGTTGAATCCAGGATATCTTCAATTCTTCAAAATCAGTAGGCATGTCTAGACGAAGAATGGAATAGGGTTCGTCACCTACAGCAACATGTTCCATAATTCTTGGTAGGTTAGCGATTATCACGGAATCATGAGGTTTTGTGTGAGCTACACACCCATTGAGTAAGGTTCCCAAGGGATGGAATTTTTGTGCCCCAAGGTCTTGGTATCAGTTTTCTTCACCATGCCCCAAGCGTGCACAAATCTTCGGCAGTAACCATGAAAATTATTGTCGTAGTCAAATACAATGCTTTGGAGAAGCATATCATGAGGACCATCTTTTAGAGCATAACCAAACTGTCATAATGCTAGAGAAGGATTGTAAGTGATACCCCCCCTAATGACAAGGAGTGGTGCATTAATGAATTCTCCACAACGCTCAATGAAAGTGAAGTCCTTTTGAAAGTAAAGACACCAACGGATATCTGAATGGGAGAGTAACATCAGACTTTGAGACCATTTCAACCTTTGTTCGTTCTTCAGTACTGATTGCGGAAGGTGCGAAATAAATCACCTAGATAATAACAGTATGCAACATATGAGATTTCCTTGTCTTTTGATAGTACGAGTGTGGAGAGAATGCAGAATATCTCCAAGCAAAGTAGGCACATGATTATGAGTGAGGAAAATCTTGATGGGCTTCACGTATATGAATTGATCTGGATAAGGAAATAGCACCAAACCATAGATTAGCCATGCCAAAACATCTTCGAAAGCATGAAAACTCATGTCCTTTAGGAATCCTCGAGCTTTCATTATCAAAAATTTGGTAAGAAAGCCCTTAATTACTTCTTGTTTCCTAATTATCTTCAATGTCGATCACTTTAAGGTAACAACGATGCGATGTATTCAAACCTCGGAACATTCTACGAACCGGTGATTGGTATTTGATCAAGAATGGGTATCCCATAGTTTAGAAATTCTTCCATTGTAGGCACTAATTGATTATGCAGGAAAGTAAAGCAGTGATGCTTGGATCAAAAAGCGGAATACGACGCTCATCATATCTTCTTCAAAACCTGAAGTAACCAAATCGAGTAGATAACCATGTCTTTTGATGAATTGAAAGTGATCAGGAATTTCTAAAACTAACCTTGAGTTGAGAAGATATACCCATAAAGTTGATTCGGATAGTCTTCTTTGAAGCCATATCCCTACAACAAAGAGAATGATAAATCCTAGGTTCTTGAAATAGTTAGAAATGATATGATGTTATGATGTTATGATGTCATGTTTAAATAGCACACAAACAATTCACACAACAACCCTAGGTGTAAGGCTTGCATAAGGTATAGGTGTCTACCCTACTAGGTTTGAGTGGGTTCAACTTTGTCCTATAAAAGTAACAAGGGTTATAGGAATCTCATATCATCGATCTTCCTCATGACTTTATTTCAAGATGACTACCAAGTGGTCGACCAAAACATCACTGGAAGTCAAATCTTAATGGCGTAGCATCGGTATCAACCAACCTCGATGCACTTGAAGTCAACCATCTCACAATTGAGTTAGTTCTTGATGACACCACGGATGCCAAATATTTTCTAAATTGAACACGAGGAATATTGGGACATCCAAAGTGTCACACTAACGTAGCCATCATTTTGATTGTTTGATGAAATGCCTAAAAGTTGCGATAATTTGTTGCTACTTACCTAAGGAAACACGGATCGGTGTAGGACCCCCAGATATATAACCAAGCAACCCTTAAAATAAAGCGGACAAAGAAAATAGAAAGTAATAAAGTGATCTTAAACCCTAAGGTAGCCTCTCTTTAAGTTGTGTCCCACATGCGATCGCAGTTCTGTAACACGGTGGGAGAACGGACTTGTTTGTTTTGCGTTTTATCGCAAATGTTGCGGATAGCAAGAGTCACCACCGACTTTTATTTTATCCAATAAAGGGAAGTTGAAAAGAGCAGTAAAAGACCTTCGTTAGATTCTAAGTACGGGAGACAGTTATGAAAAGGGAAGGTATTAACATCTTTTCCATCCGTAGTTATCTGGGCTCTTAGTTCTTAGCTCACTTTAAAAAATTCTTTCTGTGTTTTGTAGTTTGAAAATGTTTAGCTTTGTAATGATTCGCTCTGGAATGTATAAAAAGTGTTTGAAAGTTTTTGAAAATGTGAGGTGTGAAAAGTATTTGGATTGGAGCAAGGAACAAAGTCTTACTACCTACTCATAATGGTCGTTTCCATGTTATTTTTTGTCTCCTTTAGAATAAGGCTATCCATACCATTAGTTGGTAGGTAACTTTATTTGTTTGGATGTGAAGGGACAATCGAAGGGTCATCGTTTGGTCATAGAAGGCAACCTGTAGGGATACCTTAGCAATTCGTAGGGACGATCATCATTTTTCGTAGGCAACAATCGAGAGACGAGATCATATATTCGTAGGCAACAATCGAGGGTCATCGAGGGACTATGATCTTTGTATCGAAGGGACTATGATGATGTTAATCGTAGGCAGCTTTGCTAATGGTATCCCTACGTTCGAGGGACATGACCATTGTATTCGTAAAGGCAACAAGAGAGGATACTCTAAGGGGTGTGCAAGTGTGAAGAGTGTGTTGTATTCAGATATTTTAATCTTTATTTAGAAGTGATCTAGGGTTAATTGTAGTCTTAGCATACAAACCCTAATTAGCTAGCGATTAAATATATACGGAAAGTAAAGTGCGGAATGTAAAGTGCAGAAAGTAAATCATACTCTATTGCAAGGCTTTGGGAAGATACATAATAGGAGTGCGAAAAGTAAAAGCGGGAATGTAAATATCGTTATTACAAGATAAAACCTTGCGACCTATACATCGTTTCTAGAATTTGTAAATGCGAAATAATAAAAATAATCGAGTAATAAGAAAAATATTAGTAAAAGGTTTGGAAATGAGTAAGAAAAAGTTTTAGGTTAGTAACCTAATCACTAGAAGAAAATATTTCATTGGGAATTTTACGGATTAATTTTAATGTGGAAAAAGTAATTAAAAGCAAATTTATGATTAATTAACAACTAATTAAAATATAAGTGAAAAATGATTTTTTTAATGTCAAAAATCAAATAAGTATTTTTCTGACCTAAATGCAAAAAGAAAATATTTTTGTGATTTTTGAAAAGGCTTTAATTAATTTTGAAAAAAAGATTAAATAAAATGAGAAAATAGAAAAAATAAGAAAATAAGAAAAAGATTGGAAAAGTGAGAAAAGGAAAGGGGGTTAGCAGGGATCGAACCCGGGGCCCCTTGGGTTTACCAAATGCACGCTTACCAACTCAGCCAGGCTGCTTAGTTGTTATCAAAACACAACCATTTTAGAAGATGACGTATATTTAGATAATGATCTTCTGTAAGCCATGTTAGAATATCTTCTTATCAAAACATTTTGTTGGTCCTTTCTATCAGAAGTTTGCGCTTGCATGATTCTATCAGAAGTTACTTCTATAAAAAGCTTACACATGGTGCTTCTATCAGAGGTTTGCGCTTGCATGCTTCTATCAGAAGTTGTATTTCAATCTTCACTCAGATGGTTTCTTTACAGCGTGCGTGTTTCAAAGTTCTTCCTTAGAACTTCTAAATTCATCTTTTGCTCAACACGGTGTAGCGTTCCATTTTAGCACTTGAGTCAGAACATCTTCTGAAACTAAACATAAACATGTCAGAGTATCATATTCATCAGAGGATCATCAAAACTTTAATATATTATTAGAAACAAACTTTGTTCTAACATTGACGTGTTCTATTTTGAATTTTCAAACAAAACACATGTGGGCCCCAGGGAGTTTGAATGGACCAATCAGAAAGCGCCACGCCTAGGTCACTGGGGTCAAACGTTCAAACCACCGTCATGGGTGGTCAACTTTGTCTTCTCCGATGAGGTCAGATTCCAAACCTGCAAAATAAAGAGAATCGATGCAAGAGATTAAGCCTGCCCCCCGAAATGGACCCCTGCGAGTTTAGTGGTGGTGTTAGTTTGGTTTGAAAGTTCCTGCAACTATGGTTTCGAAGCCTCTCAGTTTTGAAGCCTTAATAATGGAATATGGCTATTTGGCCATCACAACGCATCAACGATTGCCAGTTGTTTCTTAATCTTGTAATTTCAAATCGATATCTGAGAAAATTATGAATGTATGAGATATGTAGAATGAGTTTTAGCGTGTTATGGCTATGGATGATGATCCATACTTACCTAAGCTTACCTCGAAACACAATTATTGCTTGGAATCGCTTGAGGGCGGCTGGAACTTGTGATATGAATTTGCTAGTTTCATGAAGTTTTTTGTGAGTTTAGGGTTTGTTCTTGGAGACAAGGATTCTTTCTTCCTGTGGTCTGATCTTGTTGTGTACTTATAGAAGAGAGGAATTAGGTTAACGAAAGAAGGAAATATATTGCCATGAATGCAAGAAATATTTGATTGGAAATTCATCAAATCTTTCCAAAAGTGATTCAATCATTCCTTAAGGCTCCTTGTGTAACACCCCAATATTACCCAAGGTTTTTATAAGTAAAATCAGAGTAATTTAAAATTTCATAAATTAAATACTGAGGCGTCACACCTTCAAAACCAAATCACTTTAAACAATTTTCTTTAAAGTATAAATCTCGGATACATAGCATCCTCGGAAATCAGGAATTGAATCTTAGAAATCAAAAACACCTTCTTTATTAAACCTCCTCCTCAAATCATAATTTCATAAAGTATGATTCTTATTTAGAAAAGGAATAACAACAAAAGAACAACAACAAGACAACATAAATAATCCCCCCGAGTGCTACGTATCAGAGCGACACCGACTCAACTAATAGCAGCTATAATCTCCATCTTCATAACCTACACGTTACCAGTATAAAGGTAACGGCGAAACAAGTAAAGGGTGAGATACTCCAAAACATATAATTAAAGGCATGATAACACATATATATATATATATATATATATATATATATATATATATATATAGTTTTGGAATCATAAAAGACATAAATCTCACTCACTTTAATCGTCATTCTAATGTGTATAATCAACACTTTATCGCCATAACCTCATCGACATAAATCATCACAACAACATAAACTTTCATCACCACGAAATCATCACAAGTCAATCGTCACTTATCAACACGACAATCATAAGCAACATAAACAAAATCATCACAAATTGGCTAAAGCCCATAATAAGCTTTTGGCATAAAAGCCCATCGTCAAACATCATCACATCATATTTGCATTAAGCATTTCATTAAAGTCAAATCATAAAACTCATCATTTATATTCATCGCATAGTTATGATGAAATTATCACGTCATATTCATTTCATGTTCATCATAAAGATCATCAGAACAAAGCATCATATATGTTAGCGTTAAAAAGTGGCAAGAATCGAATCGAATTGAATCTTTGGCTCAAAACGATTTACTCTTTTGATTTCATTTAAAGATATCGCGAGCATCAAGCTTTATTGTTTCCAAAACAAGAAAAATGAGATGAAAAAGGGAAAGCGCAATACCCTCAATAAATATGATATGCATTACGACTAGGGTGAACTAGGCATAGCGCATTAGGAGATTTTGGGCAAGGGGTTTGTTATATAAAGGGAATAGATGTGGCACCTAAATATATATAGTTATCTATAGCTTTATATATGAATATTTTGATATGTTTGTGTGATTTAATTCGCTACTCTATTCTTGGGAAAGTTTCTCCTTTGGATTTTGAGAAGGGTAGATTATGTGGGATCCTAGGTTTTGTTATTATTGTGCTCGCAAAGATCATTGGGATCTTGTGCATACATATCCCTTAATGGGAATCAGAGCATCTGTAGCTCGGATCTAAGAGAGCTATGGTTTGTTTGGTTTGAGGGAGAAAGAAGTATGCTCTCCAAGGATGAGACCTTGTGCCTATGTATTCTCAACGGGATGTTGAGAAAGTCAGAGCAATCGTAGTTCCCACTTATACTAATAGATGCAACGGGTGTTATTAAGAGACAAAGACAAATGCCATCTTAATGAAAAATGTATCTAATTTATTTCATCACATACATTTTGAAGGGTTGATTGATTGAATCTTTCATCATAAGTATTAGGTGTTTTGCTTGAGTGTACAAGTGTTACCACTTACGAGTTAAGAATGATCTATGAAAGATGTTTGAAAGATGATTGAATCTTTAATTGTAAGTTTTGGGTGTTTTTCTTGATTGTACAAGCGTTACAACTTACAGTTAAAAGATGTTTTTGTTTGAAAAGTGGTTGATTTGAAAAGTGTTTGATTGTATGTGATGTGATAGATGAGATACTTCTTCCATAGAGATGATAAATGTCTAAATATCTAGGAGAAATTGATTGGATTAGGGGGATGCTTTTAAAAGCTGTGGGTCCTTGTATTGTAAGCCAAGAGGAGGCATTCCGAGGTCATCGAGGTCCTTGTATTGTGAGCCCAAGAGAGGCATTACGAGGTCCTTGTATGAAGCTCAAGAGGAAGCTATAGGGTATGGTGGCTTTATCTTTAAGAGTGGTTTCACTGTGAAACCATCCTCTTAGGATTCAAGAGTGATTTCCAGAAATCATACAATCGAGTTTCTATCCTAGCGTGGGTGATTCTTGGTATTGAAAGCCCAATAGGAGGCTATTAAGAGATTTCGGTCTCTTTCTTGTTTGATGCCCAGAAGGCTAAACTCAATGAGGAGTTCTTTTAAGGAAGCCCAGAGGAGGCTAACTCAGCGGGAAGTTGTGGTCTTATATGAAGCCTAAGCGGAGGCTAAACTCAATGAATGAGTTTTCTTATATGAAGCCTAAGAGGAGGCTAACTCAATAGATGAGTTATCTTATCACGAAGCCTAAGAGGAGGCTAACTCAATAGATCGTTATCTTATCTGAAGCCTAAGAGGCTAACTCAATAGATGAGTTATCTTATATGAAGCCTAAGAGGAGGCTAACTCAATAAATGAGTTATCTTATATGAAGCCTAAGAGGAGGCTAAAGGGAACCTAGTTGTTAGGCTAGTTGTTATGTTATAAGCTGAGATTATGAACAAGTGTGTGATATGTATTCACGAGGAGTTTATGAAGAAATATATAAACAAGTGTATAAAACGAGCAACTAAAGCAAGTGTAACTTGAATATATACAAGGTTTGGGACTTACACCTTAAGGGAGGCCCATTGGTTTAAGAGCAGTTTCTCTAGGAATAATGCTTTTCTTAATACCAATGGAATCGGTGTATAAACAAGTGGATGAAAACAAACGAACGAAGTCTGTTTATGCTTGAATATTTACAATGATGATCGTATGTGTACAAGGAAATGAATATGTACACGAAGGGGTGGTTATGTACAAGGAAATGAATATGTACATAGGAGGTTGGGACTTACACGTGAGGAGGCCCATGATCAATTAGAAATTCAAGGAGAAACACAGTTTGGTTTATCTTTAAATTAAATTGATCATGGAAAAAATATGTAAGTTTATTGAAAAGTTTTGAAAAGGTTTTGAAAATGATTTTGAAAAAAGTGAAGGATATTCACAAGAAGTTTTGAAAAAGATTTAAGTTTGAAAGTTGGAAAGAAAACATTTTTGGAAAGTATTAAGAAATACTTAAAATGTCTCATTTTTTAACTTCATAAAAATATAATCAAAAGAAAATATTTTGGATTTTTTGACATAATCATAAAATAGGTATATTAAATGACAAGTGTGAAAAAATCATCTCAAAATGAAAAGTTTTGATTAGTTTTTGAAAATGTTTAAGTTTGCTAGAAACTTGAGAAAATTAGTGATAAAAAAGAGTTTTTTGGTCCTAAGGAGGTTTGAACCTTGGACTTTTGGCTTAAAAGTGAAGATTTTCCACTGAGCCATTTGCTTGACTTGTCATTTAATCACCTTGTTTAGAAGGAGTTTTAAAAAAATGAATTTTTGAAAATGTTCAAAAGTTGTGCTAGAAGGATCGAGAACTTGATTGTTAGAAGAATTAGGAAGCTAACTTACGGATGATAGAAAGCTTGATGCTTCTAGGAATGTTTGAAAGGTGGTGTACGGGTAGAAACACTAAGTGCTTCTAAAGTGTGGCGAAAGTTTCTAAGGGTAGAAAACTTGGTGCTACGAGGGCGGAAGCATTAAAATGCTTCGAAGAGTGTAGAAATGGAAGCTTCTAGGAGTAGAAGCTTGAAGTACTCGGAGGGTTGAACCTCGGGGTGCTTGGAAGCAACCTCGAGCTTGTTGTGCGTTTATTAAAAAAGGTTCGAGTTCGACCCTGGACCTTGAAAGCGAAGGAAAGGTTTAATGCGTCTTGGCTTACCATTGGGGTGGCTATACATCCATTTTTTAATTCAAACTACAAATATATATTATAAACCAAGCTTTTAAATTTTGAATTTCCACTTCATCTTCTTCGTGGAAACAGGCGCGACATCCATGGCTTCAAATTTGAATTTCTTCGTTTCTTCATCAATTTTGGAAATTTAAAATACAAATTTGTCTAGAATTTCATCACGATTCTAACCATGTGACTTGTTAAAATTAATAATCAAAGATGAACGTGAATTTTGATAATCCCAATTTAAACCCTAATTGAAAAAATGATTAATTCTTTGAACTCAACTAATTTTAGTTTAAATTGAGGGTCCAGATAGCTTTAGTGATATGATATCTACATCTTCCTTTTCAAATTTGAAGCTAAAGATGCATGTATGGAGGTTTCAAAGTTTTGAAAACTCACCTCTTTGTATGAAATACCAGATCGAGTAGGATAGCTTCCAGGTACAATGTGATGATTGAAAAAGCTTCCCTGAACCTCACAGAGTGTGTTCCTACTCTTAGATTGTTCTGAAAGTTGCTGGAACTCTCTGTCCAAGTCAAGTTGCAGGTTACTAATTTGAAAATGGAACATAATGATGGAGTTGTTCTAGAACTTGTTTAAGTGTTTGGGCGATCTCTATATGTTGTATAGAATGTGTTTGAAGTGTAAAATCAAGACAAGCACGAGTGGTTTTCAAGTTTGGAAGTTTTGGCTCAAAACTTGCACAAATGGAGTTTTATGGAAAAACTGACTCTTGGCTTGTTTTGGATGATTTAAGTTTCAAACAAGTTCTAAATGATGTTTATAAGATGTTGGAAGCTTAAGTTTGCTCGAATTTGCAAAGCTTGAAGATTGCAAAATTCTCCCTCTTTGAACTTTGAATCTTGGAAATCAAGAAAGAAAGAAGGAAAGCTTGGATTATGATTGCTTTGGTGTAGTTTAAAATGAAGAAATGACCTCTATTATAGGCCAAAATTCGAATGACAAGGCAAGGTTATCATTGAGAGAGCTTGCAACTTGGCTTAAGTGGTAAGAAGGAATCTTTTGCATTTAATGCAAATAGTTAACTTTTAACCATGGTTAAAAACCTCTCCTTGATCAATCCTCTCTCAATTATTTCTAGCGATATTTATCGGTTATAACCTATCTATTAGTGATGACAAGGCTTCTAGAAAGAGGTTTGTGAAAATGACTTAGAGTTCTTGCAAAATGACTTGTAATTCATGGTTATGGAGCTCTAAGTTTAATTTTCAAAACCTTAGCTACACAAAGTTTTTTAACTTCTTGGACATTTTGGAAAGCTTGTAACAATACCTAAAACTTTCATGTTTTGAGTTTTTCGAATCACAATGGATCTATGTGAAAATGGCCATGAAAGTAAGAAAAACCATGTTTCTTAACACTTGAAAATATTTCTAACTGTTAGAAAAAATTCAAATCTTGACTTTTTGTTGACTTTTTCACATTTATTGATTTTTTATGATCATGATGGATTATTTGAAATTATTTTATGATTGAAAAGTTTGACTTTTTTGAGCAGATGAATTTTCATCAGATGATTTCGAAATTTGTCGATGAAGAAACATGGATTTTGTAATGTTTTGAATCAAAATATTAGGTCAAGATGTTGCATTGAAGATGTTAAGATCAATATTCAAGCAAATAGGTCATTCATTGAGCAGAAAGTCAATGATTCACTATCTTCGATCAAAACCCTAATTGGTCGATTCAAGGTAGATCATGAGAAAAAGTTGGGAATTTGAAGATCAAATGTTGATGATTGATTAAGATAGATCAATTGAGGTGAGTGGATACTCAAACCTAATTTATTGGATCTTGAGCAGATGAAATTTTGAAGATACCTAACTTTGACTTTAGGAGCTGCATACGATCTATCCTATTCTGTTAGTGATGCATATGTGGATAATGTAAGGTGGTATCTTAGGTAAAAAATTGGGGTATGACAGATGCCCCTATTTAAGTTTCTTTAACCTGAGATATGAAGATGAAGATCTTTGTCTCGATAGGTGTGAAGAGACTTAAATATCAAAATACACAGATTTTGGACCTAAGATACCAAAAAATGCGAATGATGCAAAATGATTGCAGAAAGTTTACCCAGGAAGTATCAAAGAATGATATGCTAGGGGAAAGATTGTGAGGATGTCTCAGCCTGTCTAAGACAGGAGAATCCTGTTTGTTAGGAAACAAGCATATGTTTCACTGGGAAAATAGATTCACAAAGCAAGGGAATGTCTGTTTCGCTTTGGGAAATGAAAATATTACCATCGACCTTGTGACAATGTTTAAGGTAATTGAAGATGATATTACCAATTATCAGCCTTGTGATAATTTTTTTGGTAATGAGCTCTTAAGATATTACCAATTACCAGCAAAGTGATAATTATAACAAGGTAATTCTTGAGAATTTCATTGAGTATTCAGCCTTGTGAATAACAGACAATGATGGAAACAAACCTCGAATAAGTTTCTATTTTCACAGTTACAACCTTGCCAGGGATCTCTCTCTTAAGAAGATGCGGGCATTTCGATTGTAAAGATACCGGTTTTCTTCAAATAGAAGGACAACTGTGGGGATTTCTTGAACTTTCATGATTGAACTTTGTTAAGAAGAACAATCTTTTTATGACAAGTTTCAAGATGGAAAGGAAATAAGCGGCTCGGATGACGAGGCTATTGCTTATTGTTTGCAGGGAGAATTTTTTTGTGAAATCTAGACCTGAATTGGTTTAGAGACAAGATTCTATCCAGGAATGAACTGGAAATAAAACTATCAATCAATACTTTGTACCCAATGAGGAATGATCTCGATCGGGGGACTAGAGAAAAAAATGTATTTCTCTGCTTGGGGATAATCTATTGGAGAGATGACACACCCATACTTGTTTTTTGGAATAAATGCAACCTAAACAAGCGATATTGAAGCAAACATTTGAGAAATGCAGGAATGCATTAATGATGCTAATATGTATGAATGATGAATGTCATGTATGTTGATAATAATTGACAAGACAACAAAAAGTATTTGGGAAAAGGACTACATCACAGTTCAAACAAATACTTAGCAAAATCTGCAAAAATGGTGTAGACGTTACTGATGATGAATCTGAGTTGCATGCTTTAAACTTTTCTGAAGAAAAGCATTTCACTAGAAACCTTGTTGGGGATACTTTTTGGATAAGAATACCGTCCTTTGATGATCTCTTTCGAGGGAAAAAAAACTTCTCAACAATTGTTTATCTTTCGAGTCGAAACACTCATGGAGAAAGCTGTTGAAATTCTTCGTGTTCATAGTTCAAAGGAAAATTTAGCTTTTATTTCAAAATTTTGAAGTAAAATTCATTTAAAACTTTTTTTAGTTTCAAAGTGATTTTCACAAGAAAAAGCGTTATTTTGCAAAACATAATAAAGCGAATTGCAAACAAATGGGCACAAGGCTCAAATTTTATTGATAGAATGGTAATTTACAAAAGTTGGAAATGATAATTTATTGGGAAAAGCTACATTGAAAAAAATAACCACTATTATCCTTAACAACTTTAAATTCCAATTGTGCTTGTTGCTTTTAGAAGATTTGATTGAAGATCCGTTGATGGAAGATTCTTGATTAATGCAGATTGCTATGATTACTTTGTTATTTTGATCCTTAATTTTTGCCTAGATTGCCTTTTCGAGTTTTCAATCTACCGAGGATAAATTCATTTATTGTCTCTAATTTTTGCTGGACCGCCTTTTAAGGTTTTGATCCACAGGCTGCTCATTTTTCCTAAGCCGCCCTTTTCGGGTTTCGACTTAGAAATTCTTTTGTCTTTTAGACAAAGTATTTCTTATTGCATCGACATTCACGAGTTGCGGGAGTTCATCATCGTCCATGGTTGTGAGAGTCAAAGCACCGCCAAAAGCTTCTTTTGACGATGTACGTTAAATAATTAGGCGTCCATTTGCCCTAGAATGCGGTTGAAAAGACAAAATCTTTTTAAGCAGTCGCCTTCTTGGAATTCACGGTCGAACCTTTTGTCGAAGGCTTTCTTCATCCTTCAATGATATGATTGTCCATGACATAGGCGGCGAGACGTTTTCTTCAATTAAGTTGGTTGATCGTTTGCTTTGACACCATTCGACCTCGAGAACATAGCTTCCATGAGCTGTCATTGATGGAATTTCAACTTCTATGGGAACCTTGCTTCCATGCCGTATACTAGAGAAAAGGGGTTTCCCATGTTGATGTACGTGCCAAGTCACGGTACACATGTAAACAAATGGCAACATTTCATGCCGGTCTTTGTAGGTGACCTTCTTTTGGGCGATCTTTTGATGTTCTTGTTGGCGACTTCAGCGGCGCCGTTCATCTTTGGTTTGTAAGGAGATGAGTTATGATGCTCAATCTTGAATTCCTCACAGTTCTTTTATCATTTTGTTGTTCAAGTTTGATCCATTATGCGTAATGATCTTACTTGGAACTCCATATCGGCAAATGAGGTTGTTCTTGATGAACCTCACAACCACTTGTCTTGTAACATTGGCGTAAGATCTTGCTGACCCATTTGGTGAAGTAATCAATAGCCACTAAAATGAAGCGATGTCCGTTTGGCGCTTTTGGTTCGATCATCCCAATCATGTCGATGCCCACATGGAGAAAGGCCACGGAGAGGAAGAGCGTTGAGTAGAGTCGATGGCACATGGATCTTATCTGCGTAGATCGGCACTTGTGACATCTCTTGGCGTGTTTACAACAATCGATTCCATTGTTATCCAATATTATCCTGCTCTCAAGATTTTTACGGACATTGCAAGCCCATTTGAATGGGTTCCAAGGACCTTCATGCGCCGTGAATTATCCGTGCGCCGGTGTCTATCCATCATCGAGCAAGACCATCTCGAAGTTTCTTTTGTATAGCACATCTTTATTCGGGAAGAAATTTCTAGAAAGCCTCCTTAGAGTTTTCTATCTTTGTGCGATGCCAGGTGGGTACTCACGAGTTTGAAGGCGTTTGATGTCGTGGAACCACGGTTTATCATCGATGACTACTTGATTGCAAACATATATGTAGGTCTTTCAAGGCGTCTGATTCTGATTTTAGGCATATCGTTCCAATGGTTGACTTTGAACATGGAAGATAGAGTGGCCAAGGCGTCGCCATTCGATTACGATCTCGGGAATATGATGCAATTCAACTTTGTTGAAGAAAGTCAACGAACGTCTTGCATAATCTCGGTAGGGAATCAAACCAAGATGATGAGTTTCATACTTCTCTTTGATTTGATTGATCACAAGGTGAATCTCCATATATGTCAGGATCTTGATCCTTAAGTCGATGGCTTCTTGATACCCGTGATACAAGCTTCATATTACGCGATATTGTTGGTGCGATCAAGCGGCAATCGGCGAGCGGGATATGAGAACCCTCGGGAGTGTGATGACTTCCCGATTCCATTGCCATAGGCGTTAATTGCTCCATCAAAGATTAAGCCCATCTAGATTACGGATCGGGACCTTCTTGATAGCAGTTCGTCACAATCTTTCATCTTTAAGTACATAACATCCTCGTCGGGAAGTCAATCTTGAGAGATTGGTGTTCCTTGATCGGTTGATAAACCAGTGATCGTGAGAATGCTTCCTTTGACCGCTTTTGGGCGCGGTCTTGGATGTCATATTGATAATAGCATCTGCCGTCGCGATTCTCCTGTTAAGCGGACTTTTCAAAGAGGTACTTGATCGGATCCATTTTGGAGATTAACCAGTCGTGCGATTGATCATGTCTTGGCGAGAGGCGTTTGAAGCCCACAAAAGCACACATGTTTTCTAGCATGGGTAGCAGTTTCACAATCTGTGAACTTTTTACTCAAGTAGTAGATGGCATGCTCTTTCTTACCGATTTCATCTTGTAACCACGACCCATGGAATCTTCTAGCAGGTGGGTACATGATTAGCGGTCTTCCTTGTTGGAGGAATCAATATTGGAGGTTAAGCGGTGTTCCTTGATCTTGTCGAGCAGCTCTTTGGCAATCTACGTCACACAACCTCTTGATTTTTGCGGAGAAGCTTGAATGTTGGTCCACAAGTAGCGGTCATTTGAGAGATAAATGCGGAGATGTAATTCAACTGTCAAGAAATCCTCTTGCCTTTTACGTATGTGGCGTAGGCACTTCTTGAATAACCTTGACTTTGTCGAGGTCGACTTCAATACCTCTTGTACTAACGATGAAACCTAGGAGTTTTCCAAATCTTCCCGTGTCTTGGGAGCCATTACGATCGATTATAGCGAGGCTGTCCATGAAGGAAAGGCGTTGAACTTATCGGTGATATCCACTAGCATGTCGATATCGGTGGTGAAATCATCTTTTGGACTAGCTTTGTTCAAGTCCGGTAGTCAACACATTCGACCTTTAGTCTTTCTTTGAGACAGGCACTATGTTGGCTAGCCCTTGAGGATATTCAGAGGTGACACGGAAACCTGCGTCAAGCTGCTTTTGAACCTCCTTTTTTATTTTGTCAGCCGTATCTGGGTGAACCCTTCTCAGTCTTTGTTTAACTGGCGGACACTCTGGTTTTAATGGCAAGTGATGCTCTACGATGTTGGTATCCAAACCTGGCATGTCCTGGTAGGACCAAGCAAATACATCGACGTATTCTTTGAGAAGATCTATCAGTTTTACCTTGACGTTGTTGTCGAGTAGAGCTCTGATGTTTACTTCTTTTTTGTCTTCCTCAGAACCTAAGTTGATTGCTTCCAAAGGCTCTTTGTGAGGCTGAATGATCCTTTCCTCGTGCTTAAGTAGTCGGGAAATCTCATCCAGGATCTCTTCTTGATCTTCTTCCTCGGCGTCGAACACAGGGAATTCAAAGTTGAGAGAGAGCGTAGAGTTATTGAGTTCAATGGATTTGTCCATCGTTAATCTACATGTTTGATTTATGTTAAAAATTATTATTATTTTTTATTATTTTTAAAAAAGTTAATGTGAAAGTGTATGCAAATTATTATTATATTTTTGAAGATGCTTGTTTTTGGTTTTTTTAGGATTACAATTTCCAGAAAAAGGGTTAAAAGCAAAAAAACAAACACAAAATGTGAGAATCAAAACAACGCTTTTAGTTATGATTCACAATATAAACAGGCCCTAAATACAAACTCATTTGTCTTGGGCAAGACAAAGAAATTATTTAAGCTAAACCCTATAAAACATCTCTACCTTGGGTGAGGCAAGTATTCAAAATAAAAGCAAAATAAACTACTTAGAACTATGAACATCGGTCGAACTTTACAGGGCTTCCAATAGTGTGAACTCCTTGAAAGTCTAGGTATTACGTAGTTTCCTTTTGGCTTATTTCTCGTTTAGACTTTGATTGTTGGTCGAGCAGGGCTTTGAAGACTCTAGTCGGTTGACCTTGCCTTTTGGTTTGAGCGATCTTCTTACCTTGATTGACGGGTTGAGGAGCATAGAATGCAACATATGTGCTTTCAAGTGGCATGTATTATGGATTCTTGGGATGTACTTCCCAATCATACGGGTGAAGAGACTCTTTATCAGAGACACTTTCAAATCGTTTCGAATTGTCTTCTGATCTTCTTGGTAATGCGTTGATATGGTGATAATCAAAATCTAGCTTAACAAACTCGTGAGGCGTTATTAAAGCGATTTTCATTTGGGTTCTCAAATTGATGATGAGATCGAGAAGATGTGTATGACTCTTACGGTTGGTGAGATACTCGTAGGATCATCCGTCAGTTGGTTGGATGTCTTCATTCGATCTTTGAGCTTTCGGGGTGGTATATCACACCATAATGTCAAATTTTCCACTTGGCTCTCCCGAGGTATCCCCGAACTTGGATGCGATCGGTGGAATTTTATTCTCATCATCTTGCGGAACATGCCTTTGAATTGGTCGAAAGGATGATAGAGCACATCGATTCTTCACAGGACACATATTCAAGTTGTTAAGATAAATTACCCCTCTTGGATTCGGAGAGATTTTCTTCATTACCTTCATCGATAAGAACATTAACCTCTTGAGGAATAGGGTTTAGAAACCTCCGTGTGGAATACTTCTTTGATTGGACGAAGGGTTTCATCCTTTTTATTGGCTTTTGGAAATCTTGGAGCAAATTCGAGCCTGTTTTGTTTCGTTGTTGGATTTATCCTTGTTCCCGACTGTGACATTACAGTTCTTCACTATCTGTTTTGCTTCTTTGTAAGAGGAGATATCGATGCTTTTCTTTGTAGGTTCATCTTCTAGAAAGTCCTTGGGCTGTGTCCCTTCACATCGTCGGCGGTGATGAAAGAAAAAGTGGACAAATGGCTTACTAATAAAGCTTGTTCACCAATAATGGTTACTAACTTCCCATTTATGCGTGAATTTGATTTTGGTGGAGCGTGGATGTCACTGCTCCTGCCAATATCAAGGTCCTAATAAACAAGCGTGAGCATTTGGGCGTCCATGACACGGAAGGTAATTTGAAAAGTATGTGGACCATCGTCATTGGAAGGTCGACTTCCTAATAACGGTTTCCTTGATCCATCGAAGGCCTTGACTTCCCATCATTGGATTTCATCGGCGTTCCTTTGTAAGACAAGCGAGTAAAAGGTCGTTTTGGCATTACATTCAAGGATGAGCTAGTGTCCACTGGCACATTAGGCAGGGATGCGATTGGCAATTCATAGAGATATGTAGAGCAAGGTTATGATCTCTTCCCTCCTCAGGAGTTCTTCATCCTTTGACTTAAATTGTTTGTTGAAGTTGTTATGTTGCCTTTCAATTCCACCAAATTGATCATGGTTATGTCGTGATCTGCGTAAACGATCTAACACTCATTAAGGCTTCTCGGTGGGATTCGAATTTAGAAGTAAAAGAGTATTGAGATTTTGGAGATGCGCATCGGTTGATCTCTGACTCTGTACCACTCTTCTTGATCACCTTTAGAATCTCGTGAATGCGGGTGATTGACATTGGTTGATCAGGCCGGACCAACGTTATATCTGGATTACCAATAGAACCCAGGTTCGATGGGTGCATCAGCGAGTTTGGTCAGCGGCGCGAGCAATGGGAACGCTTTGGTGGCAGGTATACGCGTCCACTTGAGTTACCGTCCTATTTCGGTGATGTTAGCGACAGCGAAAGAGTTGGTATGAGTTTCTCCTTCCATCTTCTATCATAGTTGTGTTGTAATGATGAGGGAGCTGCTTTGTCGGAGTTGTGGAGCGGGACTAGGTAAGCAGTTACCAAAGGAGGTTTGGAACTCTTGGACCGTTGTACTCAACTACACACTTGGGCATATTGAGTAGGGGATAATGATGTTTACTTGAGAATTTCGGGTTGATATACGAGACTAAAAGCTCATGCGGATAATACCTACCATATTGCGTCATAATCGTTCCTGTTCTAAAGATCACGAATGTCGTAATATCGTTAATCGTTGAAGTATGCTCTTTAGCTGGACATCCTCGAAAATTTGTAAAATAAATTCTGCAGTAGTAGTTATGTTTAGCAAAAGGCGCCATTCGTGAAATATAGCATGTAGTTGTACCAAGCTTTCTCTTATCATATTTGTATCGGTGATGAGATAGATGTATTTACGGTATCAAATTCGCGGTATGTCCACTATGATTAAAAGTGGATTAAACTTGCACATTTGGTTGCATTCTTGAAGGAGAGAAGATTAGACCTTACTAATCTTTGAACTTGACTTTCGATGTTATCACGGTGTTTGAGATCATGACTGGTGCTTCCGTGAAAGGAAAGACATATACACTTTGTACCACCAGGTAACTTATACAGTGCAATGGTAATCTTGTTTGCACAAGATTTTTTCTATGAAACCAAGATATAATCCCGTGTAAGTCATCGAATTGGATCAATTGGAGATTCGAGGAGTCTGATTCGATTGTTGTTGGTGTTGAGCTTCTTTGTCGAAGATGTTGATTTCTTTGGAATTGCGGGGTAATTCCATGTTTAGATTGCATTAACAACTGGTTCTATTGTCATACCCCGAAATTTGCCCTCCACTTCTCGAGACATTTCATACATTTTCGAGGACCTCGAGGGTTGATTAACCAAGCCTCTCTGAACAATCAACCAACTAGGGTTTGGAATTCTCGATCAAGATGGACTTCCAACATCTCCATGGTCATCATGCCTCCTCATATGCTAAAGATTCTCCATGTCAAGTTTCAGCCTCACAAGTCAGTTTCCTCGGCGATTGCTCGGATGGTTGAAAATCGGTTGTATTGGACAAAAGTCAGCCCCATGGTCAACATCGATCAAACTTCATGATTTTTGGTCAACATCCTCATTTTGAAGTTACATTCATCATTTGATCAAGGTTGATCATGATTCATCAGAAAACTCAATTTGCTCGTAAACTTTCTAAATTAGGGTTTCTTAGTGAAAAGTCAACCAAACTTTGGTAGGCATAACTTCTTCATACTTTCTCGAAAATTTTCCACCACCTCTTGTTTTGAAGGAAATTCAATTCTCTACAACTTCATGTCTCACAAGAATGTTCAAAAATGCTTTTTGGAAGGTATGGATCAAAACATTCGAGTCCTTTCAAAGTCAACAAAAAGTCAACTTTTGTTTTGAAGATATATTGAGCATGGAAACTCAATTGAGATGAAACCAAGAGGTTGGTTAGAGGACTCTTAGAGCTTTCCAAAGTCCAGAACACTCAAAATGTGGAAAATTGAGCAAATACACTATTAGAAGTTGGGCATTTTGAGCAATTGCACATATTTAGATATTGAGCAAAATGCAATTTTTCCAAATGGGCCTTTAATTTTATGATCCAAACTTGATCATAATATTATTTGTGACCTAATGATGCTTGACCATGACAATTTTCTATTTTATTGATTTATTTTTGAATTTAAAACCATTTAATTCAAAATTAAATTATATAAAATATGAAAATAAGATATTTTCAAAAGGGTGAATTTATATCAAACTTGAGGTCCAGATAGCCCATGGACATGCCAAATTCGTGCTAGCTCTCATTGAAAAGAAAATTTTTTTCCAAAATTTGATTTTATTTGAAAAGAAATAAATGCACATTCAAAATCGAATCTTTTCACCTCTTTGCTCCCAGAATCTCTATAAATACCAAGCAAAATTTGCATCACAAACCACAAAACCTAGCTCAAAAGCATAACCCTTATTTTGCCAAAATTTCTCAAAGTTGGAAAATTGAATTTAAATTCGGTAAATTAGAGGTGTTTTGAGCATTCCAATCTTGCTCTGAGGTTCAATGACAATCGATCCTCATATTGACCGGGCTTCCCGGATCGTGTCCCGAACTCACACCGTTTGAAATCTTTCTCGATTTGGATTTACATATATCATGCATTGTTAATCGTTTTGTGTGTTTTTGTATTCGGGAGGCGCAAATTCATTAGAACCATTACGTACAAGCTTAGGCGTGGAAAAGCGGTTTTGCCATGGTTGAGGCAATTCGAGCTATTTCGTTCGAACTAGCTTTAAAGTCTGTTCGATCGAAATAACGGCTGTGAATTGAGAAGAATTCGAAATAGGTGGACTAGGTCTTTCTTTTGCTTTTAATCTTCGTATTTTGCGGGTTTGGAATTTTAGTCATAGGAAGGCGATGGCCAAGGCTCACGGCGTCGTTAATGACTTGGACTCGGCGTAGCTTGCGTGGCGTGAGGAATGTTCGATTAAGCTCGTCCGTTCCACAGGGTCCGCAGGTGAAGCTGGTTTGAATTGAATCGAGGACAGCGTACTGATTATAAGCCATTGGTTTTGTTTCGGTTGAACCACGTTGGCCCGGTGGTTAAGTATTTGGTTGTAGAAGATTCTCCTCAAGGTCTCAGGTTCGAACCACACGGGGCCGGGTTTCCTTTTCTTTTAAACTTCATTATTTTCACTATTTTCATATTTTCTTATTTTCTTCATTTTATTTTCATTTATTTATTTTTATCATGCATTAAAAAAAACCAAAAATATTTTCTTTTGCATTATTTCAGAAAATGTTTATTTAATTTATAAAATTAAAAATATTATTTTGCATGCATATTTAATTTAATTTCTATTTATCATTTAAATCACTTTTAATTGATTTTTAATTATTAAATTAACTCAAAAATTAAAAATTATTTTAGCATATTAATGTTATTTCGGCATGAAAACATTTTCTCATTCAAAATTATTATTTTACTAACATTTTCTCTTATTCGATTTCTCGTATTTCAGATTTTTCATCATTCCGGAGTTATCTCGTTTGGATTTTTTATCGTTTTCTTTAATATTGTAATTGCTTATGGGATGTAATAGTTTAATTAGGACTTTTATTTTCCTTTTCAATTATGTATCTTCTGACCATGTAATAGCGTGGGATTTATCTTTCGCATTTTACTTTCCATGATTTAATTTCGCACCTATAATTGTTAGTAATTAGGCGTGTATGGCAAGATTAAAATCAACATAGCTCACTCTAATTTCAAGATAAAAATACGAAATTGACACACTTTTCACATGTACACCCTTAGGGTAATTCTCTCGTTGCCTTTCGATTACAAATGGTCATGTCCTCGAGCGTGAGGTATCCTATGCAGTTGCCTTCAAAACAAATCATCATAGTCCCTGATACAAAGATCATAAGACCCGCGATGTAGCCTCCGAATACATGATCTTGACCCTCGATTGTAAGCCTCTGAAAATGATGATAGTCCGCCGAATGTGCTAGGATACTTCTATGATTGCTTTCTATGACCATCGATGTCCCTTGAATGTCCACATCCAGCGAATAGGGTTACCTACCAACTAATGGTATGGATAGCACTATTCTAAAGGAACGTAAAATAACACAGCGACCATTACGAGTAGGTAATAAGACTTAGTTGCTTGCTCTCAAAATACTTTTCACCTCGCTTTTGTCAAAGTTCAAACTCTTTTCAAAAGCGAAACATTTATACATTTCCTACATGAATCATTACAAAGTCAAGCGAAATGCCTTTTCAAAACATTTTTCAAACACAGCAACCTGATTTTAAAGATGATCTAAAGCAACTAAGAGCACGTGATAACTACGGATGAAAGGGGTGCTAATACCTTCCCTTTTTAACCTTCTCCACACTCGAGTCTCGAAGGTCTTTTTACTTTTACCTTCCCTAATTGGATAAAGAAAAGTCGGTGGCGACTCTTGCTATCCGCACATTTGCGATAAAAAACCTACAAAGTCGGTTCACCGTATTACGTAGCGACTACTGCTAGGGAGACACCTAAAGAGAATACCTTAGGATTTCTAGATCACCTTTATTGCTTTACATTTGACTTGCTTGCTTTATCTTTAAGGGTTGCTTGGGTATTATATTTGTTGGGATCTACACGGATCAGGTTTCCTTTTAGGTAAGTAGCAATAAATCGTCGCGATAGTTAGTATCGAAGCAGTCGACATGATGGCTACGTTATGTGACACTTTGGATGTCGATACTCTTCATTTCCAAGTTGAGGATAGTATTTGGCTTCTGCGTGGTGTCATCAGCACTAACTAAACTTTTAGAACCTTAATTGACCCATCTTGGCCATTAGAAGGTAGTGAGATGGCGGCTTTGAGTGTAGACTAAGGTTGGTGATACTCGATACTCACGCTCAAAGATCGGACTTTTGGGATATTTTGATTAGACCACAGTAGTCGTGAAATAACCTACGAAAGATCAATGATATGAGATTCCTAGAACCGGTTACTATTATAGGGACGGGATGAACCAACTCGAACTTTTGGTGGGGTAATCACCTACCTCATGCAGACCTTAAACCTAGGCTCGTTGTGAATTGTTTGTGTGCTAAACATGACATCATGACATCATTCATTGCATATCATTTCTAACTATTTCAAGGACCTAGGGATTTATCTTTGCTTTCTGTTTTGTAGGGATTATGGCTTCTAGAAAGACTATCAGAATCAACTTCATTATACCTTCTCGACTCAAGAATTGGTTTGAAATTCCGATCCATGCTCGATTCATCAAAAGACATGGTTATCTGCTTGACTTGGTTATCTCGGTTTGAAGAAGATATGATGCATGTCTATTCATTCTTGTTCTTTGATCCAAACCCATTGCTTTCCATTGATTATCGGTTGGTTCCTACCTTGGAAGAGTTCTCTAAGCTACTTGGTACCTATTCTTGACCAAATGCCATTCAGGTTTAGAAAAGGTTCTAGGTATGAAGACATCGCATCATTACATCTTAAGCGCTCGGACATTGAAGCCAATTGGGAAACTAGAAGTGGAGTTAAGGGTTTACTTGCTAAGTTCTTAATTAAAAGCGAGAATTCCTCAAAGTTATGAGTTTCCATTAAAGATATTGTGGCCTTGCTAATCTATGGTTTGGTTCATTCCTAACTGGATCGATTCATAGATGTCAGCGCCATCAAGTTGTTCTTACCATAATCACATGCCTACTTTACTTGGAGACATTCTACATTCTCTCACTCGTGCCTACTAAAGACAAGAACTCTCATGACCTGGTCTTCAGTTGAATCAGTTGGTTGGAGATTCCTCTGTTGTGCCGCTACTTGGTACCGTGGGTATCAACATAACCTATACCAGCTCTCGTCGGTTTGGTTTGCTTTCGAAGATGGTCCTCATGATATGCTTCTCAAGATATTGTGTTCGACTACAACCGATCTCGAATTAAATGAAGGTTCATGTACGCTTGGGGCATGGTAAAGAAGGCGATACAAGACTTTGGGGCACCAAACTCCATTCCTTGGGACCTTACCTCAAATGGGTGCGAGCTCGGGCTCAAAACCTCGTGATGCCATTCACTTTGTTTACGATAATTATGGAACACATTTGCTATGGGTGGCGTGCCTCGATTTTGAAGACTTGAAGAGATCACGGACAACAAGAAGAGGATACCTTTGAAGCTCGATGCTATGCAAGTGAGAAGAAAGTGCTAGAGTTGACCAAGCTACTTCACGAGGAGGCGAAACATCAGCGCCTACCTCGGCACGAGAGGCGCCCATGGGAGACTTAGAGCTTTAGGATTTATGTTTTCTTTTATTTTTTGAACTATCTTTTGTACAAAAAGAAAAAGAATAAAAGAGAACTAATAAATGTTTGTTCATTGCTTGTTTAACAAATTTAAATCTCTAAGGTCATGAAAACATTGCATTGCATTTGCATAAACATTGCATATCATAGCATAACATTGCATCACGGTACATTGAAGATTGGTTTTCTCATTCTCTCGCTATTTATTTTAGCGAAATGGCTCTTGAGCAATCTGTCGAAGATCTTGACTCGGAATGCTCGGTTCGACAAATGTTCACTAGCTTGGTCAAAGCCAAGGATCTGAAAAACTCGTCAGAGAAAGAAGAAGGTTGTGGTCTTCTCAACATGGAAGAGCCTTCAAGGTGGTCCTAAAGTGGTTAGTCGGATAGAGCTCTCAGAAGGAAGTGTCAGAATGAGGGGTGTCAAGGGTAATGAGATGATCAGTGAGCACGAGAAGGAGAGAGGATCGCTCGACTATAGCCGATACTAGATGGAGGTGACAAATACAAAACAACTTGAAGGCGTCTGAATATCATGGAAAACTGAAGATGTCGGGGTTGAATTTTGATGATCGAGTCTTGTCCTGGTGTGGTGATTCCTCCAAATTCAAAGTTCAACTTTTTAAATATGATGGCATTTCTTGTCGACGCATTTGAAGTCCTATGTTCGGAAGATCGACCCCTTGATGGAAAGTTGTGGATGCATTATTTTCAAGAGTTTGTCAAGAACTCGATTGGAGTGGTATTATCGGCTAGAGAATGACCGTATTCGTACTTGGAGTGACTTAGCGGATGCTTTCTAAGCGATATGAGTACAATCTTGAATTGACACGTGCAGCTGAGTATGTCAAAGGGTGCTGATGAAGGTCAAAGAATGCTCGAAATGGAGAGGTCTGAGGCGAGGACAACCACCCTTGTCGATAGGAGTTGGTTGATATGTTATGGGAAACTGGCAGGCCCGTTCTTCAATCATCGATTGGAAACTCTTGACCCGGATTCAAGTGATATTGACGAGGCGTGTTGAAATTTGGTAGGCGGAAGGATTGGTGAGTCATCTTGAATACTTGAAGAGATCTTTTGGTGGTAAGAAAGAGCTAATGTTGTGTGTATCAGGAAAAGTCAGGGCCGAGAGCCGTGCTCGATACGTGGGTTGTGATCTCAATCCTGCATCGACACAACCTCGGGAGACAACGGCGTAGCAGGCAGCGCCACGAGGCGGTTCTGAAGATCGACATGCCATTGGCGAGCCTTGCAACCGTGTTGGCGGTGATGCTGAGGATCCTCCTCGAAATGTCAACACTTCCTCTCAGGGATACAATCCTAATGCTAGCTATTCACCACACCTGACCCTTAGCCCGAGGCACGTGTCGTACCTGGGCCCCGAACCAAGTCTTCAAGACATTTCCAGCATCCGTACTCGAGGATTCCTCCGAGGGTTGAAGTCAGAACAAACCCTCTAAGCCGATCAACCAAACAAGGGTTTGGTATTTCTCAATTCAAGATGGAATTCCAACATCTCCAATGGTCATCATGCCTCCTCGTATACTTGAGGACTCTCCATATCAAGTTTCAGCCTCAGTAGTAACACACGTGAGATTGCTGAATGGTTGAAAGATCGGGTTGTATGAACAAAAATTAATTGTGGTCAACATCACGATCAAACTTCATGATTTTTGGTCAACATCCTCATTTTGACGTTACATGTCATTTGATCAAGGATTGATCATGATTCATCAAGAAAATTCAAGATTTGCTCGAATATCGACTTTCTAAATTAGGGTTTCTCGTTGAATAGTCAACCAAACTTTGGTTGCATAACTTCTATACTTTCTACGAAATTTTTCCACCACCTCTTGTTTTGAGAGAAATTCAATTCTCTACAACTTCATGTCTCACAAGAATGTTCAAAATACTTCATTGGGTATGGATCAAAACATTCTGAGTCATTTCAAAGTCAACAAAAGTCAACATTTTGTTTGAAGATATATTGAGCATGGAAACTCAATTGAGATGAAACCAAGAGGTTGGTTAGAGGACTCTTAGAGCTTTCTAAAAGTCCGAGAACACTCAAAATGTGGAAGCTGAGCAAGATACACCATTTACAAGTTGGGAATTTTGAAGAAGTGCCTGAAAGAGCTTCTAAATCAAAATTTTGCAAATGGGCACTTTTTCTTCATCCAAACTTGTTCCATATGCAATTAGGAATATCAAGCCCAATGCCACGAATTTTTATTTTTTTTTCTATTTAATTTGTATTTTATTCATTTAAATACAAATTAATTCAAAATAAAGTATAAAATCAAAATTAATTGCAAATTTGATTTTCTCTTCCTTGAGATCAAGCGACAATAAAACCGTGGAATTCAAAATTTGTTGGATTTGGAAAGAAGTGATTAAATTGATCAAAGAAGAATTTGATTTTGTACAAAATCAAATATCTTCATTGATTGATGATGATTCTTCCTCAAATCGACTCGATTCCATCAATATAAATACATAATGCAGCATGATTGGAAACAAAATTGGCAGGAACCTCGCTAATTCAAAAAATCATGGGTTACAAGACACTTGCGGCCTTGTTTTGCTGATTCAATTGATTCTAAGCACCCATTCGCTTCCTTGGAGGTCCATTGAATCATTCAGGCCCTTACGGATCAAGAATCCATCAAGAATCAAATCAAACTCACGGTTTGACACTTTTCCTTTAAATCGATTTACATTTTCCATGCATATCTAACATAATTTGAATGTTTATGCAGATGTATTTTGAAAGCTATGTGGATGGTTCAATTGAGTTTAGAGTGCAGAGAATACCATAATGCCATTGTTAGGGTTTGAGAGCTCGAAATAGGGTTTCTCAAAATAGGAAAAATTAGGAAACGATCATCATCACCTTTGGATGATTCGAACGATCCATGCCCTCGATTAATTTATATTATCTATTTCTTAAGTTTGATTTTGCGGGATGTGTGGAAATAATCCGTTGTAAAGAATATGACCGTGAAGCCAAGACACAGGTTTTTAAATTTCAAACGAGGAGAGATGATGATTTGGCGCGAGTTCTAAGCAATCGGGAGCAAGCGTGGTGCTCGGTTTTCAATGTTGCCACGGTTGGCAAAAGCGTGGCTTTGTGAAACGAGGGTCTGATTCGATTCTCACCGAGGCCATTTGTTTTCTTCTTTTACAAACTAACATTTTCTTTTTATTTTCATATATATTTCTCATGCATTTTAATTTCTTTTCACAATTTTTATCATGCATTAAAAACACCAAAAATATTTTTTTTTGCATTATTTCGGAAAATGTTTATTTAATTTATAAAATTAAAATATTATTTTTCATGCATATTTAATTTATTTCTAATTTATCATTTAACCACATTTAATTAGTTTTAATTATTAAATTACCTCAAAAATCCCAAAATTATTTTAGCATATTAATATTTCAATGATATTTTCAATTTTTTTCCTCTTATTGATTTTCTCCATTTTAGATTTCTCATCTTTTCACGGGTTATCTGTTTGGTTCTCTTTATCGTTTTCTTTTTTCCAATTATGTAATTGCTTATGGGATGTAATAGTTTTAATTAGGGATTTTATTTTCCATGGTTTAAATTATATATAAGCCATGTAATAGCGTGGATTTATCTTTGACATTTTACATTTCAATTTAATTCACGCGCGCTGGTAATTAGTGTATGGCGAACTAAAATCAATAGCTCACTAATTTTCAAGATAAAATACAGATTGACAACTCTTTTAACATGCACTTAGGGTAATTCTCTCGTTGCCTTCTGAATCAAATATGGTCGTGTCCTCGAGCGTAGAGGTATTCTATGCAGATTGCCTTCAAAACAAATCATCATAGTCTCTTGATACAAGATCATAGACACGATGTAGCCTCAGATACATGATCTTGACCCTCGATTGTAGCTACGAAAATGATGATAGTCCGCTTGATGTGCTGGAACTTCCCTGAGTTGCTTTCTATGACCATACGATGTCCCACCGAATGTCCATTACATCCAACAAATGAGTTACCTACCAACTAATGGTATGGATAGTATTATTCTAAAGGCGTAAAATAACGCAACGACCAATTTCGAGTAGGTAATAAGACTTTTAGTTGCTTGCTCTAATCAAATACTTTTCACGGAACTTTCTTTCAAAGTTCAAAATCTTTCAAAGCAAACATTTAAGAACACTTTGTATACATTCCTACATGAATCATTACAAAGTCAAAGCGAAATGCCTTTTCAAAGACATTTTGTCAAACACCACGAAGCACATTTTTAAAGTGATCTGCAAACTAAGAGCCCAAAATAACTACGGATGGAAAGGGTGCTAATACCTTCCTTTTCATAACCTTACTCCCTTTTCCGAGTGCGGGTCTTTTCTGTTCTTTGCCTTCCCATAATTGGATAGAAATTGATTGTGACTCTTCTATCCGCATTCTTGATAAAAAATATACAAAGTCGGGTTCAAGTATTACACATGACGGCGACATTGGGCTTTGAAGAACAAGATTCAAGATATGATTGAAGCTGGATTAGTTTGATCCTCTGAAGTTCAGAATGTGATCGCGCCTATGCCTAACCAAGAGTTCTAATCTTTTGGTGGTGATGATACCTATGTTTTCAACATAGATGACTTGACCATTCCTCGATGATGATGAAGATTTCTTTATGGCCGGTGTCAATCCGGGGATGCCCGGAGAATTGTGCGTTGGTGCCCATCTGCACACGATGGTTGTGCTGGTTGATAGGCGTGTTCGATTGCATGATGGATAGCCGTGAAATACTATTTGCAGAAACCACACATGGAAATTACGTGTAACATGTCTGAAGCGAAATCGAAGATGTGAATAAAACATCACCAGTCTATGTGGGATACCTTGGGGCAGCCATGTGGAAAGTATGATTACATGGTGAAGTACCTTGTTCTGAAAGCTATAAGATTCCTATTGAAGCGTTAAAACAATAGGATGGGGTGACGATTTCCAGAAGACTATCTTGATGTTAACACATAAAGTTTCCTCTTACGATCCACGTGCTGAAGTGGCACCTCTCATTATACTTCTCCAAGACAGTTCCATATTCCTCAGACAAAGCTATCCCTTGGAATTATGGGTGATGTTTACTTCATGGCGTCAAGCAAGACCCTCGACCATTGAAGATCTTACGATTGAAGCTACCATTCGACATTGACAACATCACGGATCAAGTAAGGTGACTAGGGAAGGTATTTTCGGATATCTCTCCTCCAAAAGACACTTGACTCCAGCTCATTCCAACTATTCAATCCATTCCCAAGCTAGAGGAAAGAACGGTGACTCATCACGCTCGTGAAGTACCAAAATTTCTGAGAGACACCTCAACAAGAAATGGAGGAAGTACGAAGATTATCAAGAAGAGTGACTACAATGTTGTGGAGCAGTTAGGACGAGACTCCGTCCGAATCTCCATTTGCTACTCTTGAGCTCAGAAATCATGCTAGCCTTGGTGAAGTTTACGAAGAATGCTCATGTCTGTGAACACTACTACTTGACCAATTTGAAGTTTGTATTGCTAGCTGGCGCAACAACGGCCTAAGTTTCTCTGTTGATTTGACTCCTACCGGAAAGAAACACAACAACCTTGCACATCTACGCCGAATGCAAGGCGTTACATTGTCTCATGTTTTGGTGGATCACGTTACTTTGAATATCCTTCGAAAGCGCTTTTGATCGACTTGATGTTGAAGGTTGGTCACGAAACATTGACATAATTGTGAGAGCTTTTGATGGTTCTAATGACGCTAGGAGCTCATACACTTTCATTAAAGTCGGTTCCCGGACTTTTGAGTCCACTTTCTTTGTCATGGGCAGTCCGTCTTCTTTCTTTACTGCTTGGCATACTTGGATACATCGTGATCTTTACCACCTTGCATCGGAAGTGCGGTGAAAAGGAAGGTTGTTCTGATGTGGTGAAGAGAATACATGGTCGGTCATCTCGATCATTCGAGTACCTCGTGGTGGGGGTGAATTCTTCGAGACTCCTTGTCGAGCTTTAGAAACAATACCAGTCGTGCACTGTTGACTCTCCGTCACCTCAAAGTTACACAAGTTCCACCTAGGATGGCCTCGTTGGAAGATGCTCAGTGGCATTGAAGAAGGAGGTAGTACTATTTGGGGACTGACTCCGATCCTCCTTTGAATCGATGGTGGTTTAGGCTTCATCGGTCGGAAGATGATGTGAGCGTGTGGCCAACTTCCTTTCGCATCGGCCAAAGTGGGATCCATGCTATAGAAGGCGGACGACAGCGACTTGACGCCGGTAAATGGATCTTCCAATCGACAATGGACTCGACGATTGGAGGCGAGAGCGTCATACCAATATCCTTTAGGCGAGAATTGCTCTTGTTTTTGTTTTGCTTTTAAGTATTTTTCTATGTTTTGAACAATAAACTCACAAAGCTGAGTACTACGGGGCATCATGGCTCTTTGTGAGGGTTATTATACATCATTTGCATATTTTCATTCAATAAAATCGTTGGACTTTTTATTCAATCGTTGTTTTCTTTCTTTTACTTTGTCACCCTTTAAAGCTGTGTTTCTTACGCATACGTGATACTGCTGCGAGAATCACTCGAGATCTAGTTGATAGTATGCTGTTGCTAAATATGACGATAATCGATCTACCAATAGAAGGCGAAGGTGAGGAAGATTGTGAAGTGCCGGAGAACTTGTCGGTTCTTTCTACAAAGAAAGCGGGATTATCTGACCACACTGAAAAGCAGTTGAGGTTGTGAATTTGGAGTCTTGATGAAACGAGAAAAGAGATCAAGATAGGCGGGTCTTGAGAGCAGGTGTCAAGGAAAGATTAGTTCGGATACTACGAGATTGTATTGAGGTTTTGCGCAGTGGTACGAACTTGCTTTGGGTTTAGACGTTGGTGATATTGTGGTACACCGATTCTGAAAGCGAAGAAGGTTTTCTCGGTGAACAGAAGGTTCGTGCGCGTAAATCACGAGATGTCGGAGAAAATAAAGCCGAAGTTATGGAAAGCGGTTCAGCAGTTTCTTAGTATTATACTTATCCATGATAGGTTGTAAGCGTGGTTTTGTACCTAAGAAGTGCGAAGATAATGTGTGGATTAGAGATCTGAACAAAGTGAGTCCGAACGATTTCCACTACCTCGTATTGATGTTACGGTTGACCTTTCGACATAGGTTTTCTCTTCATGGATGGTTTCTCGGTTACAATCGGATCAAATGGCTCCAGAAGACACGGAGAAGACTTCCGTTACCTGATGGGGCACTACGCTACAAGGTTATGCTGTTCGGACTGAAGAGCGAGCACTTATCAGCGTTATGGTGTTGTTCGACATGATTCATCACGAGATAGGGAGGTCTACGTCGGCGACGCGATAGCTCGATCTGTTGAAGAAGAATATCTTGATCATCTACGAGCTGTTTGATAGGTTGAGGAAATGGGGTTGAGAAACCCCAACAAGTGCACTGGGTGAGATCTAGGTAAATTCCTAGGATTTGTTGTTAGTGGTAAAAGGTATTGAAGTTGACCCGCCAAGGTTAAAGCCATTCAAGAAATGCGGCTCACTTTGAGGAAGGAAGTGGAGGAGGTTTCTTGGGCGTTAATTACATTGCCAGTTCATTTGCACATTTAAGCGCTACTTGTGAGCCAATCTTCATTATTGAAGAAAGATCAAGTGTAGAATGGACGATTATTCGATCTACATGCGGGACATTTCAGACGAATGTTTAATTCTGATTGTGAAGAACCGGGCGGACGAAGGACACGAACAAGGATCACGATGGACTATGGATCTTGATGGACCTCAGCGCACTTGCGATGGCATTGGCGCCATCATTACATCTCTACGGTGGACACTTTCGCATGATTGTTGTTTGTACTAACAACATGGCGAATACAGGCGTGCATCGTGGGTATTAAAACTGCTATTGACTTAAGAATCAAATTCTTACAAGTGTATGGAGACTCAACTTTAGTGATGGAAATTGATTAAAGTGGGATCGACATCCAGAATCTCATTCCATATCGAGGCATGTTTGAGTTTGATCCCTACTTGAAGGAGATCTCTTCAATCACATTCCACGAGAAGAGAATCAATTGGCGGATCGTTAGCTACTATGTCATCTATGTTCAAGGTCATATGGGACAACGAGGGCTCCCCGGATCATCATTGAGAAGTTTGGCAGGCATATGTTGTTGAACTTGTCTGAGAAGAGAAACAGTACTGACGTGAGAGGTATCTTGAAACTCAAGAATATCCGGGGCGCTTCATCAACGATAAGAAGTTCTTGAGAAGATTTGCATCCAAATTCTTCCTCGTGACATCTTATCTGATAACCACGATTTGTGCTTACTTGACTATGAGCCGGAGAAAGCAGTGGGCGTATCATGGAAGAGTTACAGCGCGTTTGGTACCCACTCGGTGGACACTGATGGCTAAGAAAGATTTTGAGAAACAGTTACTATTGGTCCACCATGGAAAGGCGATTGTCACCGCTATGCTCGATCTTGTCACAATGCCGGATATATCTAGATAAAGTGCGTACCTCCATTTTCAAATGTTCTGCGGCTCGCCAGCCTTTGCTGTGGGGCATTGACATGATCGGGAAATCAAGCCCACAGCGGACATCGTTTCATCCTTGTGCAGTTGACTATTTCACCAAGTGCGTGGTGACCTCGCTGCTTGATGCCCAGAGGTGGGCTAAACTCCAGCAGGGAGT
>CM038794.1:72577732-72619337 GCA_021764765.1 Vicia sativa | reverse complement strand
GATCAAAAATACATCCAGAAACACGATATCCGATTTCGTTTCATCTCTTTTTAAATTCGATTTTGATCATTCCACATATAGTGTCTTGTTTTGATTGTTTGTTCATGCTTAGAATGATGTTTGCAAGCCTATCGGGGGTCCAATTAGTTTTAGATGCCAGATCGTGTTATGCCATTATTAGGGTTTGAGCTTCAATTTGGGATCCTTTGTTTAGGAAAATTGGCGGGAACTAGGATATATTCATGATGGGGGACAAAGCAGATCGAACTATGGCTGAAATCGTGTTATATTGCTTGTGTTGATTTTGAATTTTGCGGGGGCTAAAGCGTCGAACAAAGGACTATCTGTTCGAAAATTCAAGAAGAAGGCAATTCTTCCGGGTTTCGATTCTCGAATTCAAATACCTTTAAAAATGTTTTTGTTTCATTATTAAAAGCATTGACTAGACACTCCCATTTCGGTTGGCAAGTGCAGCGATGTTGCAAAACATGGTCCTTGGTTTGATCCACAGCGATTGGCATTCTTTTTACAATTTTGAAACAACATATGTTCTATTTCTTTTCATTATTTTTCTTATTTAATTTAATTTATCTTCAAATATTTTTCTCATGCATTTAAAATCACCAAAATATTTTTCCTTTTGCATTTTAATCAGAAAAATATTTATTTAATTTTTGACATTAAAATTAATATTTTTGCATGCATATTTTAATTAATTGTTAATTAATACTTAAATTGACTTTTAATTGCTTTTAATTACCAAAATCGATCCAGAAAATTCCCAAAAAATTTCTATATCATCTAATCAGCATGACTAACCTAAAACATTTTTCCTCATTCAAAAATCTTCTTTTTACTAACCTTTTTCTCTTATGCGAACTTCTTTCTTATATTTTCTGATTATGTATCTGCTCACAGGTTGTAATGGTTCGGACTATTTTTCTCGCTTTTCTTTTCAATATTATGTAACTGCTCATGGGATGTAATAGTTTAATTAGGACTTTTACTTTCGCACTCTGATATGTAAGCGCCCCAAAGCCGTGTAATAGCATGGGACATTTACTGCATTTTACATTCCGCATAAACTTTACTTTTATAGCACTTTAGTAATTGCGTGTATGGAAGATAAGACGAGCGTAGATCACTTCTAATTGCAGGATAATATATCTGAGAAGTTGACACACTTTTTCACACATGCACCCCAGGGTATTCTCTCGTTGCCCTTCGAATAAGTGGTCAAGTCACTCGAGCATGAGAGTCCTAGCACCGTTGCTCTACAAACATATCATCATAGTCCCTTGATACAAATATCATAGACCCGCGATGTCGCCTACGAATACATGATGGTCTCGATTGTTGCCTGAAAGTGATGATCGTCCCTTGAATGTGGGATACTTCCCTCTGAGTTGCCTTATGACCATCCGATGTCCCCGAATGTCCTTCACATCCAGCGAATAGGGTTACCTACCAACTAATGGTATGATGGCTATTCTAAGGTTAATAAAACAACGAGGCGACCATTACAGGTAGGTAATAAAAACTTTTAGTTGCTTGCTTTCTGTCAAAATACTTTTCACCTACACATTTTGTCCAAGTTCAAACTTTTTCAAAATGAAACATTTCGAACACTTTGTATACATTCCTACATGAATCATTACAAAGTCAAAGCAAAATGTCTTTTCAAAACATTTTTGTCAAACAGAAAAGCACTTTTAAAAATGAGCTGAAGCACTAAGGCAGTAGATACACGGATGGAAAGGGGTGCTAATACCTTCCCCTTAACACCACTTACTCGAGAATCTAACGATGGTTTTTCTGTTCTTTTCACCTTCCCTAATGGATAAAAAGAAAAGTCGGTGGCGACTCTTGCTTCCTCGCATTTGCGATAAAAAGCAAAAATCTCGAACTCGATTCACCATTATTAGGCTGGCGACTACGCGAGGCATACACCACAAGAGAATACCTTAGGGATTTTAGATCATTTTCGATTCTGTTTGACTTGTATGCTTAATCTTAAGGGTTGCTTGGGTATTATACTTGTGGGGATCCTACACGGATCCGGGTTTCCTTAGGTAGTAGCAATAGATCGTCGCTTGACCAGTTAGGCGTATACTTAGAAAGCAGTCAACATGATAGCTACGTTAGTGTGACACTTTGGATGTCCACGATACTCTTCATTTCCAGTTGAGGATAGTATTTGGCTTCTGCGTGGTGTCATCGACCCAACTCGACTTTTAGAACCACTAATTGACCGTCTTGGCCATTAGAAGATAGTGAGATGGTCGGCTTTGGTGTAGAGCCAGGTTGGGTCGATACTTCGATGCTACGCTCGTTAAGATCGAGACTTTGGGATATTTTCGATTGACCACTTGATCGTGTTTAAATAAGCGCCTCTGAGAAGATCGATGATATGAGATTCCTAGAACTCGGTTACTATTATAGGACGGGATGAGCGAACTTTCGAACTTTTGGTGGGTAATCACTTATACCTCATACAAGCCTTAAACCTAGAGTGTGTGGCAGTTGTTTGTCTTGCTAAACATGAATCGCTGACATCATGACATTGCATATCATTTCTAACTATTTCAAGGACCACAGGTTTATCTTTGCTACATTTTGTAAGTATTATGGCTTCAGAAAGACTATCCGAATCAACTTCATGGGTATACCTTCTCATTTCAAAAAATTGGTTTGAAATTCCAGATCATACTCAATTCATCAAAGACATGGTTATCTACTTGGTTGGTTACCTCGGTTTGAAGAAGATATGATGCATGTCTTATTCGATTCTTCGATCGAAACACCATTGCTTTACATTCCACGATTATCGATTTGGTTCCTACCTTGGAAGAATTCTCTAAGCTACTTGGGATACCTATTCTTGACCAATGCCATTCCTTTGGTTTAGAAAAATTTCCTGGAATGCGATGACATCGCATCGACATTACATCTAGCGCTCGAGACATTGAAGCTAATTGAAACTAGAAGCGGAGTTAAGGGTTTGCTTGCAAGTTCCTAATAAAGCCGGAATTCCTCAGCTATGAGTTTCCAAGCATTCAACATCTTTGCCTTTCTAATCTACGGTTTGGTTCTTTCTAACTCGGATCGATTCATGAGCGCCATCAAGATATTCCTCGCTCATGATCCTGTGCATACCTTACTGGAGACATCACATTCTCTCACACTCGTACCATCAGACAAGGAACTCATGTGTTGCATACGTTACTTTCCGGTGGTTTTATTCGCACCTTCCTCCATAGGTTTGAAGAGCGAGCAAGGTTGAAGTGGTCTCAAACTAATGTCACTCTCATTCGGATATTCGTTGGTGTCTTTTTCTCAAAAAGGACTTCACATTCATTGGCGTTGTGGGGAATTCCCTAATGTAGCACTCCTTAGCATAAGGGAGGTATTGCCTGACCTTCTATAGCTCTCGTCGGTTTGGTTATGCTTTCGAAGAGATGGTCCATAATATGCTTCTCCAGACATTGTGTTCGACTACAACCACGATCTCGGAATGCAGGCGAAGGTTCATACCGCGCTTGGGGCATGGTAAAGAAAGGCGATACAGACTTTGGGGCACAAAACTCCATTCCTTGGAACCTTACCTCAAATGGGTGCAGAGCTCGAGCTAAAAACCTCATAATGCCATTTACACATGTTTCCATTAATTATGGAACTGTTGCATAGGAGCGTACCACTACTATCCTCCATCAAAGCATGCCTCTTGAGTTTTGACTTGAAGAGATCTTTGATTCAAATAAAGAAGAGGGATACATTCGAAGCTCGGTGCTTTATGCAAGTGAGAAGAAGGTACTAGAGTTGACAAAGCTACTTCACGAGGAGGAACATCAACACCACTTCAACAAGAGGCATAATTGTAGCAGTTTTGTTTAATATTAAATTATATTATTATTTTTGAATTCTGGTTTAAACGATTGTTTTGACAACGAGAATAATTATATTAATCGGTAAAATATTATTGGACCGATAGTTAATTCCCGGAATTATATTAATAGGTTGAGTTAATGATATAATTTGATGATATGATTTAATGATATAATTAGTGTGTTAGAGAGAGGGGTGGGAGAAGTAATGGCTAAGTTGGGTTTCTCACCCTTAGTTAGTAAACAACATATCATATAAAAGCATTTTCCCCACCTTTTCATAACATAACATCAAAACACTAAATATAGAAAGTTGGAGAAAAGTTGGGGTTTAGAAAAGGCAAGAAGAAGAGATCGAGAAGAAGAGCAAGACTTGGTTGGAGAATCATCAAGAACACTTAAAGCTTACTAGGTAAGGGTTTGATTTCCATCTCTTATAGTTAGGGTTTGGTGGATTTTAATTTGATTTTTGGAAAAACAATTGATAGATAGTATAGAGTGGTGTTGGATGATTATTGATAGGTTTGATAGAAATAGTTGGAGTTTGGAATAGCCTTGATAGTTGATTTCATAATGGTTTGTTGGTTGATTGTTAGAGTGGTTTAGAAAGGTTGATTTTGGAGTATGTTTTGTGGGTTTATTAGGTGATAACTTGTAGAAATGAGGTATGGAAATGAGAAGGAAAACCATGGTAGAAGAATGAGAAAAACCCAAAGGATGGAGTTTTCATGAGAAATCAACACGGGCCGTGTTGATTTAACACGAACGTGTTCCCTTTAAAATGGAAATTTTGGTTGTGCGAGCAATCGGCACGACTGTTGTTGCTTCCGTGTTGATGTTGTCTTGGAAAAAATTGCGTGTTAAGGAGCTTTTCAACACGGGCGTGTTCTTTGCCTGAACACCCGTGTTGATAATGTCAACCTTAAAACTTTTGATTTTTACGCCTTTTCGAACCCGATTATATTCGATTTTAAGGTTGATGTTTATAACTTATATCGGTAATTAAGAGACTTCCGTGATAATTATTTATGTTTTACTATCTTTCCGTTTTGGAAATGAAGGATTAGTGATGATGTTTTGCGATGGTGTATTTAATTATGAATACTTGTTGTTTATCGAAGTGATGACATGTTTATTGGTGATTGGTAATGATATTTGCGATGGTGTATTTGATTATGAATACTTGTTGTTTATGCAAAGTGATGACATATTTATGTGATGTGAATAAATATGGCGAAGTGACTCTATGTCAATTGATGAAAGATGATTTATTGTTGTGTAGTCTTTGTTATTGAGTCGCATACATTTCATAAGCGAAGAGCTTTTGTGCCAAGCGATGATGGCTTTTATGGCGAGAGTTGGGCTTTATGCCTTGTGTCCCAATTACGGACAAAGCGATGGGTACGTACATAGCATAGTCGTGTCTCATGGAGTCCATTATGTTTATTTTGGAGTCGTCGTGTTTTCATGTTCGAGTTGTTTATCATTGAGTCCTTAATTGATGAATGATAATTGGTGCGGCGGTACATGGTGTTTTGGTGTTGATTGAGTATAATGATTGTGTGATGGAGTTAATGTATTGATTTATACACTAAATGTTAACTTAAAGTATGTAGTTTAAATACATGTTGACATACTTTATTTACCTTATATCATTTATAATTTCATTCTATATATAAGTTCTTGGTTTGGATTATCTTCATTAGCGTCTATGGGTGATCCCAGAGGATGAGGAGGATTAGCTCGAGTCATTTATTTTGTGTAGTTACTTTCAGTCGTTTGTAACACTTGGGTTGGGCGGCGACATTATTTTGATAGGATAGCTTGTATATACTATTATAAATAACCTTATGTATTGATGACACATGATGTTATGTATATTTGTGAAACATATCCATTTGTGTTGTGAATATTCTTATGTCGTATGATGAATTATGTAGGATTCGGTATATCAGATTTTTGATGTGCATTATAATGCTAATTGTTGGAGATCTTGAAGATGTGATGCCTCGATTTTGTGTAATAGATTTTGAAACTACGATTTTATTATGTAATTACTGGTGGGGTGGGGTGTTACATTAGTGGTATCAGCGGTCGATGCAATCGGCCAAGTTGTTGAGTTGTTGTTGTAACAATCATTATTGTTGTTGATTCTAAATTCTTGTTTTGTTGTGATTGTTATGGTGTGGTAGGAGCGGTAGGAATCTTGGGTAGGAATCTTTGGTGGGAATCTTTGGTAGGAGCGATGATGCTATTAACTGGCTGCTATGCGGCGATGGCTCGAATTTCCAAAACCCACGAATCTTGAAAGCATGGGGACTCGTGGTTTGGCGACCTTCGGAGGAGAATCCACCTACTTTCGGGAAGTATGATCACGAAGGCGCTCTAACTTGGTTGAAGGAGATTGAGAGAATCTTTCGGGTGATGGATTGCACTTTTGCGAAAGTTCGTTATGGTACTCATAAGTTAAGTAAGGAGGCTTGATTGGTGGGTTGACACCGTCAAAGGCTTGAGGGTCTTGGTGAAGAGATAACGTGGGAAGTTTTTAGTAGGGAGTTCTTGAGGAAATACTTGCAGGAGGATGTTCGAGAAGAAGGAGATTGAATTCCTTTCACTAAGGCAGGGGCATGTCGATCACAGTTATCTTTGCGAGTTTATTGAGCTAGCTAAGTTCTATCCACTTTGATGATGAGGGTCTTGAGTTTTCCAAGTGCATTAAATTTGAAAATGGCTTGCGTCACGAGATTAAGAAGCGATCGGTTATCGAGAAAATCCGTGTCTTTGCGGTTTGATTGATAAGCTATAGGATCTTTGAAGAGGATAATGTAGCATTATAAGGTGTTGTCGATAAGAGGAGCAAGGCCAGCGAGCCGTGAAGCCTTACGATGTCCCAATGGTAAAGGAAGCGTGGCGTTTCATGGGCCGGTAGTGGGGAGATGCTCACTAGTATCGTTTGTTACAAATGTGGAAACACAGCCTGAAGAGTAATGTTTGTAGGTTGAGGAAGACTAAAGAGAATGAGTAAGGTGTTTCGATCACGGTGAAGTTGGCCATGTGATTCGTGATTGCAAGCATAGAGATGTGGTTTGTTTTAATTGTGGTGAGGAGGTCACAGGTCCTCGATGTAAGAAGCCCAAGAAGGCGAGGAGTGGGGAAGGTGTTTGCCTTGTCGGGTGCTCAAGCGGCAAATGAGGATGGACTTGTTCGGGGTACTAGTTTCATTAATACATTTCCCTTATTACTATTATTGATCTTTGTGCTCTCATTGTTTTATTCTTTGCTGATTGTGTTAAGAGGTTGGGTCTTACTTTGTCATCTCTAGATAGAGATATGGTGGTGGAAGTTAGGCTAAGGAGCGATTACTACTTCTTTGTGTGCAAATTGCCCTTTTCAATCTTTGGTAGAGACTTAGTGGTGGATCTCATTTGTTTACGCTTGTTGGGTTGGGCGTGGTTTTGGGTATGGATTGGTTGAAAGCTAACTATGTCCATATCAATTGTTATGAACAACAACGTGAGGTTTTTCTTCCTTAGCGGAAGAAGATCAAACTATGTTGGTGTCGACGAAACAATTGAAGGAGTTCATGAAGGATGAGCGTCGGTTTTCTTGTTGATGGCGACTCTTTCGTGGAAGTCAATCTGTTATTGCAAACTTTCGGTGGTGTGCGACTTCCACTGAAGTGTTTCTGACGAGATTCCTAGTGCACCCCAGGAAAGAGAGTGGAGTTTTCGGTGGATCTTGTCCACAGTACCGAGACCTATTTCCATGGCGCCATACGGGATGTCCGCCAGACTATCGAGTTGAAGGAGTCAATTGGAAGATTTGCTTGAGAAGAAGTTTGTTAGACAAGTGTGTCACCATGGGGGAGCTCTGTATGTTGGTAAGAAGAAGATGGTAGCATGAGGCTTTGTATTGATAATCGAGTTGAATAAAGTGACTATCGAGAATAGGTACCCACTTCCTAGGATTGATGATTTGATGGACGGTTGGTTGGTGCTCGCATGTTTAGTAAGATTGATTTGAGATCGGGTTACCATCGAATAAGGGTGAAAAGGGAGGATGTTGAGCTGCTTCGGGGCCGGTATGGACATTACAGTATTCGGTGATGCCTTTGGTGTCACTAATGCGGGAGTATTCATGGAGTACATGAACCGTATTTTCATCCTTACTTGGATAGTTTAGTGGTTGTTTTATTGATGATATTACGGTTTATTCTAAATCGGAGGAAGAGCCTACGAGAACATTTCGCATTGTGTTGGAAGTTACGAAGGAGAAGAAGCTTTATGCTAAGTTGTCAAAGTGCGAGTTACGGTTAGGTGAGGTGAGCTTTTGGGGCATGTCATTTGGCGATGGCATTGCGGTTGATCCTTCTAAAGTTGATCTTTGTGTTGAGATGGGAAACTCTAAGTGCATTCTTGAGATTAGAAGTTTCTTGGGTTTGGTGGATTACTATAGGAGGAGGTTCATTGAAGGATTTTCTAAGTTGGCACTTCCTTTGACAAAGTTAACTTGTAAGGGGAGGCTGCTTTTGTGTGGGACGTCAAGTGTGAGGAAAGTTTTGTGGAATTGAAGAAAGGTTGACAACGGCTTGATCTTGATTTACCTAATCTGAAGAGCTGTTTGTGGTTTATTGTGATGCTTCTATGATGGGTTTGGGTGGTGTGCTTATGCAAGGTGGCAAGGTGGTTGCTTATGCTTCGGCAATTGAAGATTCATGAGAAAAACTATCCTACTCACGATTTGGAACTTCTGTGATTGTTTTTGTGCTTAAGGTTTGGAGCATTATCTTTATGGTTCTAGATTTGAAGTGTTTAGTGACCATAAAAGCTTGAAATATTTGTTTGATCAAAAGGAGCAATATGAGACAAAGAAGGTGGCTTGAATTGTTGAAGGATTATGATTTCAGTTGAATTACCATCTGGTAAAGCAAATGTGGTGGCGATGCTTTAAGTGAAAGACTTTGCATATGTCACTTTGATGGGGAAAGAGTTGGAATTGATTGAACAATTTAGAGATATAGTCTTGTGATGATGTGGCCTGAAGTGTTATTTTGGAATGTTGAAGATCAATATGATTTCCTTGATAACATTAGAAACTCAAAAGCTTGATGTGAAACTTGTAGATTTGTTGGTTAGTATTGGACAAGCTGATGAAGATTTCAAGTTGGATGTTAGGGTGTTTAAGATTTCGGGGTAGAATTTGTATTCAGATGATGTCAATTTGAAGAGAATGATTTTGGAAGAAAGTCATAGGAGTAATTTGAGTATTCATCAGGGCGACTAAAATGTATCAAGATTTGAGGAAACTATTTTGGTGGTCGGGTATGAAAAGAAAGTAGCTCGGTTTGTTTATGCTTGTTTGACTTCGAAGTCAAAGTGGAGCATCGAAACACTGCGAGGTTGATGCAACCATTGGAGATCCGGGAATGGAAATGGGATAGCATTTCATGGATTTTATGTGAGGGTTGCCGAATACACTGAGGACACGATGCGATTTGGGTGATTGTTGATAGGCTTACAAAGTCGACTCACTTTATTCTATTAACATCACTTATCCGTAGCAGAGTTGGCGGAGATCATATGTGATTGTTAGATTACATGGCATTCCTTTGTGTATTGTTTGGGATGAGATCAGGGTTCATACGAGTTTTGGAAAAGCTTGCAAGGCTTTAGGTTCAAAGTTGAGGTTGAGTTCGACTTATCATCCTCAAGCGATGGTCAACGGAAAGGCGATTGATCGTTGGAAGACTTATTCTGACTTGTATTCTTGAGCGGTGGTTCATAGGATACATATCTTCCTTTGATTGAGTTTACTTATAATAACAGTTTTCATGCTAGTATTGGAATGGCACCGTTTGGCGTTGTATGGTAGGAGGTGTAGAACTCCTTTGTGTTGGCATGAGTCGGGTGAGGTGTGGTGCTTGGACCCGGGTGGTTAGGGAAACTACGGAGGCGGTGAAGATGATTAGAGAAAGATGAGAATTTCTCAAAGTCGTCAAAGAGTTACCATGATAAAGAAGAAAAGATTTGGAATTTCAAGAGGGTGATCATGTGTTTTAAGAGTTACTCCTACTGGGGTGTGGGCGGCGTTGAAGTCGAAGAAGCTAACTCCTCGCTTTATTGGTCCACAAATTACTAGTAAGGTGGGAAAAGTGGCTTATCGGGTGGCGTTACCGCGAATCTTTCAAACTTGCGATGTTTTCATGTATCCTGACTTGGAAGTATGTCGGATCCTTCACATGATTGAGATGGATGACATTCAAGTTAGGGAAAATCTTACGGTGGAAAGCGATGCCTTTGAGGATTGAGGATGGTGAGATGAAGTCCCCGTGGCAAAGATATTTCGTTGGTTGTTTGGATTGGAGCGGTGGTGAAAGTGCGACATGGGAGTTGGAGAGTAAGATCGGGATTCATATCCAGAGCTTTTCAGTCGAGGTAATTTCGAGACGAAACCTTTTGAGTGGGGAGAGTTATAGCAGTTTTGTTTAATATTAAATTATATTATTATTTTTGAATTCTGGTTTAAGCGATTGTTTTGACAACGAGAATAATTATATCGGTAAAATATTATTCGGACCGATAGTTAATTCCGAATTATATTAATAGGTTGAGTTAATGATATAATTTGATGATATGATTTAATGATATAATTAGTGTGTTAGGAAGAGAGGGGTGGGAGAAGTAATGGCTAGAGTTGGGTTTCTCACCCTTAGTTAGTATGACAACATATCATATAAAAGCATTTTCCCCCACCTTTTCATAACATAACATCAAAACACTAAATATAGAAAGTTGGAGAAAAGTTAGGGTTTTAGAGAGAGCAAGAAGAGATCGAGAAGAAGAGAGACTTGGTTGGAGAATCATCAAGAACACTTAAAACTTACTAGGTGGGGTTTGATTTCCATCTCTTATAGTTAGGGTTTGGTGGATTTTAATTTGATTTTTGGAAAAACAATTGATAGATAGTATAGAGTGGTGTTGGATGATTATTGATAGGTTTGATAGAAATAGTTGGAGTTTGGAGATAGCCTTGATAGTTGATTTCATAATGGTTTGTTGGTTGATTGTTAGAGTGGTTTAGAAAGGTTGATTTTGGAGTATGTTTTTGTGGGTTTATTAGGTGATAACTTGTAGAAATGAGAGTATGGAAATGAGAAGGAAAACCATGGTGAAGAATGAAAAACCCAAAAGGATGGAGTTTTCACAGCGAGCAAATCAACACGGGCGTGTTGATTTAACTTGAGCCGTGTTCCCTTTAAAATGGAAATTTTAGTTGTGCGAGCAATCAACACGACCGTGTTGCTGCACAACACCAGTGTTGATGCCTTTGTCTTGGAAAAATTGCGTGTTACAGAGCTTTTCAACACGGGCGTGTTCTGCACTGAACACCCGTGTTGATGTGTCAACAGCAAAACTTTTGATTTTGCACTTCTTTTCGAACCGATTATATTCGATTTTAAGGTTGATGTTTATAACTTATATGGTGATTAAGAATGACTTCCGTGATAATTATTTATGTTTTACTATCTTTCCGTTTTGGAAATTGAAGTTAATTGATGATGATGTTTGCGATGGTGTATTTAATTATGAATACTTGTTGTTTATCTTGAAGTGATGACATGTTTATTTGGTGATTGGTAATGATATTTGCGATGGTGTATTTGATTATGAATACTTGTTGTTTATGCAAAGTGATGACATATTTATGTGATGTGAATAAATATGGCGAAGTAGACTCTATGTCAATTGTCATGAGCGGATGATTTATTGTTGTGTAGTCTTTGTTATTGAGTCATACATTTCATAGCGAAGAGGGCTTTTGTGCGGCGATGATGTCTTTTATCTTAGAAGCGAGTTGGGCTTTATGCCTTGTGTCCCTAATTACGGACAAAGCGATGGGTACCACATCATAGCATAGTAAGTGTCTCATGGAGTCCATTATGTTTATTTTGGGTGATCGTGTTCATGTTCGAGTTGTTTATCATTGGGTCCTTAATTGATGAATGATATTGAATTCTGACGGTACATGGTGTTTTGGTGTTGATCAAGTATAATGATTGTGTGATGGAGTTAATGTATTGATTTATACTAAATGTTAACTTAAAGTATGTAAGTTTAAATACATGTTGACATACTTTATTTACCTTATATCATTTATAATTTCAACTATCTATATATTCCATTATTGCTTTGAATCATAAGTTTTGAATTATCTCACCCCTTTACTTGTTTAGTCACCTATATATTGGTAGCGTGCGGGTGATCCCAGGATGAGGAGGATTAGCTCGAGTCATTTTATTTTTATTAATTCTGCTCACAGTGGTTTGTAACACTCGGGATTTGGCGGCGACATTATTTTGATAGGATAGCTTGTATATACTATCTTATTATGTGATAATAACCTTATGTATTGATGACAACATGATGTTATGTATATTTAAAAACATATCCATTGTGTTGTGAATATTCTTATGCGTATGATGAATTATGTAGGATTGATTATATCCGATTTTTGATGTGTTATAATGCTAATTGTTGGAGATGCGAAGATGTGATGCCTCAATTTGTAATAGAATTTTGAAACTACGATTTTATTATGTAATTACTGGGGGTAGAATTGAGATTGTTACACCATGGGAGACTTAGAGCTTTAGGATTTTGTTCTTTTATTTTTGAACTATCTTTTGTACTTAAAAGAAAAGAAAAAAGAGAGAATAAAAAAAAGCTAATAAAGTTTGTTAAGCTTGTTTAACAAATTTAAATTCCTAAGGTCCTTGACATTACATTTCATTGCATAACATTGCATATCATAGCATAACATTGCATAAGATGCAGTGAAGAAGATTGGTTTTCTCATTTTCTCGCTATTTATTTTAGCGAAATGGCTCTTGAATAGTATCAAAGATCTTGGGCTCGAGATGCTCGGTTCTGGAAATGTTCACCGGCTTGGTCCAGGCCAAGATGATCAGAGCTCATCCAAAGAAGGTCGTTGGTGTTCTCGACATGGGTAGCGTCATAAAATTGGTCTTAAAGTGGTCAGCGGATAGGGCTCTAGGAGTGTCAAAGGCGGGGGAAGTGTTAAGGGCAATGAAGAAGACCAATGGGCACAGGAAGAAGGAAGAAGATTATGAGAATTATCGATTTTCTTTTGAAGATGACAAATACAAACAACTAGAAGGCAGTGCGAATCTTTGTGGAAAATTTGAAAATGTACTAGGCTGAATTTTGATGATCTAAGTCTAGTTCTGGTGTGGTGATTCCTCACAGTTCAAGGTTCCCACTTTTGCCAAGTATGATGGCATTTCTTGTCCAGCTGCATTTGAAGTCACATGTTGGAAGATCGACCCCAACTTGTGGCGAGGTTGTGGATTCATTATTTCAAGTGTTTGGTGGAACTTGGTTGCGGTGGTATTATCGACTAGAGATTGACCACATCCGTACAGGTGACTTAGCACATGCTTTCTGACGATATGAGTACAATCTTGATTGGCACCCGACTCGCATGCAACTACTGAAAGCGTAATACATGGATGGCGATGAGAAGTTCAAGGTATGCCTAGAAATGGAGAGATCTAGCGGTAGAGTTCAACCACCCTTGTCGATAGGGAGTTGGTTGATATGTTTATGGGAACAACGGCGGTCCATTCTTGATCATCGATTGGAAATTCTTGATAGGATTCAAGCGCGATAAGGAGGCGCATTGAGTGGAATCAGAAGCGAGAAAGATTCGGTAGAGTCATCCTCAATCTTTGCGAAGAGATCTTTTGGTAAGAAAAGCCAATCTTTGTGTATGGTCGAGAAAAGCGGGGCCAGTGGTACTTTAACCGATGCGTGGGCGATCGTGATCTCAATCCTACATCGGCACAACCTCGGTGAGACAGCGCGCATTAACGGAACCATACAGGCGGTTTATGAAGATCAGCATGCCATTGTCATGACCTTGCAACACATATTGAAAGTGGTGATTACCTCTAGAGCTTATAATAAGTAAAATATAAGGTATTTAAAAGTCGACGACTTAATTTGGTAGAGTGATATACCTATGGTCATAAATGATAGAGTCTTGGGAAAATGGTCTCCAATTGGTAAGGACCTTTTAAGGTAATACAATTTTTCCAATAATGCCTCTGAACATGAAGAATTACTAGATCGATGAATCAATACTGGGTAAAATGGTAAGTACTTGAAAAAGTATAAGCACATTCTTCAAGAAATTACATATTAAATGAGAATAATTGTTTGTCGAACAAATGATTGGAGAAAATTAAGTTTGAAACCGCCAAAATGAAAGCATGCATAAACACATCTAAAGCGAGAAAGAAAGAATTACATTAAAAAGTGGTGAAAACACGAAAATGTATTAATTATTTAGGTCAATTTATATGATTTTATTCTTAATTACATTATTATCTTTGGTATTTTATATGTTTTGATTTTACCAATTATAAGGCAAAGTCTTGAAGAGTCGGGAAAGGCAGATAAATCAAACCTAAGTTCACAAAATAGAAGCATTTATGGAAGTATGTGGTGAATAGCGAAATGGGGGTGTGCAAGGGCAAAAGATAAATGAATTAAGGAAGAAGACCCAAGACCACTTCAACGTCGGCTTCATCACTGAGCCCAATTGTAATGCGTTACACTCAAACCCAATACAACAGTCGCCACGAGAACTAAGGCGAGACATCCTCTTGAAACCCGATGTGTAACGACCGAATTACTTTCCTAAGCGACTTTGTAGCGATAGCTACGAGAGAACGGTGGCTAGATATCTCGAAACCCACCAACATACTTCACCTCTATAAATGAGAGCTTCGTTCGAGATCCAAATACTTTTCTTATTGCATTATTATCACGGTTACTGCCAAATTTAATCCGACTTCATTAAATTTTTAGTTTTGATTTTAGTTAGGTCTTTCTTTTCTCGTAGCAATTTCCTTTAGGAATCTGAAACCTTTTCAATCTAACCTTCGTTACAATTATGCCTTTTTAATTTCCTTCATCGCATTTAAATTCTACAGACAACGAAGGCGAGATCTCACCGACTTGTGGGAGACTCCGGAGCTTGCCAAATATTCGCCTTTTATTTTCGGGTTTATTTTAATGAAATTATTTATTGGCTTAATTAATTTTGTTTATTTATTTTGTTTATTGGCTTTTAATTGTCTATTTATTTTATGCTCGATTTATTTAAATGCATATTTTATCAGAATCATTATTTAATTATCATTTATTATTGTTGCGCTATATTTGAATCATTAAACACACTAGGCTAAATTTAGTTATCGGTATGTAGGGTCACATACCCATGAGTTTAACAGCATCATTCGACTCACTTATGTTTAAAAGATTAATTTTAGGTTTCAATTATTAGTTCTTCATACAAGCGTTTTCTTCAAGGGTAAAAACCTGACTTAGAAGTTAGGATCATAAGCGAGGTTTGATATTTTAATGGACATTAATAATTGAGCATCGACTTAAAACAGTAAAGGCGCTTTTAAGTTGATTTGGTATTATTATTTTCAAAAACTATTTTAAACTCTAATTGAAGCAGTAGAGCACTCACTTTGGTTCGATTATCGATCGAATCAATAAACACGAGTGTGAGAAGTTTTAAACAAGTACTTCCTCTTTGAAACACGTTTGATATCGATATAAGTCAATGAGTTGTTAAAACCCTAAGCTTGGCCACTTCATGTCTGGAATGCTTTCACATTGAATCTAAACTAGATGCAGGTCGATTGGTTCCTAAAACCAAACATTATTTATATTATTAGCTTTAGATTTACGTAGTGACCTAAGATAGCGGTAAATCAATATTTAGTCCTTTGTATCAATAATCTTTAAAAATAAGCGATAGGAATGTATACTTGCGGTCTAGATTCTATAAGACATACAAATTCGCGATCAAGTTTTTTGGCGCGTTGTGGGGGACTAACAAGTTGATATCTTAACTCTTAAATTCTGTTTGTGAGAGACTAGGCACCATTCTTGATTGTATGCCAGTACTCGTTCTAGAAGAAGAGTGATACCAGTTCCAGAACACGCGCTCTGTCATTGGAAGGCGCCGTATGCGATTACCTCGTACCAATCAACTCTCTCGATCTCAATTTCTATCGAATCGGTTGAAGAACTGGACATGGATGATCAACCCGCGTGCGCCGAATCTTATGCTATTCCTTGGGGAGAACCACCTGATAGCATTGTTGCTCACAGCCATAGAGGATAATAACTTCAAACTCAAACCATCTGGCACATCGGTTGTACAATAGAACTAATTTTTTACGGTGGATCTATGGAGACCACTAATCTTCATCTATCCATGTTTACGCAATATGCGAATCTGATTAAAGCAAATGGAATTGATTAGGCGATAAAACAACATATTTTGCCTTTTCATTAAGAGATAGAGCCATAGCTTGGCTCTTATCTCTCTTGACTAACAATTCCACGGAATGAGTTAAAAATTCTTCCTTGTCGCGGTATTTCCCAGTAAAACAACTATCTTGAGAGCCGGATAAGCGATTTGAGCAAAAGACAATGAGTCTCTTCTCGAAGGTTGGGAAAGATATAAAGACATGTTGAGGCTTTATCCACATCATGGGCTAGAAGAGTGGGTAATTATCCATACCTTACAATGGTCTACATGCACGGAGGAGAAGCCGACTTGTGTGTTTCGTTTGATTGCAAATGTTGCGGATAGCGAAATGCGCCATCTACTTTTCTTTTATCAATTAAAGGCGGCGAAAAGCAGGAAAGACCTTTGTTAGATTACAGTAAAGGTGGTGGTAAAGGGAAGGTGTTAGCTTTCCATCCGTAGTTATCTGCGGGCTCTAAATGTAACTCACTTTAATTTCTTTTTGTGTGTGTTTGAAAAGATTTTTGAAAAGGCATTTAGCTTTGACTTCTAATGATTCACATTGGAATGTATCGATGTTTGGAAATGTTTTTGTTTACGAAAAGGACTTTGTAATGATTCAATTGGAATGTATACAAAGTGTTTTGAAAAGAATATTTTTGAAAGTGTGAGGTGTGAAAAATGTTTTGATTGAGCAACAACATAGACTTATTTTACCCCTCAGCAGTCGTTTCCATGTTGTTTTGCTTTCCTTTAGTATAAAAGCTATCCATACCATTGTTTGATAGGTTACTTTATTAGATTGGATGTAAAAGGAACATCGGACGGTCATAAAGGCAACATGTAGGGATACCTTAGCGTATTCGTGAGGCGATCATCACTTTTAGTAGAGCAAAAATCGGGACTAGATCATGTATTCGTAGACAACATTGAGAGTCATCGAGGACTATGATCTTTTAAGTTGAAGGGACTATGATGTGTATTATGAAACGGCAATGCTAAGATACCTACGCGTTTGAGGACATGACCATTTTCACAAGGCAGGGCGATACCTAAGGGGTGCAAGTGTGAAATATGTGTTGTGATACGATATTTTTATCTTGTATTTAGCGATCTAGATTAATTTTATCTTTCCATTACGCCTAATTACTAGCGGTTAATGGGTGCAAAAACTAAGTGCGGGGAATGTAAAGTGCGGGAAAGTAAATGTCTCTGCTATTACATGGCTTTAGAGGCAGAGATACAAAATAGGAGTGCGAAAGTAAGCGAGAAATATAAATCTACACTATTACATGAAATCAACCTTGCAACCTATACATCCTTTCAAAATTTAAATGCAAAAGAAATAAAATAGGAGAAAAAATGGTCTAAGTGAATACCTAAATCCTAATATTTTTGTATTTTGAAGATTAATATTAATGTCGGAAGAATCCTAGTTCTAATTGATTTTAATTAATAAAAGGAGTCTAATGAGAGATTATGAACCTAAATTAAACTAATTAAGTTAATTAATTAAAAAAGCATGGAAAAATTATTTGTGAAATTAACTCAACTAAGCTAATTGTTTATCTAATACTAACTAATTAATTAGTTGAATTAATTATAGAAAAGAAAATAATGAGAGAAAAATAAATAATAAGCGAATTTCCATGAGCTTCGACGGATGCCTGAGAAAGCGAGCCTTACGTGAGTGGCACGCCTTGGGCATCCACGAAACTAGAATTTACGGTGAGGATCTGCTGCAGTGTCAGAAGTTGGGCTTACGCATCTGAAAGGGTCCAGTTGGGGCTTAGGAGTTACGCATCACGGAAGGATCCGAGCTGGAGCTTGGAGGTTCTGTGATGGGGACGTCGAGCTGGAGCTCTAGAGGATGCGGTCTGGAGACATCAAATGGAGCTTCTTGAGGGTTGTTTCTAGAAGGGTCCAAAAGTGAGTTTGGATATTTCTTCTTGGACATCCAGAGCTGGAGCACGGAGGATCTTCTAAAGGATACAGTCTGGAAGGGTCTAGAAGCTAAAACTTACGGAAATTTTATTCTTGGGGAGCGTCTAGAGGCGGAGCCACGGAGGATCTTGAGATGATGCTTACGGAGATCTGAGCGTTAGAACTTTTAGAGATGACAGGAAGAAACTCGGTCATCCATTATCAAAACCTTAAATCAAATAAAAAGCGAAGAGAATAACCCGGACTAACATGAAATCACCCAGATCAAGATACGGCGTTATTTTGGCTTGTAACATCCTACAACTATGGATTGAAAGCTTGAGGCTTGTGCCTAACCATGGTGTTCTTACATTCACGCATCAAACTTTGAAACTAATGCATGAAATCGATTCGAGAATAACATAATAAACATGTATGAATGCATGAATACAATTTATATCGTTAATAATCAAGGATTTGAAATCCAACACTTTAAGCAACCTTAGGAGGATGGTTACGGATGCTTTGAACTCTTGTGGTATTGGTATGGACTCATGGGAACATCAGGAACACGAAGGAATGAATGAAGCGATTGGAAAATGGCTGCAACTTGAAACACGATTTTGCCCGACTTCTTGGATTTTTGAAATTTTAGGGTTGTTGTGGAGCAACGATTTCGTGTAAGAAGGCGGCCAAAGTCCTATTTTCTTGTGAAGATGTTAAGTGTATATAGAGGGTGGAAATAGGTCAAGGCTTTAAGAGAAAATATTCCCTTTAAATGAAAAATATTTGATTGGAAATTTGCATGAAATCTTTCAAATTTGCTCAATCTTCCCTTAATCTTCTTGCGAATTGAAGCTCTTTGGGCTTCCTTGGTCTTGAAGACATGCATAAATCAAGCCCGTCTTGCATTAATAGTTATCTTTGTATTTTATTTAATTAAATTTGAATTTAAGCCATTTAATTCAAGAAATAAATAAGTAAAAGGATAAGAGGTGTGGCATGCATCATAGAGGTCATGGATAATCTTATAACAAGTTTGGATCATAAAATCTTAGGCCCGTTTGAAAAATATTTGCTTTTCTAGGTATGTTCCTTCATACCTCCTCAAAATACTCAACTTGCTGACTTGTATCTTGTTCAATTTCAATCATTTTGGGTGTTCTTGGACTTTTAAAGCTTTCGAATGTCTTTTAAGCAGATCTGTTGGTTTCGTCTTCATTGAGTTTCCATACTCATGAACACTTCTTTGCAAAAGATGACTTTTGTTGACTTTTTAAAGGACACTGTAATTTTTGATCTATAACTTTCAAATGAACCATTTCTAGCCAAAGCTTGTGATACATAAAGTTGTATAGAATTGAATTCCCTTTAAAATGAGCTTAGGTAGAAAATTTACGATAAAGTATGTGAAAGTTATGCACAGTCAAGTTCAGTGACTTTTAATACGAAGAACCTAGTTTAGAAACTCTAACTTTTGATCAAATCTTGACTTTTCTTAATGAATCATGGTCAACCCTTTATCAAATGATGAATATTACTTCAAGATATTGATGTTGACCAAAAATTATGAAGTTTGTTGTATGTTGACCACATTTGACATTTTGTCCAAGACCAATGATTTTCAACCATCGAGCGATTAGATGAGCAATCTTGACTTGTAAGGCTTGAAATTTGACATGGTAATCCCTTGAGGCATATGATGAGCAATGATGACCATTGAAGCCTTGAAATCTATCTTGACTTGAGAGGAGCAAAACCACTAGTTTGGATTGATTGCTTAGAAGAGGGTTTGTGCAGTCGTATATGAAATCCTTGAGTATGGGTGATGGATTGTCTTGAGAAGTTGGAGGGCAAATTTTGGGGTATATGATTTGCCCTGTTCAATCTTCTTGTCGAAGGGTTAGATTGGTATGCTTGCCTTTGGGCTGAAGGTGAAGATGATTGAACACTCAGTCACCTAAAAACTTGCACTCGTTGTTGCATGTAATAGGCTTATAGATGCCATTAGGAAAAGGCGTCTTTGGAGAGTGGAGTCGTCAGCTAGACTATGTATTCGTCATTGGGATGAGAGAGATATCGGAGATGGGCTTAAAAGATGCCATCAGGAGATTGATAATAAGAGAGTCGAATAAACCCGTCTTGGCTCTTGAGATGAATACTTGGCGGAATCACGGATAGTTTTAAATCTTGTTTGGTGTTGATCCATGATGCATTGCCTAGAAATAACTTGCATGTCATTCATATAGTTTTCCCGTCTTGTTTGGGTATTAATCTTTGACCTTCCGTTTGGAAATAAACATTACCTATTGGAAATAGATCTTGACAAGATATCGTTTGCCTTATGCAAATTATGATGTCTGTATATAGCAGGTTTATGATTAATGCACATGTTATGATTTTTATAGAGATGTATGAATGTAGATGTTGGGGTATTCAAAATATATCCATCTTGAAGAAGATCTGAGCGATTATGGAGATCTTTGATTTTCGCTTTGAGATGAGGTTGTTGAAAATCTGGTGGGAATAAGAGATGATTGATTCCTCAGATGCATTATCGACCAAGTTTCGAGTTTGGATATTAATGTTGTTGGAAGAATAATGATGATTTGAGAGATACTCGACTAGAGATCTTATGTGTGAACCTTGTTGTGGATGATTACATGGTCCATAGACCTGCTTGGGGGACACGGTTGATGCGGCATAATCTATTCTTCGGTTGGGCCGGCGTAATGTGGTGGGCGATAGGATCATTGAAGTTGATGAGGTGATGATCATTGAAGTTGATGGTGATAGGATCATTAAAGGCGATGGGTGATAGGATCATTGAAGGCGATGAAGATGACAAGATCATTGCTCGGGGACTAATTTGATGAAGTTTGATAGGATCCTTTGCTAGGGACTAACATGATGAAGTTTGATGGGATCCTTTGCTAGTGGACTAACATGATGAAGTTTGAGCACGATGAAATGATAGGATCACTACTCGGGGACTAATCTGGTGAAGTTGAAATGTTGGAACACATGTTGGGAGGAGATTAGTACTTCATCGGAGAAATTCTCTGGGGAGAGTGATGTCTTTGTGGGGCGATGATCCTGTGAATGTATCTCTTGTGAAAGTGACTCTGCGGGGACTCATTGGTGACTTTAGTCGTCATCTCAATTCCTAGAGCACATGGCAATTCTTTGTTTTTGTTAATTTTCCATATGTTTGTGAGCGGATGTTTTTGTCGGATGCATATAATCATTCAAAGCAATCATTGGACTTTATGCAAACAAAACAATAAAATTGGAAAAAGGAATTTCCATTGAATTTGAAAAGTGTCCTATAGTCGGGCCGTTTGTATACTGAGAGACCAATATCTAGTAAGAGGAAATTGTCGGAATAGTAAAAAGCTATGTGGAAACAATCTTGTCGAGTTTCAATTATGCTATTGCTCATATATTGTTTACTATCTCATCTGCTGCGAGTTAGAAGAAAGTGATTGAGGCCGATTTGTGTCATTCGAATCTTGATTCTTGATAGTAGTGTTGTTTATAAGTAGGTGATATGGGCGAGACAGGCATAAATGCGCTTAAATCCTAACTTTCCTAGACCGCCCTTCGGGTTTTAGTCCATCGGGATACCCTTTTTGCCCAGCGCGCCTGCGGGTTTTGACTTCCGGGTGTACATTTTGTATATATATCATAACTTTTCCAGAACACTGTGGTTAGCCATGATCTTATATTTTGCCTAGGCAGATTAACCTAGGGGCCTCGTTTGTCGTCACATTTTTTGACTATGTTTGCGTTCTGACGAGGTGCGAAAGTCTTCTCCATCCATAGTTCTTAGTATCATAGCTCATAGGAAAATACTATTTTGACTACAAATGGTCCCTCATGGGTGGGAGTCCGTTGCCCACAGGATCACCTTGTGGAAGGATGATGCGCTTGACTACTAGATCAGGCAGAGTAGACTCGGTGCTGACTTTCGTTGAATGCTACGATCATTCGCTTATGGTAGATACATCCATGGCAATTGGCTATGAGCGCGTTTTTTAGTCGATCGAGTTGATGCGGTCAAGGCGACTCGGACCCGGTGATCTTAACAACTCTTAAATCTGGAGGACTCGGTTGAGGTATCTGAACCTCCATTGGTGGGACCATTTCCATACCATATACAAGAGAAGGAGTTGCCCACAGATGTTGAGTAACGTGGTGAGATAGCCGTGTAGAAATGGCAACATCTAGTGCCAAACCTTATGGAGTCAATGTCATCTTTTGTATGATCTCCTTGAGATTCTTGTTGGCGCTTCCACTATGCCGTTCATTTTGGTTGATATGGAAGAGTTGTGATGCTAAATCTTGAGCTGCGTGCGAGATTGGTGATCATTTATTATTGAGATTGGTACAGTTGTCGTGATAATCCTTTTCGGGGACTCGTAAAACGGATGAGATTAGACTTGATGAATCGACTGATGTTCTTGGTAATAGGCGCGAAAGGCACTTCTACCCATTTGGTAAAGTAGTCGATTGCAACAAGGATGAAATGGTGTCGGTTGGAAGGGTGGGTTTGATCTCTCATGTCAATTCCACATTGCGAAACGCGGTCGGAACATTCAATGGGAATGGAGGTATGTGCACTTTATCTGCATTATATCGGGCATTTGTGGCAAGACCGAACATAGCGGTAACAATCAACTTCCATGGTAGACCAATAGTAAGCATTCTTAGAATCTTCTTGATCGTATGTCCATTGGGTGGGTGAAAGCATTATTATAACTCTTCCATGATGATTACGTTCGGTGTTTTACGATGCGCACGATAGAGTAAGAAAAAAATCGTGATGCAAGCTTGTATAAGATGTCGATCTTGAGAAAGAATTTGAGGCGAATCTTCTTAAGAACTTCTTGTCATTGTGAGGATGCCCTGCGAGATATTCTAATCTTTGAGTTACCTCTTCATTTAAATGAACCAAGGTTTCTCTTTTGCCCTTACGTTATCAAGTTCTAGCAGTGTCACGGGTTCTTGAACCTTTCAATGATAATATGGGAGCTTAGTTGTCGATCGGCCTTGAACATAGACATGGTAGCTAATGCGTCTGCCGGTGATTCTCTTCTCATGGGATGTGATCAGTAATTTCTTCAAAATATAGGATCGGACTTAACCGTGCTCTCAATATGGAATGAGATTGGATGCTTGATATCCACTCGCTTTCATTGATCACTAAAAGTTGAGTCTCCATACACTTGCGAATTTGACTCTTAAGTGATAGCGACTTTGATACCCGTGATGCGCTTCATATTCGGCCATGTTGTTGGTGCGATCAGGCATAGTTTGGCGGTGAAAGGTGTGTTCACCTGTAGAAGATGTAATGATGGTGCCAATTCCATTTGCCAAGTGCGTTTGAGGCTGTCAGAGACCATGGTCCATCGGGGATCACGGTTCGAGTTCTTCGAATGCAGTCACAGTTCTTTATGTCGATGACTAAAAGACATCCTCGTCTGGAAACTCGAACTTCATAGACCCGATGATCATCTACTACTTGATAGGCCAAATGATGAAGCTACTGCTTCCTTTGATTGCCTTCTAAGTAGTATCTTGGATGTCGCATTCGATCAAGATCATTTTCTATCTTGCTATTCTTCGGGAGAGAGTGGTTTCTCGAATATGTATTTTATTGGATCCATCTTGGAGATAAACAAGGTAGTGTGAGTCAACATATCTTGTCTTATCGTGACGACCTAAGGCAAGCGGCGCAAGTTTTCTCATTTGTGGTATCTTGTTTCACGATCCCGGTAAACATTTTTCTAAGGTAGTATATTGCATACTTTTTCAACCGGACTCGTCATGTTGCCCCGACACACGCATTGAGTTCTCTATCATCTGTAAGTACATGATGAAGGTCTTCCTTTGTGGTGGCATCGGGATAGCGAGGATTTTGTAGGTACTCCTTGATCTTGTCAAGGGTACATGCAAATAGTCATTGCATTCCACCACTTGATCTTTCTTGATGGCTTGAAGATTTAATCCTGAGTAGAAATGAGATGTGCAATGAATCGGAAATGTAAATGCGATCATCCCAGAAACCTCTGACCTCCTTCCGATGCGGGGAGGTGGCATTTCTTGAATAGCTTTAACCTTGGCGGAATTGACATCGATACCTTTACCACGACAACAATCCGGGAGCTTATGGGATCGACTCGAGGTGCACTTGTTAAGATTAAGTCTTGAGTGTATTTCTTGATCCTTCAAGCAGCTTCGCCAAATGATCGAGATGTTCTTCTTGATTTGTGATCGAGCTATCATGTCATCGGCGTAGACCTATCTCGTGATGGATCATGTCATGGAACAAAGCTACCATGGCACGTTGATATGTGGGCGTAGCTCTTGATCGAGAGCAGCATGACTTTGTAACGAGAATGTGCTTGCATGTTTATGTAACAAAAGTATTCTTTCATGTCTTTGGGCCATTTTGATGCGATTATGCTTAGGACCGATCCATGAAGGATAAAACCTTGTGTTGAGCAGTGTTATCAACGGGACATCGATATGAGGAAGTGGAAAATCGTCTTTCGGACTTGCTACTCGAGATCTTTGTAGTCCACACATTCGCTTTACCATCTTTCATAGTGCGGGCACCATGTTATGACCCTTTGTGGGTAAATGCGTCTAGAAGCTTGACATTGAATTGTTTCCTTTGGTCTTGATTTTCTCGGGGCGTCTCGGACGCGTAAGGGCAGCCTTACTGCTACGGGGAGAAAACCTTCTTTTCGTTGGTAGTCGATTGACCTGATTCAAATGTCTAAACGACATGTCTTGTGGGACCAGAAAAATCTGGAGTGTAGTCTGCATCATACGGACCAATCTCTCTTTGACCTGCATTTTTCAGACACGCTCCTATCTTTCCTTTTTATGCAGCGTCGGTGCCTATATTGACAACCTTGAAGCTGGCTCTTGGTCGGTGTAACTGTTCTTCTTGTTGTAGTAACACGAGTTCTCTTGGCACTTCACAATCTTCCTCACCTTAATCTACGCTTGGTAGTCGGTTATCGAGTCATATTTAGCAATAGCGATATTATCGACAGTTGAGTGAATACGCAATGTATCATGTGGTGTGTGTAAGACACATAGGCTTTTTAAAAGGGTGATAAGTAAAAGGAAAAGAAGAGCACAATATTTAAATGAAAAGTCCAATGATTTTATTGAATGAAAATATGCAAATGACAAATAATAACCCTCTCAAGCAATAAAAGTTGGTGCCCGACCAAGACACTGGGCTTAAAGTTTATTGTTGAGCGTAATGAAAGCGGCATATGAAAAACAATTACTGTCATAAAAGGAGATTGGTATGACATCTTGATCCTCGATTGTTGAGTCAGGTCGTCACGGGTTGGGAAGATCAATTGTTGATGTCGAGTAGGCGTGAAGTCTTCGCCTATAACATGGACTCAACTTTTGTTGATGTGGAAAGGAAGTTTTTACAGCACGTTTGCGGTATCATCTTGACGGCGATGAAGCCTAAACAGTCTTGTCGATTTGAATGGAAGATCGGGAGCTGACCCAAGCAGTTGCAACCTCGGCTGTTGACGCATCTTTGGCATCTTTGGGTTAGGCCATCTTGGTGGAACTCTAGTAACCGGGGTGGCGGAGAGTCAATCGGAATGACTCGTGGGCCCTTCAGTGTGTCATACCCCGAAATTTGCCCTCCTACTTCTTAGGCATTCTCATACATCCATACTAAAGTTCCTCAAGGGTTGATCGAACAAACCCTCTCCTGGGCAGTCGACCTAACTAGGGTTTGGCCTTGATCTCAAGGTAAGTGTTGGACACTTTTGGAAGATGATAGAGTAGTAGTCTTGTTGGGAAATTTGTTTGTCGGGGGCTGCTGTGAGGATGTGTTGGTAACAGATCATTGTCCAACACTAGAGCTTGTGTAACTATTATTTCTTGCTATCAGGAAGGAAATGATGGACTAATATTTACCATTTGAACTTGAGGCGATGACAATGTGGTTTGTAAGTAGATGATCCAGGTGGAACAGTCATGCAACTTTAATCACGATTTTTCTAGATCCCCTTTCGGTGTTTAGTCCACGGGATACCCTTTTTTGACCTCCTTTTCGGGGTTTTGGCGTGCCAAGTGTGAAATTCTTTTATATATCCTTATTTTGCCTAGGCGATCAAACTAGCGGGTCTTTTTATGCGTAGCATTTTTTGACTTCATCCACTTTCACGAGTGGAAATCTTTGCCATCCATGGTGGTGGTGTTGTAGCACTTTCGAAATATGACCCTTTGTATGTGGGGTTTATCTTCCCAGGATCAATATCGGGGTATACTTGGCTTGAAGTTTAAAGTGACCATTGGACTTAGAACTTGATAGTCTTATATTTCTAAGGAATATTCACGAGAGAATGATATTGACACCATCGATAATATTAGCGCGAGCAGTGACGATAACTTTTAAATTTGTGATTAATGTAACTTGCCTCGAGTGATTCGGATATGCAGCTTGCCCTGGCTGTTCAACACTTTTGAGAGATTCTGCGAATCTTGACTTGATTACCCGGATAGGTTGGATGATAGAATGTAATGCCCTTGATTGGAAGGCTTGTTACTAGAGGTATCTTTATCTGTAGTAATTTTGTCCATTAGGAGGGCCTTCATTCATTGAATATTAAATCATGTGAAATCCTCTGCTATCAAACATTTAGTCATATACAAGCATTGGTATTAAATGCAAAGCTTATGGCTTGTCTTGAGTTTATAAAAATGTATTTTTAGTAAAACAAATTTGTAAGAATATGATATCAACTCACGATTTATAGTAAGCCTTACAAAAGTTAGGATACCTTTTTGTAACGGTATGCTTCGAGATAACCATGCTGATTAGGACTTTTAAGGGTTATAACGTGGCTTGGTTCACAGTTTAAGAAACAAGGATAATGGCTCGAAATTTATTTGTACCCCAATGATCTTACATGATGCCAGTCCTATATTCAGATTAATTATGCATCTTTATGTTCCAATACATTTTGGAATTGCAACATTGATATTTGGTGATGGTTTAAGCGGAAGTTTATTTGAAAAGGTCGTCATCATTTTTTAACATTTTCTTTTTGTTGAGGGTTTGTAGTGACCTCTTTTTGACTTTGTTATCCCAACTTTTATACATTTATTTTGAGATTATAGTCGTGGGATGTCTCATTTTTTTAGGAGTCTCCTTCATGGGTTTTTGACTTATGAGCTTTTCTTTTGATAGATATTGATTGCACTTTTCTTTTGACTTAGAAGGATATCTTGACATTACCGTTGTGATTGTGCACATTTAAATTAATTGAGAAACTACCACGAGGTTATGATTAAGGTTTTCAATTTGTGTAAAAAAAATCTACTTCTTAGGCTCGAAAGGGTTGACTGAGGGATTAACTTCCTTATATCGACTATTTAGGAATTGAAACAATGGTACATATATCGTCGTACATCTATTGAGAGCATCTTGTAAGAAATTAAGGTATCGTCTTCGTCATCCCTCCTCTAAAACTTCCCAGCTTTAGCGTGAGTTGAATATCACAAAAAGTAAAGCGTAATTTAAATATAGTGAAATGAATGGATTATTTCAAGACAAACATGTGCAATGCATTAATGTGAAAAGCTAAAGTTTGACATAAGGATAAGCGTTCACGAACGAAATTACAACTAATAATTCAAATGAATGAAAGCTTCACTTTAGAACTCATCACTAGATGCATTCCTTGTAGTTTTGATATTTGATGTATGATAGAAAAACTCAATCGACCATCTTCGTGAACTCGAGAACTCTTTCGTCGTCGGTCTGAATCTCTTGTTCTTGAGGCCCAACAAATATTGTGTGTCATGTCCATGGCTATTGGAATGGTATGCACACTTTGCATTGGATTGTACTTTGCAAAAGATGTGTTAACATCTTGGCGGATCTCTCAAAGTAATTAACTACGCTTTCAACATATGTTGTAATGCTGAGACAATAGCATGTTGATTATGGAAAAATGTCTTTTGGGTGTATCTTTCTTATGCTAAATTCTTTGTTGTTCTTTGGAGAAGCAATGTGAACATGTCTCTTTCTTGTGAACAAGTTAACTTTTGTCTCATCGGAGGTTGGTTAATGATTGGATCCCAACTCTAACGGTTCGTCCCATTTGGTTGTCTTGAACATTATAAGCTCGTTGATGAAGAATCTCAATTCTTCTTGTTGCCGAGCTAAGTTTGGATAAGATCCATCGACCAATCATCTAGATTCTCATCTATGCTATATCGACTTGTTGTCTTGAGATTCTTCTTGGTGATGAGCTCTTTCGGATCTTTATGTCCTTGGACCAAGTTGGTGAACATCTCTTGGGCCGAGCATTAAAGCTTGGAGATCTTTGAAGTCGTTTGAGAGCCATTTTGGTGAAATTAACGTGAGAGAATGAGAAAACCAGGTCTTGATGTACATTGTGAGATGTTATGCTATGATATGCAATGTTATGTAATGCAATCTTTTAAAGGACCTTTAGCAATTTAAATTTGTTAAACAAGCAAGAAAGCAAACTTTTTATTAGTTGACTTAGAAAGTACAAATGAGCGTTCAAGACAATAAATAAAATACAAAACCTAGGTCTCATGGGTAGCTTCCTCTTTGTGTTGAGGTAGGTGTTGATGCCTTGCACTTGTGAAGTAGCTGTCGACTCAATACCCTTTTCTAAACTTGCATAGCATTGAGCTTGAATGTATCCACTTCTTTGAGTTGAATCCGGGATATCTTGATTCTTCAAAATCGGTAGGCATGTCAGGCGAAGAATGGAATAGGGTTCGTCACCTCTGACAACATGTTCCATAATTCTTGTAGGTTAGCGATTATCACGGAATCATGAGGTTTTAGTAGCGAGCTCATACCCATTGAGTGGTTCCCAGGGATGGAATTTTTGTGCCCCAAGGTCTTGGTATCGGTTTCTTCACATGCCCCAAGATGCCAATCTTGGTGATAACCATGAAAATTATTAGTCAAATACAATGCTTTGGAGAAGCATATCATGAGACCATCTTTAGAGCATAACCAGCGTCATAATGCTAGAGAAGGATTGTAAGTGATACCCCCTAATGACGGTGGTGCATTAATGAATTCTCCACAGACTCAATGAAAGTGAAGTCCTTTTGAGTAAAGACACCAGCGGATATCACGAATGGAGGTAACATGGGACTTTGAGACCATTTCAACCTTTGTAGTTCTTGATCGATTGCGGAAGGTGCGAAATAAATCACCTAGATAATAACGTTATGCAACATATGAGATTTCCTTGTCTTTTGATGATGCAGTGTGGAGAGAATACGAATATCTCGAGCAAGTAGGCACGTGATTATGAGTGAGAGAAAATCTTGATGGGCTTCGTATATGAATTGATCGGATAAGGAAATAGCACCAAACCATAGATTAGCCATGCCAAAACATCTTGAAAGCATGAAAACTCATGTCCTTTAGGAATCCTCGAGCTTTCATTATCAAAAATTTGGTAAGAAAGCCCTTAATTACTTCTTGTTTCCTAATTATCTTCAATGTCGATCACTTTAAGGTAACCGATGCGATGTATTCAAACCTCGGAACATTCTGAGCCAGGTGATTGGTATTTGATCAAGAATGGGTATCCATGTAGTTTAGAAATTCTTCCATTGTAGGCAAATTGATTGTGCAGGAGTAAAGCGGTGATGCTTGGATCAAAAGAGCTGAATCGACGCGTCATATCTTCTTCAAAACAGAAGTAACCAAATCGAGTAGATAACCATGTCTTTTGATGAATTGAAAGTGATCGAGAATTTCTAAAACTAACCCCTGAGTTGAGAAGATATACCCATAAGTTGATTCGGATAGTCTTCTTTGAAGCCATATCCCTACAACAAAGAAATGATAAATCCTAGGTTCTTGAAATAGTTAGAAATGATATGATGTTATGATGTTATGATGTCATGTTTAAATAGCACACACAACAATTCACACAACAACCCTAGGTGTAAAGGCTTGCATAAGGTATAGGTGTCTACCACTAGAGTTTGAGTGGGTTCAACTTTGTCTATAAAAGTAACAGGGTTATAGGAATCTCGTATCATCGATCTTCCTATGGGACTTTATTTCAAGATGACTACCAAGTGGTCGACAAAACATCCTGGAAGTCAAATCTTAATGATAGCATCGGTATCAACCACCTCGATGCATAAAGTCAACCATCTCACAATTGAGTTAGTTCTTGATGACACCACCGATGCCAAATATTTTCTAAATTGAACACGAGGAATATTGGGACATCCAAAGTGTCACACTTCTTAAGTAACCATCATTTTGATTGTTTGATGAACCTAAAGATTGCGATAATTTGTTGCTACTTACCTAAGAAACACGGATCGGTATAGGACCCCCATGAGATATAATAACAGCAACCCTTAAAAATAAAGCGACGAAAAATAAAAGTAATAAAGTGATCTTAAACCCTAAGGTAGCCTCTCTTTAAGTTGTGTCCCACAATACGTCCATGATTCGTAACACGGTGGGAGAAACGGACTTGTTTGTTTGCGTTTTATCGCAAATGTTGCGGATAGCGAAGTCACCACCGACTTTTATTTTATCCAATAAAGGAAGTTGAAAAAGCGTTAAAAAGACCTTCGTTAGATTCTAAGTGCAGAGCAGTTATGAAAAGGAAGGTATTAACATCTTTTCCATCCGTAGTTATCTACGGGCTCTTAGTTAGCTCACTTTAAAAATTCTTTACGTGTTTTGTAGTTTGAAAATGTTTAGCTTTGTAATGATTAGCTCTGAATGTATAAAAAGTGTTTGAAAGTTTTGAAAATGTGAGGTGTGAAAAGTATTTGGATTGGAGCAAGAGAACAAAGTCTTACTACCTCCTAATAATGCGTTTCCATGTTATTTTGTCTCCTTTAGAATAAGGCTATCCATACCATTAGTTGGTAGGTAACTTTTGTTTGGATGTGAAGGGACAATCGAAGGGTCATCGTTTGGTCATAGAAGGCAACTGTAGGGATACCTTAGCAATTCGTAGGGGCGATCATCATTTTCGTAAGGCAACAATCGAGGCGAGATCATATATTCGTGGCAACAATCGAGGGTCATCGAGGGTATGATCTTTGTATCGAAGGGACTATGATGATGTTAATCGTGGCGGCTTTGCTAATGGTATCCTACGTTAGAGGACATGACCATTGTATTAAAAGGCAACAAGAGGGATACTCACAGGGGTGTGCAAGTGTGAAGAGGTGTTGTATTCGGATATTTTAATCTTTATTTAGAAGTGATCTAGGGTTAATTGTAGTCTTAGCATACAAACCCAATTAGCTAGCGATTAAATAATATGCGGAAAGTAAAGTGCGGAATGTAAAGTCTGAAAGTAAATCATACTACTATTGCAAGGCTTTGGGAAGATACATAATAGGAGTGCGAAAAGTAAAAGCGGGAATGTAAATATCGTTATTACAAGATAAAACCTTCGACCTATACATCGTTTCTAGAATTTGTAAATGCGAAATAATAAAAAATAATCGAGTAATAAGAAAAATATTAGTAAAAGGTTTGGAAATGAGTAAGAAAAAGTTTTAGGTTAGTAACCACAATCACTAGAAGAAAATATTTCATTGAATTTTAGGATTAATTTTAATGTGGAAAAAGTAATTAAAAGCAAATTTATGATTAATTAACAACTAATTAAAATATAAGTGAAAAATGATTTTTAATGTCAAAATCAAATAAGTATTTTTCGACCTAAATGCAAAAGAAAATATTTTTGTGATTTTTGAAAAGGCTTTAATTAATTTTGAAAAAGATTAAATAAAATGAGAAAATAGAAAAATAAGAAAATAAGAAAAAGATTGGAAAAGTGAGAAAAGGAAAGGGGGTTAGAGGGGATCGAACAAGGGCCCTTGGGTTTACAAATGCACGCTTACCAACTCGGCCAGTACATTAGTTGTTATCAAAACACAACCATTTTAGAAGATGGCGTATATTTAGATAATGATCTTGTAAACCATGTTAGAATATCTTCTTATCAAAACATTTTGTTGGTCCTTTCTATCGAAGTTTGCGCTTGCATGATTCTATCGAAGTTACTTATAAAAAGCTTACATGGTTGCTATCGGAGGTTTGCGCTTGCTTTATCGAAGTTGTATTTCAATCTTCACTCGGATGGTTTCTTTCTGATGCGTGTTCAAGTTCTTCCTTAGAACTTCTAAATTCATCTTTTGCTCAACACGGTGTGGCGTTCCATTTTAGCACTTGAGTGGAACATCTTGCGAAACTAAACATAAACATGTCGTATCATATATTCATCGGAGGATCATCAAAACTTTAATATATTATTAAAACAAACTTTGTTCTAACATTGGCGTGTTCTATTTGAATTTTCAAACAAAACACATGGGGGGGAGGAGTTTGAATGGACCAATCGGCGCCACGCCTAGGTCACTTGGGTCAAGCGTTCAAACCACCGTCATGGGTGGTCAACTTTGTCTTCTCCGATGAGGTCGATTCGAACACAAAATAAAGAGAATCGATGCAAAGATTAAGCACCTTGAAATGGACCCTGCGAGTTTAGTGGTGGTGTTAGTTTGGTTTGAAAGTTCCTACTATGACTATGGTTTGAAGCCTCTCGGTTTGAAGCCTTAATAATGGAATATGGCTATTTGGCCATCACAGCGCATCAACGATTGCCCGGTTGTTTCTTAATCTTGTAATTTCAAATACGATATCTGAGAAAATTATGAATGTATGAGATATGTAGAATGAGTTTTAGCGTGTTATGGCTATGGATGATGATCCATACTTACCTAAGCTTACCTCGAGCCACAATGTGCTTGGAATCGCTTGAGGGCGTGGAACTTGTGATATGAATTTGCTAGTTTCATGAAGTTTTTGTGAGTTTAGGGTTTGTTCTTGGAGACAAGGATTCTTTCTTCACGTGGTCTGATCTTGTTGTGTACTTATAGAAGAGAGGAATTAGGTTAAAGAAGGAAATATATTGCCATGAATGCAAGAAATATTTGATTGGAAATTCATCAAATCTTTCAAAAGTGATTCAATCATTCCTTAAGGCTCCTTGTGTTAACACCCAATATTACCCAAGGTTTTATAAGTAAAATCGAGTAATTTAAAATTTCATAAATTAAATCTTGGGCGTCACACTTCAAACCAAATCACTTTAAACAATTTTCTTTAAAGTATAAATCTAGGATACATAGCATCCTCGAGGAAATCGAATTGAATCTTAGAAATCAAAACACCTTCTTTATTAAACCTCCTCCTCAAATCATAATTTCATAAAGTATGATTCTTATTTAGAAAGGAATAACAACAAAGAACAACAACAAGACAACATAAATAATCCCCGGTTTCGTATCGGGAAGCGACAGGCTACGACTAATAATTTTATAATCTCCATCTTCATAACCTGCGTTACCGTATAAAGGTAGCAGTGAGAAACAAGTAAAGGTGAGATACTCCAAAACATATAATTAAGGCATGATAACACATATATATATATATATATATATATATATATATATATATATATATAGTTTTGGAATCATAAAAGACATAAATCTCACTCACTTTAATCGTCATTCTAATGTGTATAATCAACTTTATCGCCATAACCTCATCGACATAAATCATCACAACAACACATAAACTTTCATCACCAAAATCATCACAAGTCAATACGTCCTTATCAACCGACAATCATAAGCAACATAAACAAAATCATCTTGAATTGGCTAAAGCCCATTAGTAAGCTTGGCATAAAGCCCATCGTCCACAAACATCATCACATCATATTTGCATTAAGCATTTCATTAAAGTCAAATCATCGTAAAACTCATCATTTATATTCATCGCATAGTTATGATGAAATTATCCGTCATATTCATTTCATGTTCATCATAAAGATCATATTGACAAAGCATCATATATGTTAGCGTTAAAAAGTGTGCATGAGAGATCGAATCGAATTCGAATCTTTGGCTCAAAGCGATTTACTCTTTTGATTTCATTTAAAGATATCGCGAGCATCAAGCTTTATTGTTTCCAAAACAAGAAAATGAGATGAAAAAGGCGCAATACCCTCAATAAATATGATATGCATTACGACTAGGGTGAACTAGATACGCATTAGGAGATTTAGGCAAGGGGTTTGTTATATAAAGGGAATAGATGTGGCACCTAAATATATCTATAGCTTTATATATGAATATTTTGATATGTTTGTGTGATTTAATTAGCTACTATTCTTGGGAAAGTTTCTCCTTTGGATTTTGAGAAGGGTAGATTATGTGGGATCCTAGGTTTGTTATTATTGTGCTCATAAAGATCATTGGGATCTTGTGCATACATATCCCTTAATGGGAATCGGAGCATCGTAGCTCGGATCTAAGAGCTATGGTTTGTTTGGTTTGAGGAGAAAGAAGTATGCTCTCCAAGGATGAGACCTTGTGCCTATGTATTCTCAGGGATGTTGAGAAAGTCGAGGCTGCAATAGTTCCTTATACTAATAGATGCAGCGGGTGTTATTAAGGACAAAGACAAATGCCATCTTAATGAAAAATGTATCTATTTATTTCATCACATACATTTGAAGGGTTGATTGATTGAATCTTTCATCATAAGTATTAGGTGTTTTGCTTGAGTGTACAAGTGTTACCACTACGAGTTAAGAATGATGTGAAAGATGTTTGAAAGATGATTGAATCTTTAATTGTAAGTTTTGGGTGTTTTTCTTGATTGTACAAGCGTTACAACTTACAGTTAAAAGATGTTTTGTTTGAAAGTGGTTGATTTGAAAAGTGTTTGATTGTATGTGATGTGATAGATGAGATACTTCTTCCATAGAGATGATAAATGTCTAAATATCAGGAGAAATTGATTGGATTAGGGGATGCTTTTAAGCACATGGGTCCTTGTATTGTAAGCTGAGGCGTTCAGGGTCATCGAGGTCCTTGTATTGTGAGCCCGAGAAGGCATTACGAGGTCCTTGTATAGGCTCAAGAGGAAGCTATAGGGTATGGTGGCTTTATCTTTAAGAGTGGTTTCACTGTGAAACCATCCTCTTAGGATTCAAGAGTGATTTCCAGAAATCATACAATCGAGTTTATCCTAAGCGTGGGTGATTCTTGGTATTGAAAGCCCAATAGGAGGCTATTAAGAGATTTCGAGTCTCTTTCTTGTTTGATGCCCAGAAGGCTAAACTCAATGAGGAGTTCTTTTAAGGAAGCCCGAGGAGGCTAACTCAGCAGGGAAGTTGTGGTCTTATATGAAGCCTAAGCGGAGGCTAAACTCAATGAATGAGTTTTCTTATATGAAGCCTAAGAGGAGGCTAACTCGATAGATGAGTTATCTTATCACGAAGCCTAAGAGGAGGCTAACTCAATAGATGCGTTATCTTATCTGAAGCCTAAGAGGCTAACTCAATAGATGAGTTATCTTATATGACCTAAGAGGCTAACTCAATAAATGAGTTATCTTATATGAAGCCTAAGGAGGGCAAAGGGAACCTAGTTGTTAGGCTAGTTGTTATGTTATAGCGAGCGATTATATGAACAAGTGTGTGATATGTATTCCAGGAGTTTATGAAGAAATATATAAACAAGTGTATAAAACGAGCAACTAAAGCAAGTGTAACTTGAATATATACAAGGTTTGGGACTTACACCTTAAGGGAGGCCCATTGGTTTAAGCGGTTTCTCTAGGAATAATGCTTTTCTTAATACCAATGGAATCGGTGTATAAACAAGTGGATGAAAACAAGCGAGCAGAAGTACTGTTTATGCTTGAATATTTACAATGATGATCGTGTGTACAAGGAAATGAATATGTACACGAAGGGTGGTTATGTACAAAATGAATATGTACATAGGGAGGTTGGGACTTACACGTGAGGGCCATGATCAATTAGAAATTCAAGGAGAAACCGGTTTGGTTTATCTTTAAATTAAATTGATCATGGAAAAATATGTGTAAGTTTATTGAAAAGTTTTGAAAAGGTTTTGAAAATGATTTTGAAAAAAGTGAAGGATATTCACAAGAAGTTTTGAAAAAGATTTAAGTTTGAAAGTTGGAAAGAAAACATTTTTGGAAAGTATTAAGAAATACTTAAAATGTCTCATTTTTTAACTTCATAAAAATATAATCAAAAAGAAAATATTTTGGATTTTTTGACATAATCATAAAATAGGTATATTAAATGACAAGTGTGAAAAAAATCATCTCAAAATGAAAAGTTTTGATTAGTTTTTGAAAATGTTTAAGTTTGCTAGAAACTTGAGAAAATTAGTGATAAAAAAGAGTTTTTTGGTCCTAAGGAGGTTTGAACCTTGGACTTTTGGCTTAAAAGTGAAGATTTTCCTTGAGCCATTTGCTTGACTTGTCATTTAATCACCTGTTTTAGAAGGGTTTAAAAAAATGAATTTTTGAAAATGTTCAAAAGTTGTGTACGAAGGGATCAGAACTTGATTGTATACGAAGAATTGGAAAGCTACTTACGGATGATAGAACTTGATGCTTCTAGGAATGTTTAGAGGTTGCTTACGAAGGTAGAAACTCTAAGGGTTCTAAAGGTGTAGAAACGAAGTTTCTAAGGAGCTTGGTGTGGGGGCGGAAGCATTGAAATAACTCGAAGAGTGTAGAAATGGAAGCTTCTAGGAGTAGAAGCTTGAGAGAAGTACTCGGAGGGTTGAACCTCGGTGCTTCGGAGAAACAACCTCGAAGCTTGTTGTGCTTGATTTATTAAAAAAGGTTCCGGGGTTGAACCACGGACCTTGAAAGCGAAGGAAAGGTTTAATGCGTCTTGGCTTACTGCCGGGGATGGCTATACATCCATTTTTAATTCAAACTACAAATATATATTATAAACCAGCTTTTAAATTTTGAATTTCCACTTCATCTTCTTCGTGGAAGCAGTAGCGACATCCATGGCCAATTTGAATTTCTTCGTTTCTTCATCAATTTTAAATTTAAAATACAAATTTGTCTAGAATTTTGATTCTAACCATATGACTTGTTAAAATTAATAATCAAAGATGAGCGTGGTGATAATCCCAATTTAAACCCTAATTGAAAAAATGATTAATTCTTTGAACTCACTAATTTTAGTTTAAATTGAGGGTCGAGATAGCTTTAGTGATATGATATCTACATCTTCCTTTTCAAATTTGAAGCTAAAGATGCATGTATGGAGGTTTCAAAGTTTTGAAAACTCACCTCTTTGTATGAAATACCCGGATCGAGTAGGATAGCTTCCGGTACAATGTGATGATTGAAAAAGCTTCCACGAACCTCAGCGAGTGTGTTCTACTCTTAGATTGTTCGAAAGTTCTTTGGAACTCTGTCCAGAGTCAAGTTCACGAGTTACTAATTGAAAATGGAACATAATGATGGAGTTGTTCTAGAACTTGTTTAAGTGTTTGGCTGATCTCTATATATTGTATAGAATGTGTTTGAAGTGTAAAATCAAGACAAGCACGAGTGGTTTTCAAGTCTGGAAGTTTTGGCTCAAAACTTGCACAAATGGAGTTTTATGGAGAAAAGCGACTCTTGGCTTGTTTTTGGATGATTTAAGTTTCAAACAAGTTCTAAATGATGTTTATAAGATGTTGGAAGCTTAAGTTTGCTCGGGTACCAGCTTGAAGATTGCAAAATTCTCCCTCTTTGAACTTTGAATCTTGGAAATCGAAAGAAAGAAGAAGAAAGCTTGGATTATGATTGCTTTGGTGTAGTTTAAAATGAAGAAATGACCTCTATTTATAGGCCAAAAATTAAGAATGACAAGGCAAGGTTATCATTGAGAGAGCTTGCAACTTAGCTTAAGTGGTAAGAAGAATCTTTTGCATTTAATGCAAATAGTTAACTTTAACCATGGTTAAAAACCTCTCCTTGATCAATCCTCTCAATTATTTCTAACGTATTTATCAGTTATAACCTATCTATTAGTGATGACAAGGCTTCTAGAAAGAGGTTTGTGAAAAATGACTTAGAGTTCTTGCAAAATGACTTGTAATTCATGGTTATGGAGCTCTAAGTTTAATTTTCAAAACCTTAGCTACACAAAGTTTTTTTAACTTCTTGGACATTTTGGAAAGCTTGTAACAATAACAAAACTTTCATGTTTTGAGTTTTTACGAATCACAATGGATCTATGTGAAATGGCCATGAAAGTAAGAAAAACCATGTTTCTTAACACTTGAAAATATTTCTACTTTGTTAGAAAAATTCAAATCTTGACTTTTGTTGACTTTTCACATTTATTGATTTTTATGATCATGATGGATTATTTGAAATTATTTTATGATTGAAAAGTTTGACTTTTTAGTAGAGATGAATTTTCATCGAGATGACTCGAATTTGTCGATGAAGAAACATGGATTTTGTAATGTTTTGAATCAAAATATTAGGTCAAGATGTTGCATTGAAGATGTTAAGATCAATATTCAATAGGTCATTCATTGAAGAGTCAATGATTCACTATCTTGATCAAAACCCTAATTGGTCGATTCAAGGTAGATCATGAGAAAAAGTTGGAATTTGAAGATCAAATGTTGATGATTGATTAAGATAGATCAATTGAGGTGAGTGGATACTCAAACCTAATTTATTGGATCTTGAACAGATGAAATTTTGAAGATACCTAACTTTGACTTTAGGAGCACCACATGCGATCTATCTATTCGAAGCATTAGTGATGCATATGTGGATAATGTAGGTGGTATCTTAGGTAAAATGGGGTATGATGATGCCCCTATTTAAGTTTCTTTAACACGAGATATGAAGATGAAGATCTTTGTCTCGATAGGTGTGAAGAGACTTAAATATCAAAATACCGCAGATTTTGGACCTAAGATACCAAAAATGCGAATGATGCAAAATGATTGCGAAAAGTTTACCCAGGAAGTATCAAAGAATGATATGCTAGGGGAAAGATTGTGAGGATGTCTCAACTGTCTAAGGCAAGGAGAATCACATTTGTTAGGAAACAAGCATATGTTTCAGCGGGAAAATAGATTCACAAAGCAAGGGAATGTCATTTTGGCTTTGGAAATGAAAATATTATACATCGACCTTGTGACAATGTTTAAAGGTAATTGAAGATGATATTACCAATTATCAGCCTTGTGATAATTTTTTTGGTAATGAGCTCTTAAGATATTACCAATTACCAGCAAAGTGATAATTATAACAAGGTAATTCTTGAGAATTTCATTGAGTATTCAGCCTTGTGAATAACAGACAATGATGGAAACAAACCTCGAATAAGTTTCTATTTTCATGATTTAACCTTGCCGAGGATCTCTCTTAAGAAGATGCGGGCATTTTGATTAAAGATACGGGTTTCTTCAAATAGAAGGACAATGTGGGGTTTCTTGAACTTTCATGATTGAACTTTGTTAAGAAGAACAATCTTTTATGACAAGTTTCAAGATGGAAAGGAAATAAGCGGCTCGGATAGCGAGGCTATTGCTTGTGTTTGGGGAGAATTTTTGTGAAATCTAGACACGAATTGGTTTAGAGACAGATTCTATCCGGGAATGAACTGAAATAAAACTATCAATCAATACTTTGTACCCAATGAGGAATGATCTCGATCGGGGACTAGAAAAAAATGTATTTCTGCTTGGGGATAATCTATTGGAGAGATGACACACCCATACTTGTTTTTGGAATAAATGCAACCTAAACAATGATATTGAAGCAAACATTTGAGAAATCGAGGAATGCATTAATGATGCTAATATGTATGAATGATGAATGTCGTATGTTGATAATAATTGACAAAGACAACAAAAAGTATTTGGGAAAAGGACTACATCACGGTTCAAACAAATACTTAGCAAAATCACAAAAATGGTGTAGGCGTTCTTGATGAATACGAGTTGCATGCTTTAAACTTTTCGAGAAAAACATTTCACTAGAAACCTTGTTGGGGATACTTTTGGATAAGAATACCGTCCTTTGATGATCTCTTAGGAAAAAACTTCTCAACAATTGTTTATCTTTCAGTCGAAACACTCATGGAAAAGCGTGAAATTCTTTACGTGTTCATAGTTCAAAGGAAAATTTAGCTTTTCAAAATTTTGAAGTAAAATTCATTTAAAACTTTTTTTTAGTTTCAAAAGTATTTTCCAAGAAAAAGCGTTATTTTGCAAAACATAATAAAGCGAATTGCAAACAAATGGGCACAAGGCTCAAATTTTATTGATAGAATGGTAATTTACAAAAGTTGGAAATGATAATTTATTGGGGAAAGGCTACATTGAAAGAAAATAACCACTATTATCCTTAACAACTTTAAATTCAAATTGTGCTTGTTGCTTTTAGAAGATTTGATTGAAGATCCGTTGATGGAAGATTCTTGATTAATGATACAATTATGATTACTTTGTTATTTTGATCCTTAATTTTGCCTAGATTGCCTTCGAGTTTTCAATCTACGAGGATAAATTTACATTTATTGTCTCTAATTTTTGCACGGACCGCCTTTTTAAGGTTTTGGTCACCAGTTTTCATTTTCCTAAGCAGCCGGTTTTAGACTTCTGCATTTGTTCTTGTCTTTTTAGACAAAGTATTTCTTATTTGCATCGGCATTCACAGGTTAGAGTTCATCATCGTCCATGGTTGTGAGAGTCAAAGCACTGCCAGCTTCTTTTGACGATGTCGTTCGTAATGGGCGTCCATTTGCCCTAGAATACGGTTGAAAGACAAAATCTTTTTAAGCACGAGGTGCTTCTTGGAATTCACGGTCGAACCTTTTGTCGAAGGCTTTCTTCATCCTTCAATGATATGATTGTCCATGACATAGGCGGAGACGTTTTCTTCAATTAAGTTCAGTGATGGTATTTGCTTTGACACCATTCGACCTCGAACATAGCTTCCATGAGAACTGTCATTGATGGAATTTCAACTTCTATGGGAACCTTTGCTTCCATGCCGTATACTAGAGAAAAAGGGTTTCCCATGTTGATGCGTGTAAGTGCGGTACCACGTATAAGCAAATGGCAACATTTCATGCCGATCTTTGTAGGTGATGACCTTCTTTTGACGATCTTTTGATGTTCTTGTTGCGACTTCAACGGCCTTCATCATCTTTGGTTTTGTAAGGAGATGAGTTATGATGCTCAATCTTGAATTCTCACAGTTCTTTTATCATTTTGTTGTTCAAGTTTGATCCATTTATGCCTTAATGATCTTACTTGGAACTCCATATCGGCAAATGAGGTTGTTCTTGATGAACCTCACAACCACTTGTCTTGTAACATTGGCGTGAATCTTTGCGACCCATTTGGTGAAGTAATCAATAGCCACTAAAATGAAGCGATGTCCGTTTGGCGCTTTTGGTTCGATCATCCCAATCATGTCGATGCCCACATGGAGAAAGGCCACGGAGGAGAGGAGAGCGTTGAGTAGAGTT
>CM038794.1:72344457-72577632 GCA_021764765.1 Vicia sativa | reverse complement strand
AAGATTTAAAGATTTTGTGGGAGAGCGGTGTGGAGGTTTATGATGGATATAGGAAAGAATGTTTCAATTTGAAGGCGATGTTGTTTGGCACAATTAACGATTTTCCAGCATATAGAAATCTATCAAGGTATAACATTAAAGGTCAAAAGGCGTGTCCTATTTGTGAAAATAATAGAGTTTAGAAGCGATTAGAATGTTGTCAAAAGAACATATTTCTAGGTCATCGTAGATTCATAAATTCTAATCATCACTACCGTGGGTGGAGAAAGGTATGCAATGGAAATCCATAACATGATAGAGCTCCACCTACATTGACGGGTGACCAGATTTTTGAAAAGGCTAACGATATGAGTACTCAGTTTGGCAAGCCTTTTGCACATTCGCTTGTCAAACGTGGGTGGAAGAAGAGGTCAATTTTTTTAATTTCCATATTGGAAGTCGTTGTATGTAAGACATTATCTTGATGTTATGCATATTGAAAAAAAACGTATTTGAAAGTGTTATTGGTACGTTACTCAATATACAAGAAAAGTCTAAGGGTGACCATAAAGTAAGAAAGGACTTGATACAAATGGGAATAAGAACTGAATTAGGACCCATTAAGAAAGGAAAAAAAAAACATATCTATTGTCTGCTTCTTATACTTTATATAGAAATGAGAAAAAATAATTTGTAAGTTTCTAAGGGAAGTTAAAGTCCCACAAGTTTACTCTTCGGATATTAGAAGACTTGTGTCTATGAAAGACCTCAAGTTAAAGAGATTAAAGACACATGATTTCCATGATATAATGGAGCATTTTCTACCAATAGGTATACGTTTTATTTTTCTAGAAAAAGTAAGAAGCGCCATAACTAAATTGTGTTTTTCCTTCAACACAATTTGTAGTAAGGTTGTAAGTGTTTTATGTTGGCTGCAATTTTTGGTAAAACTAGATTGGTGTGCCAATGTGTTGACTGATGTCATAAAATTCTGAAATGAAGACATTTCTTCAGGAGGAGTGTGTTTGCAGATGCAGCTCAGTATATTTGCATAACAAATGTTATGCTATTTTAGGAAAAACAGTCTTGAAAAGTATGCATGATGTGTGATATTATGTCGGTGAAATGACTTTGAGATTTTTTGTATACATAAATGTGCGGATAGAAATACATACGAATTTTCTTTTATCAATTAAGGAAGGTGAAAAAACGAGAAAAAGACCTTCGTTAGATTCTGAGTAAGGGAGAAGGTTATGAAAAGGGAAGGTATTAGCACCCCTTTCCATCCGTAGTTATCTACGGGCTCTTAGTTGCTCTTAGATCATGATTTTTCAATGAGGAAAAAAGTTTTATGTTAGTAATGACAATAAGATGATAAGATAATTTTTGGATAATTTTCGGAATCGATTTCATTAATTAAAAACAATTAAAAGTCATTTTAATGATTAATTAATAATTAAATAAAATATGCATGCAAAAATATTAATTTTAATATTAAAAATTAAATAAACATTTTAATAATAATGCGAAAAATATTTTGGTTGTTTTTAGATGCATGAGAAAATTGTTTGAAGGTAAATTAAATTAGCATGAAAATATCAAAGAAAATAAGAAAATAGAAAAAACATGTTAGTTTTCTATGTGACAAAAAATATTTGGTCTTGCCAGGACTCGAACTCAGGTCCCCAAGGAAAACACGCGCCTCCTTCACCACTAGACCAAACTGTGTTTGGTGTCATAATAATGAAACAACGCGTTTTAAAACAAACACAAACTACGATTGCCGGATTACAGCGAAGATCTTCATCTTCTTCGTTTGAAATTTTAAACACTTAGCGTCGGCTTCGTTCGACGCTATAGCCCCTGCAAAATTCAAACATCACATACAAGTAATATAAATGCATTATGAAGCCATGGTTCAACTCGTTTTGTCCCTTGATCATCACAGTAGCCTTGGTTTGGTCGATTTCGTGTTTAGAAGCCCCAAATTGGTTGAAAACCTAGCCATGGTGGATTCGATTCGAGCCATGAAAACACAATCAAGCTATGCGAAAGTTTCCAAACTTCGTTCTAAACACAAAACAAACATCAAAACACATTAAAAAGCATGAGGATTAAAAATTGATTTTGGAAAAAAGAAGAACAAACCACAAATCGGGATTGCTCGATTACGAATGGTTTTGAAACTTGTAAAAGTCAGATCGATTCGAAGACTCAAGGAATGCACATGGAATACTCAAAATCAATTAAACAGTGGAACTAGGGCTGCAAGTTGCTTCAAGAACACGGTTTTGACTTTTGGTTAGGGTTCTTTCAAGCAATTTTTTTCTTTGTCATGTTGTATGCATTGTATATTTATAATGGATGGATTTAGGTACGAATTCAAGAGAAATATGAATCAATCAATGTAAAAAATTTGATTTGGTATGAAATCAAATCTTTCTTTGATCAATTTTCATCAATTCTCTTGCCAATCAATGTTTATTTGAAATTTTCCGACCTTTATGAGTTGCTTGGGCCTCGAGAATGAGAAAAATCAACTTTGCATTTAATTTTGATTTTCTACCTTTATTTTTAATTTAATTTGTTTTTAAATGAATTAAATCCAAATTAAATAGAAAAATAAAGATAAAATTCGTGGCATTGGGCTTGGAGGTTCCAAATAAAATTTGAGGAACAAGTTTAAACCAAGAAAAGTTGGGCCCATTTGCAAAATTTTGGATTTTGACAAGTATTTCTCTTTGTGCACCTCTTCAAAAATGCCCAACTTGTGCAAGGTGTATCTTGCTCAATTTTCAACATTTTTGAGTGTTCTTGGACTTTTTAGAAAGCTCTAGATGTCCTCTAAACAACATCTTTTGTTTCATCTCAATTGGAGTTTCCATGCTCAATAAACTTGAATACAAAAAGTTGACTTTGAAAAGGACCTGTAATATTTTGATCCATATCTTCAAAATGAAGCATTTTTTGACCATGCTTGTGAGACATGAAGTTGTAGATAATTGAATTTCCTTCAAAATGAGAGGTGGTGAAAAACTTTCTGAGAAAGTGTGAAGAAGTTATGCTCAGTCAAAGTTCAGTTGACTTTTCTCTAAGAAGCCCTAATTTGGAAAGTTTGACTTTTGAGCAAATCTTGAGTTTTCTTGATGAATCATGATCAACCCTTGATCAAATGATGAATGTGACTTCAAAATATGGATGTTGACCAAAATTATGAAGCTTGTTGTATGTTGACCACGATTGACTTTTTGTCAATCTGGTGATTTTCACCATACGAACAATTATCTTTGGAAACTTGACTTGTAAGGCTTGAAACTTGACATGGAGAATCTTTGAAGTATATGAGGAGGTATGATGACCCTTTGGAGATGTTGGAAGTCCATCGGATGCGAAATTGCCAAACCCTAGTTTGGGTTTATTGTCTAGGAGAGGGTTGTCGATCGACCCTTGAGAATCCTTAGTATGGATATGTGAAATGTCTTGAGGAATAGGAGGGCAAATTTTGGGTTATAATGACTACCTGTTCGATCTTCTTGTCTTTGGAAGGGTTAGATTGGCATGCGTGCCTTTCGTGGCTGAGAGTGAAGATGATTGAACACTCGATCACTGAAAAATTGCATTCTTTGTTGGTGATGATCTGGGGAATGGGCTTATAGATGCCCTGGAGAAGCTGGAGACTTCATTGGGGAATGAGTGTCGTTAGACTTAAGAATGTTGTCTAAAGAAAAAACGTCGGAGATGGGCTTAAGATGCCATCCGGAGAGACCCGATCTTTGAGGTGAGTAAATCGCTAGGCTCGTGGAGTATTCTTGAGAGTAAAGGAGCACGGAGATGGGCTTAAGATGCCATCAGGGGAGAGTCGTCGTTAGACTTGGCCTCGTCTTGAATGAAGTTATTGGTTTGTATTGGTTTTAACCAAATATACAACGATACAGCAGGGTGGAGGAGTGTCGACAAATAGTCGAGAGATGGGCTTAAGATGCCATCAAGGAAGCAGTCGTATACTAGACTTTGTAGTTCTTTATTGATAATAAGAAGTCGAGAATAAATCTTCGTCTTGATTACTACGAGGGATAATAGTCGGCGAGAATATGGCAGCTTCCTTGTTGTGCTTGGTATTGATCAATGCTTGTTATCGAGAGGATAACTTGTGATGGTTCGGATAGAGTTTCGTACGGCCGGTATTAATCACGGATACACCTTGAGACAACTAGGGTGGCCGTTCGGATAGGGTTTCCATCTTTGGGTATTAATCACGGAACTGTTGTTTTGAAATGATTTTCACATTTTGGGAAAATAAAAAAACTTTGATAGAATATGGTTAGTCTTATGCATTATGATGCATGACAATGTGTATGAATGATATATACATTATAATTTCTACCAAAAAAATATGAAACCAATATATATTATAACCCCTCCATCTTGAAAAATAAATACTCGCGCAAAGTGCTGCTTTTGTTTAAGACAGCATATTAAACCAGAAAAAGATAACCACCATTCACCGTACTATCATGCATCTGCAAAAAAACCGCCACCACCTTGTCATTTGGAGATGGGGTGGGAGGATCGGAGCCTGCTGAAACCTCTGGGTGGGGATAAAGATGTAGGTTTCCTCGTTACTATCGACCAAGTTGGTGCGGATATTGCTACTCTTGGGGATGATGATTGTTGAGAGATATTCTGCTGGGGACAAATACCTCTGCTGGTGATGAATATTCTTGCTTGGGCCCGATGTGACACGGTTGAGTTGATTGGAAACTCGGGGTGAGCGTGATGAAGCTTGGAATGTACGGACTAGTGGAGGAAAATGTGTGCTCGATGGGGTTGTAGTGAGTGACACATCTACGTAGGGATTGCTCTGTAGGGGAGCGTATTGGTGACTTTCGTTAAGTCATCTCTAGAGCCTATAGTAATTACTTTCATATGCTTACTTTTCATGTTTGTAAATAGATGTTGTTGTCGGATGCATATAATTATTCAAAGCAAGCGTTGGACTTTATGCAAATAACAATAATGAAATTTGTAAAGGATTTGTATTAATTTGAAATGTGGCGTATGGCCAAATGGTTTGTACACAAGAAAAGTAAAAGCTATGCGGAAACAATCTCGTTAAGTTCCAGTGTGCTAGTACTCATATCTCGTCTCCTGGCATCATTAGAAAGTGAGTGAATTGATTTTAAGCCATTTGAATCTTGAATGATGATAGTAGTAGTCGTAGATAGGTGATGCAGATGATCGTCGGCGAAATCTAACTTTTGCCTAGGCGCCGCTTTCGGTTTTGATCTAGGGATACCCCTTTTTATGAAACCTCCTTTTCGGGTTTGACTTCCAGGGTGTACATTTTTGTATATCCTAACTTTCCCGAACCCTTTTGGTTCGCGGGATACCTATTTTTGCCTAGGTCGATCGACCTAGCGGGTCTCTTTATCGTAGTATTTTTTGACTATATCTGCGTTCAATTGTGGGAAGTCTTTGCCATCCATGGTGCTAAGTATCATAGTCTACCGAAAATACCTTCGACTACCAATGGTCCCTCATAGGTGGGAGTCCATTTTCCCCTGGTATCACCTTGTGGAAGAATGATGTGCTTGACTACTAGATCACCGACTTGGTAGACTCGGTGCTTGACTTTCTTGTTAAATGCTCTAATCATTCATTTCTGATAGATTTGTCCATGGCAGATGGATGCGAGTCGTTTCTCATCGATCAAGTTGATCTGGTCAAGGCAAGTCTGGATCCAATCGTCCTCGCCTAACTCTGCATCCTGGAGGACTCTGGTTGAGGGTATCTGAACCTCGATTGGTAGGACTGCTTCCATTCTGTATACAAGAGATAAAGGGGTTGCCCCTGTTGATGTCCGTAATGTAGTGAGATAACCGGGGAGAGAAAATGGTAACATCTCATGACAATCTTTGTAAGTCACTGTCATCTTCTGTATAATCTTCTTAATATTCTTGTTGGCGGCTTCCACTGCGCCATTCATCTTAGGCCGATATGGAGAAGAATTGTGATGCTTGATCTGAACTGCATGCAGAGTTCGGTGATCATTTTGTTGTTGAGATTAGAGCCGTTATCTGTGATAATCCTTTCGGGAGTGCCATACCGACAGATAAGATTATACTTGATGAACCGAGCCACAACATTCTTGGTAACAGATGCGAACGAGGCTGCCTCTACCCATTTGGTGAAATAATCAATTGCCACAAGGATGAAACGATGTCCGTTGGAAGCTGTGGGCTTGATTTCTCTAATCATGTCAATGCCCCACATTGCAAAAGGCCAAGGAGCGGTAAGAACATTCAATGGTACTAGAGGTACGTGCACTTTGTCGCCATATATCTGGCATTTGTGACAAGATCGAGCATAACGGTGACAATCAGCTTCCATGGTGGACCAATAGTAACCCGTTCTCAGAATTTTCTTAGCCATCGTATGTCCACTGGAGTGGGTACCAAATGCACCCTCGTGTAACTCTTCCATGATACGTGCTGCGGTTTTCTGGTCCACACAGCGGAGTAAGCACAAGTCGTGGTTGCGCTTGTATATGATGTCGTTGCTGAGGAAGAATTTGGATTCAAACCTTCTCAAGAACTTCTTATCACTGACAGATGCCCCTGCGGGATATTCCTGAGTCTCAAGATACCTCTTCACATCGTAGTACCAAGGTTTCTCCTCTGCACCAAGCTCACAACAGTATGTCGGTTCGTCAAACTTTTCAATGATGACCTGGGGAGCCTCGTTGTCCCATCTGACCTTGAACATAGACGACATAGTAGCCAATGCGTCTGCCAACTGATTCTCTTCTCGTGGAATGTGATTGAAAGTGATCTCTTCGAAGTAGGGGATCAAACATAGAACATGCTCTCGATATGGAATGAGATTCAGATGCTTGGTATCCCACTCGCCCTTAATCTGACTGATCACTAAAGCTGAGTCTCCATACACTTGTAAGAACTTGATTCTTAAGTCAATAGCAGCTTTAATACCCATGATGCATGCTTCGTATTCAGCCATGTTGTTGGTACAGTTGAAACATAATCTGGCGGTGAAAGGTGTATGTACGCCTGTAGGGGATGTAATGATGGCGCCAATGTCATTGCCAAGTGCGTTTGAGGCTCCATCAAAGACCATGGTCCATCGGGATCCTTGTTCAGTGTCCTTCCTCCGTCCCGGTTCTTCATAATCGATAACTAACAAAACATCTTCGTCTGAAATTAACCGCATAGATCGATAGTCATCTACGGCTTGATGAGCCAAATGATCGACTACACTTCCTTTGATCGCTTTTTGAGAAGTGTACGGATGTCGATTCGGTCAACATCATTTGCCATCTTGCTATCCTTCCGTAAAGAGTGGTTTCTCAAATATGTATTTTATCGGATCCATCTTAGAGATCAACAAGGTAGTGCGATATATATCTGCCTTAGTCTTAGCAGCCCGGCCAGCCGCGCAAGTTTTCTCGAGCTGGAGTATCTTGTTTCACAATGGTAAACTTTTGCTAAGGTAGTATATTGCATACTCTTTTCGACCGACTGCCATATTTGCCCCATCACACACCCCATTGAGTTCTCTAACACTGCCAAGTACATGATAAGAGGTCTTTCTTCGGCAGGGGGCATCAGGATAGGAGGATTCTGTAGGTACTCCTTGATTTTGTCAAAAGCGATCTAGAAATCGTCGTTCTATTCCACTACTTGATCTTTCTTCAGTAGCTTGAAGATTGGCTCACAAGTAGCAGTTAGATGTGCAATGAATCAGGCAATGTAGTTCAATCGTCCCAAGAAACCTCTGACTTCCTTCTCGGTTCGGGGAGCTGGCATCTCTTGAATAGCTTTAACCTTGGCGGGGTCAACTTCAATACCCTTACCACTGACAACAAACCCTAGGAGTTTACCGGATCTGACTCCAAAGGTGCACTTGTTGGGGTTAAGTCTCAATCTATACTTCTTCAATCTATCAAATAGCTTCCGCAGATGATCAAAATGTTCTTCTTCAGTTTGTGATCGAGCTATCATGTCGTCGACGTAGACCTCTATCTCGTGATGAATGATGTCATGAAATAATGTCACCATGGCACGCTGATAAGTGGCGCCTGTGTTCTATAGTCCGATCGACATGACTTTGTAGCAGAAAGTGCCCCACTGCGTAACGAAAGTAGTCTTCTCCATGTCTTCGAGAGCCATTTTGATCTGATTATAACCGGAGAAACCATCCAGGAAGGAGAAAACTTTATGTTGGGCAGTGTTGTCAACTAGAATATCAATATGAGGAAGTGGAAAATCGTCTTTCGGACTCGCTTTGTTCAGATCTCTGTAATCCACACACATTCGTACCTTGCCATCCTTCTTGGGTACAGGTACCACATTAGCAACCCACTGTGGATAAGAAGTAACAGCAAAAAACCGGCATTGAACTGCTTCATAACCTCGACTTTGATTTTCTCTGACATCTCAGGACGCATACGACGAACCTTTTGCTTTACTGGGGGGACACCCTCCTTTGTCGGTAACCGGTGTACCACAATATCAATGTCCAATCCTGGCATGTCTTCGTATGACCAAGCAAAAACCTTGATGTAGTCTCAGAGCATCTGAACCAACGGTTTTTTTAACACTGTTCTCAAGACCCGCTCCTATCTTGTTCTCTTTTCTGTCTTCATCAGTACCTAGATTCACAACCTCAACTGGCTCTTCGTGTGGCTGTATAACTCGATCTTCTTGTTGTAGCAGTCTGAAAAGTTCTCCTGGCACTTCACAATCTTCCTCACCTTCGTCTTCGGCTTGGTAGATCGGATTATCGAAGTCATATTTAGCAATAGCATAGCTATTTTCAACGAGATTCAGAGTGATTCTGCAGTGTACCACGTGGGTGTATGTAAGAAACACATAGCTTTTTGAAGGGGTGATAAAGTAAAAGAAAGAAAACAACATTTAAATACAAAAGTCCAACAATTTTATTGAATGAAGATATGCAAATGACAGATAATAACCCTCACAAACGAGTCGTGATGCCCCGGGCAAGGCACTAAGCTTTAGAGTTTATTGTTCAAAACATAGAAAACGAAAAGCAAAACAGAGAACAAAAGCAATTACTCCTGTCTAAAGGAGATTGGTATGACATCTTCAGTCTTCCAATTGCTGAGCCCACTGTCGGGAGTTGGGAAGATCCACTTGCTGATGTCGAAGTCGCGGTCACTGTCTTCTATAGTATGGACTCCACTTTGGCTGATGCAGAAAGGAAGTTGGCCGGCACGTTCGCCGCGTATCATCTTTTGACCTTTGATGGTGAAGCCTAAACTAGCCTTGTCAGATTTGAAAGGAAGATCAGGGAGTTGACCCCAAATAGTACTACCTCCTTCTTCAACAGCAGCTTGAGCATCCTTCAGCGAGGCCATCCTAGGCGGAACTTGTGTAACTTCAGGAGTGACAGGAGAGTCAACAGGCACGACTCTTGAAATTGTTTCGAAAGCTTGACAGGGAGTCTCAAAGAATTCACCTTCCATCTCGAGATATCGGAACGACTGCAGATGACTGACCATGTATTCTTCTTCACCACATACCGTAACAACCTTCCCCTTCACCGGGTACTTCAACTTCTGATGCAAGGTAGAGGTAGCAGCGCCTGCCCCATGTATCCAAGGGGCGTCCAAGTAGGCAAGAATAAGCTGGACGGATGTCCATCACAAAGAAAGTGGAATCAAAAGTCTGGGAACCGACTTTAACAGGCAGAATGAGCTCTCCAAGTACTGTTCGCTTAGAACCATCAAAAGCTCTCACAATTTTGTCACTGGGTTTCAAAACCAATCCTTCAATATCAAGTCGGTCAAAAGCAGTCTTCGATAGAATATTCAGAGCAGAACCGGTGTCCACCAAAACATGAGATAAGGTGACGCCCTTGCATTCAACAGATATGTGCAAGGCTTTGTTGTGTTTCTTCCCGGTAGGAGTCAAATCAGCATCAGAGAAGCCTAGGCCGTTGTTGGCAACCAGGCTAGCAATACAAACTTCAAACTGATCGGTGGTAGTGTCTTATGGTACGTGAGCATTCTCCAGAAACTTTACCAAGGCTTTAGCATGAGCCTCAGAGCACAAGAGCAGAGCAAGCATGGAGATCTTGGACGGAGTCTGTCCCAACTGTTCCACAACATTGTAGTCACTCTTCTTGATAATCTTCAGAATTTCCTCCATTTCTTGTTTGGAGGTGTCTTCAGCAACTTCCTTTGGTACTTCTGTAGGAGCAGGATGAGTTATTGGCTCTTTCCCTCTAGCTTCGGGAATTGGTTGAATAGCTGGAATGCGAGCTGGAGTCGCAGTGTCTTTTGGAGGAGAGATCTCTGGGGAGAACACTCTTCCTGTTCTGGTCACCTTACTTGATCCGGTGATGTTGTCAATGTTAGGAATGGTAGCTTCAACTGTAAGATCTTCAATGGTCAGAGGGTCTTGCTTGACGCCATGATAGTAAACCTCAGCTCCATAATTCCAAGGTATAGCTTTGTCAGTGGAATATGGAACAGGTCTGGGAGAGGTAATGATGAGAGGTGCCACTCTAGGCGCAGAATCAGCAGAGGAAATCCTTATTGTGTTAACATCAGCATAGTCTTATGGGAAATCGTCCCCCCATCCGGTTGCCTTAACATCTTCAATAGGAATCTTGTAGCTTTCAGGAACAGTATACTTCACCATGTAATCGAATCTTCCACTTGGCAGCCCCAAGGTATCCCACACATCTGGTACCGTTTCATTCACATCTTCGATCTTCAGTTTCTTAGACATGTCTTCACACAGATTCTCCACAGGTGGTTTCAGGAATAGTATTTCACGGTTATCCATCATGCACTAGACACGTCTTCTCAACCAAGCACAACCGTCAGGCGTAGATGGGCACCAACGATAATTCTCTGGGAAACCTGGATTAACACCGGCTTGGAGCAAATTCTTCTTAACAGTCATCAGAGGAATGGTCAGGTCATCTATGTTGAAAACGTAAGAGTTCTCTCCAATAGCATTGGTATTTTTGTCATGGTTAGGCATAGGAGCGTTGATCACATTCGGAGTCTCAACAGGAGGATCAAACTCAATCTGCTTAGCTTCGATCATATCTTGAATCTTGTTCTTCGAAGCCCAACAGTTGTCATTGTCATGCCCTGGGCTGTTGGAGTGGTAAGCACACTTAGCATTAGGATTGTATCTCGGAGAGGAAATGTTGACATTCTGAGGAGGATCCCTCAAGGTAATCAGCTCTGCTTTCAACATGTGTTGCAAGGCTTGCGACAATGGCATGTTGATCTTCATAAACTGTCTTCGTGCTGCGTTCTGGCTGCGCGTGTTGTCTCGCTGAGGTTGTGCTGATATAGGGTTAGAGATCACAACTGCCCCCATAGATTGAGCACGGTCGGTCTTGGCTCGGCTTTTCTGACCATACACAGCATTGGCTTCTTTCTTACCACCAAAAGATCTCTTCGCAGCATTTGAGGATGGCTCTACCTGAATCTTTCCGCTCTTGATACCAGCTTCAATGCGCTCTCCTGTCAATATTAGCTCGATGAATCCGGATGAAGAGTTTCCAATATGATGATTGAAGAATGGGCCTATCAGTGTTCCCATAAACATATCAACCAACTCCATATTGGACAAGGGTGGCTGAACTCTGCCTGCTAGATCTCTCCATTTCTAAGCATACTCTTTGAACTTCTCATCACGACCCATATACATGCTCAGTAATTGCATGCGAGTGGGTGCCAATTCAAATTATTACTACATCGCTCAGAAAGCATCTGCTAAGTCACTCCAAGTACGGATATGGTCATTCTCTAGCTGATAATACCACTCCAATTGAGTTCTGGACAAACTCTCTTGAAAATAATGCATCCACAACTTTCATCATCAGGGGTTGATCTTCCGAACATAGGACTTCAAATGCGCACGGACAGAAATGCCATCATATTTGGCAAAAGTAGGAACTTTGAACTTGGGAGGAATCACCACACCAGGAACAAGACTCAGATCATCAAAATTCAACCCGGACATCTTTAGGTTTTCCACAACATTCAGACGGTCTTCAAGTTGCTTGTATTTGTCATCTTCATCAGAGTACTGATCCTCATAGTCTTCTCCTTTCTTCTCAAGCTCACGACGATCGCCTTCGCATTGCCCTTGACACTTCCCCGGTCTTGACACTTTCTCGAGAGCTCTATCCTTTGACCACTTTAGGACCACCTTTGTAACGCTACCCACGTTGAGAACACCAACGACCCTCTTCTTTCTGTTGATGAGCTTCTTCAGATCTTCTTGGCCTTGGACCAAGCTGGTGAACATCTCCTGGAACTGAGCATTCTGAGCCTGGAGATCTTTGACTATCTGTTCAAGAGCCATTTCTCTGCTAAAATAAATAGCGAGAAAATGAGAAAACCAATCTTCAATGTACCTGCTATGAGATATTATGCCATGATATTCAATGTTTATGCGAATGCAATGCAATGTTTTCAAGGACCTTAGGAATTTAAATTTGTTAAACAAGCACGAACAAACATTTATTAGTTCTCTTTTTATTCTCTCCTTTTTTGTTTTTTAAGTACAAAAGATAGTTCAGAACAGTAAAATAAAAGAACAAAAATCCTAAATCTCTAAGTCTCCCATGGGCGCTTCCTCTTGGTGCCGAGGTAGGCGTTGATGTTCCGCTCCTCGTGAAGTAGCTTGGTCAACTCTAGTACCTTCTTCTCACTTGCATAGCACTGAGCTTCGAATGTATCCCTTTCTTCTTTTAGTTGAATCCAGGATCTCTTCAAGTCTTCAAAATCAGTAAGCATGTCGGGATGGAGAACAGTATAGGGTAAGTCACCCATAGCAACAGGTTCCATATTTACTGGTAGAACAGGCGTGAATGACATCATAAGGTTTTGAGCCGAGCTCACACCCATTTGAGGTAAGGTTCCCAAGGAATGGAGTTTTGGTGCCCCAAAGTCTTGGTATCAGTCTTCTTTACGATGCCCCAAGCGTGTATGTGTCATACCCCAATTTTTGACCTAATATACCACCTTACATTTGCATCACTGCATCACTAACAATTCAGAACAGAATTAATCGGGTGTGGCTTCTACAGGTCACAATCAGGGTTTCACAAATTTTTCATCTGATTCAAGAGGTAATCAATTAGGGTTTGACTTTCACTCACCTCAATTGATCTATCTTAATCCAGTCATCAACCTTTGATCTTCAGATATCCAACTTTTCCTCATGATCTATCAAGGATCGACCAATTAGGGTTTTCATCGAGGACAAGCAATCACTGATTTTCTAATCAATGAATGACTTTTTTTCTTGGAGATTGATCTTCATATCTCCAATACAACATGTTGACCTAATTTTTGGATTCAAAACATCACAGAAGTTCACAAAATTCATCAGTCAATTTCTAGATCATTTGATGAAATTTCATCTGCACTGAAAAGTCAAACTTTGACTTTTGGTCAACTTTTTCAAGATAAAACTTTTTCAATCATCAAAATACTTCAAATGATCCATCATGATCATAAAAATCAAGAAATTTGAAAAAGTCAACAAAAAGTCAAAATTTTCAACACTTAGAAAAATTTTCAAGTGTTAAAATTTCACATTTTTTCCAAACTTCTATGTATTTTTTCACATAGTTCCATTTGGAATTAGGAAAAACTCAAAACATGAAAGTTGTAGCCCTTGAAACAAGATTTCCAAAATGTCCAAGAACTTGCAAATCCATGGTGTCTAGCTATACTTTTGATTTTGAAACATAGAGCTCCAAAAGCCATGATTTTCAAGTACAACCTTCAAAATTACAAGTCATTTTTGAGTTTTCTCCTTCTAGAAGCCTTGCCACCTAGCCAAGAAGGACAGAGCTGATAAAAATCAGATGGAAAGTAATTATGATGAGATAAGATCAAGTTGAATTATTTAACCATGGTTAAAAGGAAGCTTCCTTTTGCATTTATGGCAAAAATGACTTTCTTGCCCTCTAAGGCAAGTTGTCCAAATCCAAGCCAATCCTCTTTGCTAGCTAATCTGAAATCTTGACCTATAAATAGAGGTCATGTTTGCCATTTGAAACTACACCGAAGCTATGCCAAAACAAGCTTTTTCCTTTCTTTCTTAAATTTCAAGTAACATAGTTCAAAGTGAGAATTCTTGCAATTTTCAAAACTTGTGAAAAACCATGAGAGATTTGGTGGCTAACATGTTTTAAAATCAACATATAACTGGTTTGAAACTTAAAATCAACATAAGAATAGCTAAAAACCATAATTGCATTTCAAACTTTCAAACTTGCCAAAACTGCCTTAACTTTCAAAACTGATGTTTGGCTCGAGCAAGTTGTGTTTTTATCATTTAAACATCATCAATATACTCCATATGGATGATACAAACCATCACTTTTGATCTGTAACACCTCCAAGCACGAATTCGAATTTCATTTCAAGCATATGCAAGTGGACTTGGTTGGAATGATCCAGGCAATTTCAGATCAAGCAGACCATCCTCACACCTTCCATAAGGTTCACTGGTGCTCTAGCAATCCTTAAACAACAACTGGAAACACTCTATTGAAGATTTCGATCTCAGCTTCAAGAGGTAAGAACTCAAACTTCAAACTCCTTGATTTCTCACTTCCAGTTCAAAAAGCTCTTGGCCGTTTTGTTTCTGCACCATCACTGATCATTAACCCTAAACTAATTGCTTAATTCCATGATAACACACGATTTCAATTTGATATTTAGGAATTAGGGTTCTTCGTGTTTTCTGGAAATTTAATCAGGTTAAACTAAAAATAAATGAAATTAAACCACATCATCATGTTCCTGGTTCAATTTCGACCAAGTTTGATGTTTACATCGAGCAATTTCATTGAGAAACAACGAATCCATGGCTGGATGAAGGTTGAGGAAGAAGAAGATGATTGCGCGTGTTTTTTCAAATTCAAATATAAAGTTTATAATATTATAACATGGTTTGAAATCAATACACGGATGTATTGCCGCCCTAGCGGTTGCCAGCTCACTCTTAAGACTTTGCCTTGCCACGCCTTGCCCAATGGTCCCGGGTTCGAGTAGCCTTGGGACCATTTTTGCCAAACTTTTTCATTTTCTCTTCATATTTTTTTCAAACTTTGACTCTTTCAAAACCCAATCAAAACTCCTCATTTTGAGGTGATTTTTTGCACACGTGTCATTTAACATGTATATTTTATGGTAATGTCAAAAAAATTCAAAAATACTTTCTTCTGATTATATATTTATCGAGCCGAAAACGATACGTTTGAGTACTTTTTCAAAGCACTTTAAAAGACGTTTCTTTCAAACTTTCGAAGCCTGAAACTTTTTCAAACTTCTTGTAAGTAAACTTTATCTTTCAAAGACACTTTCAAGATCTTTTCAAAACTTTTCATCAAACTTACACTCTTTTTTCCATGATCAATCCAATTTGAAGATAAAACCGAACTCGTTTTTCCTCGAATTTCTTAACCGATCATGGGCCTCCCTCACGGTGTAAGTCCCAAAATTCTTTTTATGTACATAATTATTTCCTTGTACATATCCAATTCTTTTATGTACATACCAATTTTTACTTGTACATAATACAGATACCTTTGTAAATACTCAAGTACAGACAAACTTCGTCCGTTTGTTTTCGTTTCGCTTGTATATACATTGAATACCATTGGTATTAAAAGGAGCATTCTTCCCGGTGAAACTGCTTTTAAACCAATGGGCCTCCCTTACGGTGTAAGTCCCAACCCTCCTATGTACATACATATTTACTTGTACATACATACTCATTCGTGTACATATTCATTCCCTTGTACACCTTCAAACTTGTAAATAATCAAGTTACGCTCGTTTTAAACGTTCGTTTAACACACACTTGTTTATATTTCCTTCATAAACTTTTATAAATAAACTCTTACATGCATTGTTTATATTTCCTTCATAAACTCCTGTGAATAAACTTCATATACTTGTTTATACAACAGTCTAGTTATAACATAACAACTAGTCTAACCATTAGGTTCCCCACAGAGTTAGCCTCCTCTTGGGCTTTGTACAAGGTAACTCATTTCATCTGAGTTCAGCCTCCTCTTAGGCTTCATATAATAAAACTCATTCATCTGAGTTTAGCCTCCGCTTAGGCTTCATATAAGACAACACTCCCCTGTTGAGTCAGCCTCCTCTTGGGCTTCGTTCAAAAGAACTCCTCATTGAGTTTAGCCTTCTCTTGGGAATCAAACAAGAAAGAGACCAGGAAATCTCTTAACAGCCTTCTATTGGGCTTCCAATACAAAGAATCACCCGCGCTAGGATAGAACCCAGAGAGTATAATTTTCCGGTGAAATTGCTCTTAATCCTAAGAGGATGGTTTCCCGGTGAAACCCTTCTTAAAGCCAAAGCCAGCCATACCCTATAGGTTCCTCTTGAGCTTCATACAAGGACCCTCGATGACCCTCGATGACCCTCGGAATGCCTCCTCTTGGGCTTACAATACAAGGGCTCATGGGCTTCTTAAAAGCATCCCCTTAATCCAATCAATTTCTCCTAGAGATTTAGACGTTTATCATCTCTATGGAAGAAGTATCTCATCTATCACATCACATACAATCAAAACTTTTTCAAACTCTTTTCAAACAAAAACATTTCTTAATCGTAAATGGTAACGCTTGTACACTCAAGCAAAACACCCAATACTTACAATTAAAAAGATTCAATCATTTTTCTTCAAACATCTTTCTTAACTCGTAAGTGGTAACGCTTGTACACTCAAGCAAAACACCTATAACTTACGATGAAAGATTAAATCAATCAAACGTTTCAAAATGTATGTGATAAAATAGATTAGATACATTTTCATTAAGATGACATTCGTCTTTGTCTCTTAATAACTTCCTTTGCTTCCACTAGCATAAGTGGGAACTACCATTGCTCTGACTTTCTCAACATCCTTTTGAGAATACGTAGGCACAAGGTCTCATCCTTGGCGAGCAAATTTCTTTCTCCCTCAAACCAAACAAACCATAGATCCCTTTAGATCCGAGCTACAAATGCTCTGATTCCCATTAAGGGATATATATGCAGAAGATCCCAATGATCTTTGCGAGCACAATAATAACAAAACCTAGGATCCCACATAATCTGTCCTTCTTAAAATCCAAAGGAGAAACTTTCCCAATCATAGAAATAGCAATTTAAAACACACAAACATATCAAACATATTCATATATAAAGCTATAGATAACTATATATATTTAGGGTGCTCCATCTATTCCCTTTATATAACAAACCCCCTTACCCGAAATCTCCCCAATGCGTTGCGTCTAGTTCACGCTAGTCGTAATGCATATCATATCAATTGAGGATATTAGCAACTTTCCCCTTTTTCATAATCATTTTTCTTGTGTTGAAAATAATAAAGCTTGATGCTCGCGGCATCTTTATAAAAAAATCAAAAGAGTAAATCATTTCGAGCTAGAGAATCCGAATTCAGATTCGATTCCCTCGCACGTCACTTTTTAACGCGAACAATATGAACCTTCGTCTGTAATTCTGGAGATCGTGGTTGTAATCAAACACAATATCTTGGAGAAGCATATCATGTGGACCATCTCTTCGGGCATAACCAAACTGACGTAGAGCTAGAGAAGGGTTGTAAGTGATACCCCCTTTATGCCAAAGAGTGGTACATTAGGGAATTCTCCACAACGCTCAATGAATGTGAAGTTCTTTTGAGAGAAAAGACACCAACGGATATTTGAATAAGAGAGTGACATTAGTCTTTGAGACCACTTCAACCTTTGCTCGTTCTTCAATACTGATGGAGGAAGGTGCGAAATATACCACCTGGAAAGTAACGGTATGCAACATATGAGAGTTCCTTGTCTTTTGATAGTACGAGTGTGAAGAGAATGTAGAATGTCTCCAAGTAAGGTAGGCACAGGATTGCGAGTAAGGAATAACTTGATGGCGTTGACATCTATGAATTGATCCGAGTTGGGGAATAGAACCAAACCATAGATTAGCAAGGCCACAATGTCTTCAAATGCATGGAAACTCATAGCTTTGAGGAATTCTCGGGCTTTCTTCATTAGGAACTTGACAAGTAAACCCTTAACTCCGCTTCTGGTTTCCCAATTGGCTTCAATGTCTGAGCGCTTTAGGTGTAATGCTAATGCGATGTCTTCGTACCTAGGAACCTTTTCTAAACCGGTGAATGGCATTTGGTCAAGAATGGGTATCCCAAGTAGCTTAGAGAACTCTTCCAAGGTAGGAACCAACTGATAATCTGGGAATGTAAAGCAATGGTGTTTCGGATCAAAGAACTGGAATAGGACGTGCATCATATCTTCTTCAAAACCGGAGATAACCAAGTCAAGCAGATAACCATGTCTTTTGATGAACTGAGCATGATCGGCAATTTCTAAAACCAATTCTTTGAGCTGAGAAGGTATACCCATGAAGTTGATTCGAATAGTCTTTCTAGAAGCCATAATCCCTACAAAACAGAGCAAAGATAAATCCCTAGGTCCTTGAAATAGTTAGAAATGATATGCAATGCGATGATGTCATGATGTCATGTTTAGCACACACAAACAATTCACACAATGAGCCTAGGTTTAAGGCATGCATGAGGTATAGGTGTTTACCCTATCAAAGTTTGAGTTGGCTCATCCTGTCCTATAATAGTAACTGGGTTCTAGGAATCTCATATCATTGATCTTTCTCGTAGGAGTTTATTTCAATACGACTACCAAGTGGTCGACCAAAAATATCCCAAAAGTTTGATCTTAATGAGCGTAGCATCGAGTATCAGCCAACCTCAGTCTACACCAAACACGGCCATCTCACAACCTTCTAATGGCCATGATGGGTCAATTAAGGTTCTAAAAGTTTAGTTAGTGCTGATGACACCACGCAGAAGCCAAATACTATCCTCAACATGGAAATGAAGAGTATCAGGACATTCAAAGTGTCACACTAACGTAGCCATCATGTTGACCGTTTCAGTATACGCCTAACGGTCGCGATGATCTATTGCTACTTACCTAAAGGAAACCTGGATCCGGGTGTAGGATCCCCCACAAGTATAATACCCAAGCAACCCTTAAAGATAAAGCAAGCAAGTCAAACAGAAAGCAGTAAAGTGATCTAGAAATCCCTAAGGTATTCTCTCTTTAGGGTGTCTCCCCGATAGAGTCGCCAGTTCTGTAATACGGTGAACTGACTTTGAGATTTTTGTATCGCAAATGTGCGGATAGCAAGAGTCGCCACCAACTTTTCTTTTATCCAATTAAGGGAAGGTGAAAAGAACAGGAAAATACCTTTGTTACATTCTGAGTAAGGGAGAAGGTTATGAAAAGGGAAGGTATTAGCACCCCTTTCCATCCGTAGTTATCTACGGGCTCTTAGTTGCTCTTAGATCATTTTCAAAAAAAGTGCTTTCTATGTGTTTGACAAAAATGTTTTGAAAAGGCATTTCGCTTTGACTTTTTAATGATTCATGTAGGAATGTATACAAAGTGTTCGGAAATGTTTCATTTTGAAAAGAGTTTGAACTTTGAAAAAAGTGTGTGGTGTGAAAAGTATTTTGTTTGAGCAAGCAACTAAAAGTCTTATTACCTACTCAGAATGGTTGTTTTCTTGGTGTTTTACGTTCCTTTAGAATAGTTTTATCCATACCATTAGTTGGTACGTAACCCTATTCGTTGGATGTGGAAGGGACATTCGAAGGGACATCGGATGGTCATAGAAGGCAACTTGTAGGAAGTATCCTAGCACATTCGAAGGGACGATCATCACTTTTCGTAGGCAACAATCGAGGGACGAGATCATGATTTCGTAGGCGACATCGTGGGTCTATGATCTTTGTATCAAAGGGACTATGATGATATATTTCGTAGGCAACGGTGCTAGGATACCTCTACGTTCGAGGGACTTGACCATTTAATCGAAAGGCAACGAGAGAGAAATACCCTAAGGGGTGCATGTGTGAAAAGAGTGTGTCAAATTCAGATATGTTATCTCGAAATTATGAATAATCTATGTCCAATATTATCTTGCCATACACACCTAATTACTAGCAGTTTATAGGGTGCAGAAAGTAAATTGCGGAAACGTAAAGTGCGGAAAGATAAAATCCTACGCTATTACATGGCTTTGGGGCAGTTACATAATAAGAGTGCGGAAAGTAAAAGTCCTAATTAAGCTATTACATCCCATAGGCAATTACATAATTGAAAAAGAAAAGCAAGAAAAATCGTCCAAAACGTTACAACCTGTGAACAGATACAAAATCGGAAAATACGAGAAAATTGCATAAGAGGAAAAATGTTAGTAAAAACATGATTTTTGAATGAGGAAAAAAGTTTTATGTTAGTAATGACAATAAGATGATAAGATAATTTTTGGATAATTTTCGGAATCGATTTCATTAATTAAAAACAATTAAAAGTCATTTTAATGATTAATTAATAATTAAATAAAATATGCATGCAAAAATATTAATTTTAATATTAAAAATTAAATAAACATTTTCTGATAATAATGCAAAAAAGAAAAATATTTTTGGTGTTTTTTAGATGCATGAGAAAATTGTTTGAAGGTAAATTAAATTAGCATGAAAATATCAAAGAAAATAAGAAAATAGAAAAAACATGTTAGTTTTCTATGTGACAAAAAATATTTGGTCTTGCCAGGACTCGAACTCAGGTCCCCAAGGAAAACACGCGCCTCCTTCACCACTAGACCAAACTGTGTTTGGTGTCATAATAATGAAACAACGCGTTTTTAAACAAACTCGCTTCCTGATTGCCCAGATTACGCGCGAAGATCTTCATCTTCTTCGTTTGAAATTTTAAACACTTAGCGTCGGCTTCGTTCGATGCTATAGCCCCTGCAAAATTCAAACATCACATACAAGTAACATAAATGCATTATGAAGCCATGGTTCAACTCGTTTTTGTCCACTGATCATCCTGGTAGCCTTGGTTTGGTCCAATTTTACGTGTTTAGGGAAGCCCCAAATTGGTTCAGAAAACCCTAGCCATGGTGGATTTCGATTCAGGCCATGAAAACACAATCAAGCTATGCAGAAAGTTTCCAAACTTCGTTCTAAACACAAAACAAACATCAAAACACATTAAAAACGCATGAGGATTAAAAATTGATTTTGGAAAAAGAAGAACAAACCCAAATCGGGATTGCTCGATTCTGAATGGTTTTGCAACTTGTAAAGGTCTGGATCGATTCCAGAGACTCCAAGGAATGCAATGGAATGCTCAAAATCAATTGAAACAGGCTGGAACTAGGGCTGCAAGTTGCTTCAAGAACACGGTTTTTTGACTTTTGGTTAGGGTTCTTTCAAGCAATTTTTCTGTTCTTTCTCATGTTGTATGCATTGTATATTTATAATGGATGGATTTAGGTCTGAATTCAAGAGGAAAATATGAATCAATCAATGTAAAAAAATTTGATTTGGTATGAAATCAAATCTTTCTTTTTTGATCCAATTTTCATCAATTCTCTTGCCAATCAATGTTAATTTCGAAATTTGCCAGCCTTTATGAGTTGCTTGGGCCTCAAGAATGAGAGAAAAATCGACTTTGCATTTAATTTTGATTTTGCCTTTATTTTTAATTTAATTTGTTTTTAAATGAATTAAATCCAAATTAAATAGAAAAATAAAGATAAAATTCGTGGCATTGGGCTTGGAGGTTCCAAATAAGCTGAGGAACAAGTTTAAACCAAGAAAAGTTGGGCCCATTTGCAAAGTTTTGGATTTTGACAAGTATTTCTCTTTGTGCACCTCTTCAAAAATGCCCAACTTGTGCAAGGTGTATCTTGCTCAATTTTCAACATTTTTGAGTGTTCTTGGACTTTTTAGAAAGCTCTAGATGTCCTCTAAACAACATCTTTTATTTCATCTCAATTGGAGTTTCCATGCTCAATAAACTTGAATACAAAAAGTTGACTTTGAAAAGGACCTGTAATGTTTTGATCCATATCTTCAAAATGAAGCATTTTTTGACCATGCTTGTGAGACATGAAGTTGTAGATAATTGAATTTCCTTCAAAATGAGAGGTGGTGGAAAACTTTCTGAGAAAGTATGAAGAAGTTATGCTCAGTCAAAGTTCAGTTGACTTTTCTCTAAGAAATCCTAATTTGGAAAGTTTGACTTTTGAGCAAATCATGAGTTTTCTTGATGAATCATGATCAACCCTTGATCAAATGATGAATGTGACTTCAAAATATGGATGTTGACCAAAAATTATGAAGTTTGACTGTATGTTGACCACAGTTAAGTTTTTGTCCAATACAACTGATTTTCAACCATCTAAGCAATTATTTGAGGAAACTTGACTTGTAAGGCTTGAAACTTGACATGGAGAATCTTTGAAGTATATGAGGAGGTATGATGACCACTGGAGATGTTGGAAGTCCATCTGGATCTGAGAATTGCCAAACCCTAGTTTGGGTAGATTGTCTAGGAGAGGGTTTGTCTAATCAACCCTTGAGGAATCCTTGAGTATGGATATGTGAAATGTCTGGAGGAATAGGAGGGAAAATTTTGGGGTATGACAGATATCACATCCAATGTTAAGACATTTTGAATAAGTGGAATATGAAGTTTTAATTTCCTGAGAGTTTTCAGGAAAGTATGTTTATTTTGGGCTGGATCGTTTCAGGAGGAAATTGTAACACCCCAATATTACCCAAAGTTTAATATGCAAAAATCAGAGTAATTTAAAATTTCATAAATTCAATACTGAGGCATCACACCTTCAAAAAAAACTCACTTTAAACAGTTTGCTTTAAAGTATAAATCTCGGATACATAACATCATCGTAAATCATAAATTGATTCATAAAAATCAAAACATCTCCTTAATTAAACTTCTTTAACAATTCGTGTTTTCATAAAGTATGATTCTTATTTACAAAAGGAAAAACAACAAAAGAACAACAACAACGACAACATAAATATTCCCCCCGAGTGCTACGTATCAGAGCGACACCGACTCAACTAATAGCAGCTATAATCTCCGTCTTCATAACCTGCACGTTACCAATATAAAGGTAACGGCGAAACAAGTAAAGGGTGAGATACTCCAAAACATATAATTAAAGCCATGATAAAATATATATATATATATAGTTTCAGAATTATAAAGGGTATAGATTAATAAGTGCAATTCTAACACATTACCAAAACTCACTTACTCTTATCGTCATTCTAATGTGTATAATCTACACTTTATCGCCATAACCTCATCGGCATAAATCATCGCAACAACACATAACTATAAACAACAACATCAAACAACAACACCAAACACTGCAAATAACATAAGCAACATAAATAAAATCATCACCAATTGGCTAAAGCCTATCGTCGCTTTTCGGCATAAAAGCCCATCGTCACAAATATCATCACATCATATTTGCATTAAGCATTTCATCAAGTTAAATCATCGCAAAACTCGTCATTTATATTCATCGGATAGTTATCATGAAATTATTAAATCATATTCATTTCATGTTCATCATAAATATCATCATCAAACAAAGCATCATATATCATCGAAATTCAACATCGTCAATCAATTAAAAACCCAATGCCAAACAACTCAAACATAAACATAACCGACTCCATGAGACACGACTATGTTATGCATGTGGTACCCGTCGCTTTGTCCATAATTAGGAACACTTGGCATAAAAGCCTCGTCGCTTGACATAAAAGCCTCGTCGCTTGGCATAAAAGCCCATCGTCGCCAATCCAATGTATGTGACTCGACAATAAAACAACACAACACAAAAACATCATCATCGCTCATCAAAATTGGCATAAAGCCCGCATCGCCATATTATTTATTAATTAATACGTCGTCGCAAATATTATGTTTAATCACACTACATCATTACCAATTCATTCACTAAATTTCAAAAACGGAAAAATAGTTAAACGCCTATAATCGACGCGAAAGCCATTCCTAATAACCGGGCATTAATCATAATCGTCAACATCGAAATGACATTGTCCATACGTGCCTTAAATCCACTAAAATGCAATCCGATTCAATTTAACCGTAAATTGGCCTATTTCTGGTCATCTCGTAAAAACTCGTAATTTAGAAAAACTAACCTCACCACTACGTTCTACACGTCGAACTTAGCTAGCACGTCAAGTTTCGTTGAATTCGGAGCAACTTACTCCGTCGTCAAATTTACCGGAATCGGAAAATCGGAGCACAATCGGGTTCTAAATTAAATCGGCTAACTTGTGTCCTAGTTATATTTTATTAGTATAACTATTGCTATGTGAAGAATGAGAAAAACAAAGAAACAGAATCTAAATAAATTATGCAGGAGAATTTATGCAGGAAAAACAGAAAACAGCGAAAACCTCGTTTCCTCATCCAGCAAAGGGGGGACGTTAGTCCCAAGCTCATGGAAGGAGGGAGGCGGGTGCCTAGCCCTTAGGGACGGTCACCCCACCATTGGAGGTGGGCGCCTCCCCTTGCCACGCAGTCCTCCATCTTCTTCTCCTCCAAAATTGTTTGCAGACAGTTTGTTTTCCATGCATTTTTCACAGTTTCTTTCATTTTTCCATCTTACAATTTACTTCCTACTAGCCATAGTAATAAGACACCTAGATCAACACTCCTAACTCAACTTTCCTAATTCATTCCAACAATCACACAAACACACAACTCATAAACCCCAACATCAATTTCTATCCCCAAATCCACAATATACATATCAAACCCTAACTATATGGAAAGGAAAATCAAACCCCTTACCTCTAGCTTGGTTGATCCATGAAGATTCAACAACTCCAATCTCAAGCTTGCTCATGTTCTTCCTCTTCTTCTTCTTCCAAAAACCTTTCTTTTTTCTCTCCAAGCTTCTATGTTCAACTTTGGTTTTGGTGTGTTATGTTGGAAAGAAAAACAAGGAAAGTGTTTTATAGGTTGTTTTCCTTACTAGCAACCAAGGGTGTAAAACCCAATTCTAAGAATTTAATCCTCACACCCCCATCTATTCTTATAAATTAACACACTAATAATATCTACCAATATTATTAATTAAATCAATTAAAATAATTCCGGGAAATTAAATATCGGATCTGAATAATATTTTACCGGACCGAACGGAACGTCGCTAAATATGTTAATAGATATATCAATTAATATAAATATTCTCGTCGCAAAGTAAATATCGATCGGTAATTCGAAAATATTAATATAATATAATATTAATTAAAACAGGGCGTTATAACTCTCCCCCACTTATAAACTTTTCGTCCTCGAAATTTCGACCAAAACGAACAAATCGGGATATGCCTACGCATTCGTCAACTCAATCCTCGCGTCAATTAAACAACATACAAAATAAACCAAACTCAAGGGTATCTCCCTAACCACAACGTCCAAACAAGAACAACCATGCCGAGATGCAAAGCCCATACAATGCACTCGACAAAACCCGCAATTTTAACTTGGGGCAGGGTAGTTCTCAGTTAATTCGGTTGTGCATTCATTCAAGACACCTTTCAATAAAGGTCGCAATCGAGTTTCCTTCCCACACATCAAATAAGTGTCGAAAAGTGATGATGATGGTTCCCCGTAATCATTAAGTCAAGCAGTCACTGTCTTTTGAAAAAATATATCAAAAAGAAAAAGCCGCTAAGTTAAAACCAAAAGGCAACTTAGGCAAAAATTTGGGGCATCCTGCTGACTGTAATCTTAAACGGAACAGTTCACGCAAAAGTTAGGGATGACAAATTCAAACAAGAATTGACAAAAGTCCTCAAACAGCAAAATGTTGCAAAAAAAAAAGAAGTGATTGCAATCTCAAGAATATATCTGTCAACTTCTGAGCCATCATCACTATCAGTGTACAATCCAAAATCTCTTGGAAACTGAATGCACAATCTGAATTAATTGAGCGTAAGACTGAAGAACATCATGAAGATTGGGTTAGGTACAAATAAATTTTGAGCCTTTATCCTTTATTTCTTAAACCGTGAACCAGACCACGTTACAACCCTCAAAAGACCTAATTGAAGTCAGGTTTCTTTTGAAAGCATACTACAACAAGGTTGCATAATATGACTCCTAAGATCTTTTGCAAATCAATTGTCTTGGTATATCCATACCGTTGTTTTCTCTTTCACTTTTAAATTTTTAAATCACTGTGTTTTAACTAGTGATCCATTTTCTATACAGCGATTATATCATTCCAAAAATGATTTTTATTTCAAAACTTGTGCATGAACTTTGCATTAAATTTACCATGTTTGAATAAACAATTTTTGCTTGCAAATAAGCTTTCCTCATCAAGGAAGTCCAAGCAGTTAGGAAACTTGGTCAGTGATCCTAATTAGGGGCAAGTATCTTTCAGATCCTGTTGTGAATTAGTTCAAGATTTGTTGCTTAGTGCAAATCATGCTCAGAATCATTTTAATCAGAAGGTATTTTTCAAGACTTATACCGGGGCACTTCTTTCCCTCAGTCATTTCAAGAATTGAAGCCATGATCAATTTATCTTCAACAATCAGCTAATCTGGGGCAATCCGAGCAGAGCTTCAGTCCTTCCTCCAAGGGTCATCATTTCAATACAGTTCGCAAGTGCGTTAAAAGTGTTTCTCAAGACATTTTCTCTCCAAGCAAAGTTGGTAGTGTTCTTCGTGTTGAGGAATCAGAGTTCCCATCTTACCTCCACAAAAGAGTCAATCTCAGTGTCATGAACATCTGCATTACATACTACATGCATAGATCATTCATATATCATGCATCACAAAATCATGCATAGCAAGAGTGTTTTATCCTCATTTGCATTTCCTGAGGTCTTGTTGTAGTCAAAATCCAACTTACTTGGTAACTACCAAAACATATGTTCGTCAGTCTATATCTCTTTTCGTCCAATACTATTTATTCGTTATTTTAAACCTCAATTTTATTCAACACCATTGGATATCACATTCCCCAACGCAACATTTATCATCACTCCAGTGCCATTCCTGGATGTCTGTCTACTTCCACTCCAGTGCCATTCCTGGATGTCTATTTATTTCCACTCCAGTGCCATTCCTGGATGTCTGTCTATTTTCACTCCAGTGCCATTCCTGGATGCCTTGTGATCTTTCCCCATCTAAAACCATTATTAGATGTCAAGTCTTTTTTCCATCTAAAGCCATTATTAGATGTCGAGTCATTTTTCATCCAAAGCCATTATCGGATGTTATGTCTCTCTCACTTTATTCAAAGCCATTATTGGATATTGTGATCTTTCTCCATCTAAAGCCATTATTAGATGTCGAGTCCCTCCATCTAAAGCCATTATTAGATGTCGAGTCCCTCCATATAAAGCCATTATTAGATGTCGAGTCCCTCCATCTAAAGCCATTATTAGATGTCGAGCCTTTTTTCATCCAAAGCCATAATTGGGTGTTATGTATTTCTCACTTTATTCAAAGCCATTATTGGATATTGTGATCTTTCTCCATCTAAAGCCATTATTAGATGTCGAGTCCCTTTTCATCCAAAGCCATTATTGGGTGTTATGCCTTTCTCACTTTATTCAAAGCCATTATTGGATATTGTGATCTTTCTCCATCTAAAGCCATTATTAGATGTCGAGTCCCTTTATCTAAAGCCATTACTAGATGTCGAGTCCCTCCATCTAAAGCCATTATTAGATGTCGAGTCCTTTTTCATCCAAAGCCATTATTGGGTGTTATGCCTTTCTCACTTTATTCAAAGCCATTATTGGATATTGTGATCTTTCTTCATCTAAAGCTATTATTAGATGTCGAGCCCTTTTTTCATCCAAAGCCATTATTGGGTGTTATGCCTTTCTCACTTTATTCAAAGCCATTATTGGATATTGTGATCTTTCTTCATCAAAAGCTATTATTAGATGTCGAGCCCTTTTTTATCCAAAGCCATTATTGGGTGTCATGCCTTTCTCACTTTATTCAAAGCCATTATTGGATATTGTGATATTTTTCCATCTAAAGCCATTATTAGATGTCGGTCTTTTTTTCATCCAAAGCCATTATTGGGTGTTATGTCATTCTCACTTCATTCAAAGCCATTATCTGATATTGTGATCCTTATCCATCTAAAGCCATTATTAGATGTCGAGTCTTTCTACATCTAGAGCCATTATTAGATGTCGAGTCCCTTTTTCATCCAAAGCCATTATTGGGTGTTATGTCTTTCATGTTGTATCAGTTAATCTACCACAAATTTCTAATTTCGAGTCTATCCGTATTCCCATAGTGTGTCTGTTTCGTATCATACATCATTCTAAAAAATATGTCAAAAAAACTATGTAAAAAAAAAACATTACATTCATCGCTTTCTCATTATATTTTATTTACAACATACCCATTGCATCTCAGGGCAAAATTTTGGGTTTTTGATATTTAACTATCTCCCACTGCGATAATATGAAGCTTGATCATCTTCATATCATCTGGTTGAAGATATTTAAATAGGGGCAACTGTTGCACCCCAAATTTACCCTGCTATTTTTCTACTTGCATTGTATTTATTTTAAAAAGATCAGTCATTCACTCATTGCATTTGCATCCTTTCTCACTTTAATTTTTATTTTTAATATTTGATTAATTCTAATTATTTGGTGAGGTTTTTACTAAATAATTTCTATTAGTTAAATAATGAAATAATAATTAAAAGGAATTTTGTTTTATTTTCTAAATAACAATGTTTTGTTTTTAATAGTAATTTTGTTTGTATTTATAGATTATTTCATGTTTGATTTTTTCATTTTTTTAGAGCTTTGAATTAATTAAAATCTTTCCTCATTAAAAAAATAGTTTCTATTTTTTATTTCATTAACAATTAATTTAGATTTTTTTAGATAAATCGTATTTTAGTATCAAAGTCTGCTTTATCATATTTAAATTATTTTTAATAGATTAATTAATTTTTATGTTTGTATCTTTTAATTCTACTTTTATTATGATACTTAATTTCAATCGTTTTAGTGATTAGAAGTTATAAAATGATTTCTATTAAATAGAATAATAAAATAAGATTTAAATTAAAATCATTTTTTGTTAAAAATAGCATTTTTTATTATTATTATTATTACCTTATTTTAAGAAATTATTAGTGGTTATTGTTACAAAGAAAATATAAAAAATGCATTTTAATTTTATCTTTTTCATTATAGACAATTTGTATCACAATTCAAATAATTAATAAATATTTTTTTTTATTAATTAATTACCCATATACTAAAGCAAGTTTTATTTCTAATTTTGTGTCATTTTTTATTTACTTTTACAATACAAACAAAAAAATACTGAAGTTTTTATAATAATGATTTATATCTTTTTATTCATTTATAAAGTTACTGTTTTTACATGTAAAATATAATAGTATATGTTACATAAATACAGCATTCCTTCAACTTTTCACGTTTTTCCATTATGTTATCACCATCCATCTCCATGCCAAACACCATGCCTTGTACCTACAAATTCAAAAGACAAATTTAGTACAAAACATAAACAGCAATCGGGTGCCTCCACTACTCCACTACCTTTTCCTTGCCACCATCTTGCTTGTACTCCCTGTAAAACACCCTGCAAAACAGATATGCAACGAATTCAAACAAATATCACAACCACTACTTCATTCCTCTCCACTACATAATTTCAATTCCACTAATTTTGTACTACTGGTCCCCTTGATCTTATCCTCATCTCTATACAAATCCCAAATTACCCTCACTGTTCAGTCCCTTTATAACAGACCAAAATTACAAAGAAGAGGAGAGAAAAGCAAACAGATGTAGGAAAGATATTTGACAGAAAAACCTTTGAAATCCTCCACGCTCTTCATATTCCAGCACCCTTCACTACAACCTAAACTTCTTCATCACACAACCTCACCAGATCCATCGCCTCCAACAACCTGATCTTGAAAACCATAACCACCTGATCTTGAAAACCATAACCATACAGAAACTTTGCTCCAACACCTAAAAACTGCTGCAAATACCGCTCAACAACCTTCCATCAGTATCCATATCGCCTCTCATCCAATTTCTTCATTCCGAAATCGTTAACTGTCCGTCGTCAATTCACCTCGACCTTTATACCTCCATTCCAAAACCATACTCCATCGACTCACACCGCCATCCGCATACTTCCTCAGCCGAAACAATCACCACCATCCCTTTAACATCACCTTACACAGAAACCAAGCTCAGAAACTCAGATCCAAAAATAGGAGACAGAGGAATTGAACGCGTAGAAGCACAAGAAAGTTAGCGTACCTTTTATTTCTTTGATTTTTGCTTTTGTAACTTGTGATTTCGAGAATGGGGTATTTTGGGATTCTGCAGTAAGTGGGTCTGATTGTTATTGTTGATCCTTGTTCTTTTTCTCCATCCATGGCGGAATCGAAATCGTGAGAGAGACAGTGAGAAGCGATTGAAGCGTACAAAGTGATAAGTGAGTGAGAGAGTAATCGTGAGTTGGCAAGAGACAGAGTGTTTTAGTTTAGTTTGCTTTAAATCATTTTTTTTTAATTAACTGTTGATAATTTAGGGTTTTCTTGTAACTTTATTTTCTCTTGGGCTTTACATAGATGGCTCACAAACTCGATCCAATACGGTAACCCAAGTTTTTTCTACTAACTGCCATTGAATTTCTAACACTCCCTACCAACCCATTCACCTTTTTAGTTAAGTTTTCTCATTTTTTTTATATAGTTTCTAAAAGACAAGAATATATATATATATATATATATATATATATATATATATATATATATATAGTTTAAGTTTAATTTTCTTATCTAGATTTTTAAAATAACCAAACAAAAAAGATTTTATTGTTTTTTAGTTGTTGAGTTTTTTGATTGGTTGATACTAAAAGTAATAGATTTTAGATCTTCAAAATAATTTTCAAAGATACAAAAAATATATAGATTTAATTTAATTTTATTTACACAAATATTTATTTTTAAAAGAACAAAAAGATTTTATTTTCATTTTAGTTGTTAAGTTTTTTTAGAAATAATATTACTTTTGTTGATTGATACAAATAATATATTTTAGATCTTCAAAATAATTTTCAAAGATACAAAAATATATAGATTTAATTTTATTTTATTTACTCAAATATTTATTTTTAAAAGAACAAAAAGATTTTATTTTCATTTTAGTTGTTAAGTTTTTTTAGAAATAATATTGCTTTTGTTGATTGATACAAGTAATATTGCTTTTATTTTGTTTTTATTCAAAAATTGATCTAAAAATAAAAAAAACATAAGATCTTAGGTTTAGAATTTATGTTATTAAATTTATTATAAAAATTTTTTTTTATTTTTTTTATTTTTATTTCATTACTTTAAAATTCTCAAAAATATTTTCTTTTAGCTATTTATCTCTTATATTTATTTTTGTTAATTGTTGCATTGTTTCTATTCTTACTTGTATATTTTACATGGACTTGTAATTTATTTTCGTCATCCCCGTTTGTAAATTTGTATCCCCATCCCCACATGATGTAATAGTTAGTAAGTACTATATTGTTTATTTATATTATTCGTCACAATTCACAACCCAAATGCTTTCAAACTAATACTCAATCATGAGCCATTTTCACACCTTGAGTTGACAAAGCTTCGAAGCATCACAACGGCCACACATTTGTGCACACACCACGCTTACTCTTGGGCTTACAATGAGACCTTAATTGATTAGTTAAACATTATTTAATTATCTAATTAGGTTATTTAACATTGATTAGTCCATCTAATTAATTTTATTAAACTAATTACTCTATTAAATTTTGTTTAATTAGTTGATTAAATTTATTTCGTGCATGCACCTACACAATGTAAATCGCCTTATCATTTGTGTTAGCCACCTTGTATGGGCTTTATCGACTTTATTTGTTATTTACAATTATTTCGATCCTCTTCCATCTCTCGCGCCTTGGTCCACATACCAAATTCTTCTCATCTCCATTCTTTCTCCATTCACCAAGCATTTAAAACACTTTCAATAAAACTCGACCCAACATCGAGTCTTCTTCTCAAACCTCGATCCAACGTCGAGTTGTTTTCAAAAATGAATTTCATAAAAAATACTTGGATGAAATTTGTTTTAATTGTTAGATGTTAGCCTAACGATTTAAACAAATCGAAGTTTCTAGTTTGTTAGATGGTAGCCTAATAAACTAAAAACTTCTATCCATGTTCTAAAACAAGAAATATAGTGTTATGGCATTTAATTAAATTGTTGGATGATAGCCCGACGATTTAATTAAATTTAAAGTATTTGAGCCATTAGATGATAGCCTAATGACTTAAATACTTTGTTCCATACACTTAATAAATGTGAACTTTGTTTCACCTCACCCTTTTAATCATAAAGATTTTGGATGAGAGATGATTGGTCGAGCTCACTCACCAATTTCGAGTATTCGAATCGTTAGATGATAGCCTAATGTTTCGATACTTGTCATCCACAACTTAAAATCAATTTCAACTCACTCAATATCTTTTGTGTGCTCGAGCACCTTTACCTTTAAACCCTTTTCAAGATTAGACACGATTCATTTATAATTGAGATGTTCTTTCCTCTATTCCCAAGGTTTTCGACTTCTCCACTTGAGTACTAGAGGTGTTCTCAAACCCTCCCTCATGTTGGTGCATAGTCCTTTATTCTTTATCACACCTTGTGGGCGTTAGACGGGTCTTCTCCTTTAAAAATGACGACTTGTCTTTTCATTTAAAATCAATCAACAAACAATTATTTTCTAGCCGAACTACGACGCTCTGACTTTCCCATTGCACGAGGGAGTACGTAGGCACTAAGTCTTACGACCAAAGGCGAGCAAAAATAATAAAAACATTTCTTCTCTCTTTCTTTCTCATTTCAAAACTTAGAAGATCGTAAAAAAAATTTACACAAACACACTTTGAACTAAATGGGTACCATCGAGTACGATGGATGTGAGGGGTGCTAATACCTTCCCCTTGCATAACCAACTCCCAAACCTACAACTCTTAATTTCGTAGACCGTCTTATCCGTTTCTTTTATTCGTGTGTTTTATCTATATTTTCCCGTTCTTGTTTTAGAACAAATAAAATTAGGTGGCGATTTCATTGTTTTTTTGAAAATGATTTTTGAAAAATTGAGTTGCTTCACTACTCATGAGAGTATTGTCCAAACATTCCAAAATCATACCTGACGCATTAGTCACACTAATGACATCAACAAACACTCGTGAGGACCATACACTATCTTGAAAAGCATTGTCTAAACATCTTCAGCTCTCACACTAACCCGTAGACAGCCAGACATCACATCGATCCCACCAAACACATAACTTTAAATGACCGATTCATCCAAATATCAATCACCGAAAGTAGACACTTATCCTCAACATCCACTTCGTTCCTTTGCCTGCAAACGACATACCAACTCAGACAACCTTTGCTCTTCTCGAACAACATAACGGTAGCACTCCACGGTGACTCGCTCGAATAAACAACTCTGCTCAAACCAATCCTCACGTTGACTTTTCAAATCTAACTCAGAAACAAACATCCCTTAAGGATACTTCGAATCACAACTAATTCCAGAAACTAAATCCATCAAAACTTCACTTTGCACTACTGCGGTAATTCACACACATCTTCACAACATGCTTCGGAAGAATCACAACAAGAAGTTCACTTGTCAAAATCTTGTTCCTCACCAAAATCCAAATTCTCCCACAAGTCAAGTAACCATGCACCGCCTTGTGCTAACACATCTGCTTCATACACTATTAAGCTGGCAAGAAAAGTTTATCCCAACCAACATAAATCCCGACTACTATCAACAAGAGATTAAGGGTGATCAGTTCCTCAATTCACCAATAGACAGTCGACATTCATGATGGTGACATAAACCATCTTTACCAAACTACAACAGCGTCTTCAAACTTACACTTCAAGTTACCAGAGAGTAACACCACTTGAGGCTCCAACTCTAAGACACAAGCGCCACCAAGAAGTAAAACTTCTCCCCCACTTGTTTCAAACTCATCTCTGCAGACAACAAAAGAAATAAGCAAGTACCGACAATGTAACACCCCAATATTACCCAATGTTTAATATACAAAAATGAGAGTAATTTAAAATTTCACAAATTCAATACTGAGGCATCACACCTTCAAAAACAACTCACTTTAAACTATTTACTTTAAAGTATAAATCTCGGATACATAGCCTTGTCACAAATCATAAATTGATTCATAAAAATAAAACATCTCCTTTATTAAACTTCCTCATCAAAATCATGTTTTCATAAATTATGATTTTTATTCACAAAAGGAAAACAACCAAAGAACAACAACAAGGACAACATAAATATTTTTCCCCCGAGTGCTATGTATCAAAGCGACACCGACTCGTCTAACAACAGCTATATACTCCGTCTTCTTAACCTGCACGTTACCAATATAAAGGTAACGGCGAAACAAGTAAAGGGTGAGATAATCCAAAACATATAATTAAAGGCATGATAAAGTATATATATAGTTTCGGAATTATAAAGGGTATAGATTAATAAGTGCATTCCAAGACATATCCAAAGCTCACTTACTCTTATCGTCATGCTAAAGTGTATAATCTATACTTAATCGCCTTAGCCTCATCGGCACAAATCATCCCAACAACACGTAAACCATAGTCACCACGAAATCGTCACAAGCTAATACATCACTAATTAACACGACAATCTTAAACGAAAACATCAACCAACAACATTAAACAATGCTAACAACATGAGCAACATAAACAAATCATCACAAATTGGCTAAAGCCCATCGTTGCTTTTGGCATAAAAGCCCATCGTCACAAATATCATCAAATCATAATTGCATTAAGCATTTCATCTAAATTAAATCATCACAAAACTCACAATTTATATTCATCGCCTAGTTATCATGAAATTATCAAGTTATATTCATTTCATGTTCATCATAAAGATCATCACCAAACAAAGCATCATATATCTTCGAAATTCGACATCGTCAATCAATTAAAAACCCAACCCCAAACAACTCAAACATAAACATGACCGTCTCCACGAGACACGACTATGTTATGCATGTGGTACTCGTCGCTTTGTCCATAATTAGGAACATTTGGCATAAAAGCCTCGTCGCCTGGCATAAAAGCCTCGTCGCTTGGCATAAAAGCCCATCGTCGCCAATGCAATGTATGTGACTCGACAATAAAAAAACACAACACAAAAACATCATCGTCGCTCATCAAAATTGGCATAAAGCCCACATCGCCATAATTTATCCAAAACAAGATAAATATATCATCGCCTCATATTTGCATTATGCAAAACATCACCACTAATTCATTAGCATCAAAAATCATGCATTCACAAATCGGAAGCATTTATTAACAACATCAATATAATCATCACATCATCATGTACAAAGACATATACCATCGCACCGCATATCAACAAGTATTCACTAAGTAATACGTCGTCGCAAACATTATGTTTAATCACCCCACCTCATTATCGATTCGTTCACTAAATTCTAAATACGGAAAAATATTCAAACACCTATAATCGTTGCAAAAGCCATCCCTAATAACCGGCATTACTCCTAATCGTCAACATCGCAATCGGATTGTCCATACGTGTCTTAAATCTACTAAAACGCAATCCGATTCAATTTAACTGTAAATTGGCCTATTTTGGGTCATCTCGTAAAAACTCGTAATTTCTAAAAACAAACCTCACCACTACGTCCTACACGCCGAACTTAGCTAGCACGACAATTTTCATTGAATTCAGAGTAACTTACTCCGTCGTCGAATTTACCGGAATCGGAAAATCGGAACATAATCGGGTTCCAAAAGAAGTGCGAAAAATCAGAATTTTGGAGGCTACAGATGCATCAACATGGGCCCCCGTGTCAATCAACACGGCCCGTGTTGAAAAGCCACCAGAAAGCACAAAAAAACACAAGTCAGTGAATCAACACGGGCGCCCGTGTGAATCAACACGGCCCGTGTTGATGGTCCTGGCATCAACTCTTCTTCGTTCAAGGGATCAACACGGGCACCCGTGTGAATCAACACAGCCCGTGTTGATTGATCTGTGTGAAAACTCCATTTTTAACATTCCCAACTTCACTTTTACCATTCCCATTGATTCTAATCATCATCAACCTCATAATCCCTACACCTAATTCAACACCTAAAACACAAAACTCACAAATCAACCTTTCAATTTTTCCCCCAAATCCAAAATATAACTATCAAAACCTAACAATATGAGATGGAGAATCAAACCCCTTACCTCAAGCTTGGTTGATTGCAAGATGCTTCAACACCATCCCAACTTCATGCTTGATCTTGCTCCTCTTCTTCTTCTTCCCCAAAACCCTCTCTTTCTCTCAAGCTTCCAAGTTTCTATTTTGCTTGTGTTTGGAAAAATGGAAAGAAAAACAAAGGAAAGGGTTTTTATGTTGTTTCTACTAGCTTCCTCTCTTGCTCTTGTTCTTCTCCAAACCCTCTCTTCTCTCCATGCTTCTATGTTTAGTGTTTTTGGTGTTATGTTAGGAAAAGATGGAGGAAATGCTTTTATATGATGGTTGTTTTACTAACCAAGGGTGAGAAACCCAATTCTCCACAAATGCTCCCCACACCCTCTCCTATTCTTAACACACTAATTATATCATCTAATTATATCATTAACTCAATTTATTAATATAATTTCGGGGAATTAAATATCGGTCCGAATAATATTTTACCGAACCGAACGGAATAAAAACCGGACCGAACGAAACGTCGCCAAATATATTATCATATAAATCGATTAATATATTTATTCTCGTCGCAAAATAAATATCAATCGGTAATTCAAAAATATTAATATAATATAATATTAATTAAAACAGGGCGTTACAAACAGTGTTTCCCACACGTGTCGCATACAACAGGGTTAAACACATTAATAACCTGGCCGACAGACCGACCTGCTTTGATACCACTAATGTTACACCCCAATATTACCCAAAGTTTAATATGCAAAGATCAAAGTAATTTAAAATTTCATAAATTCAATACTGAGGCATCACACCTTCAAAAACAACTCACTTTAAACAGTTTGCTTTAAAGTATAAATCTCGGATACATAGCATCGTCGTAAATCATAAATTAATTCATAAAAATCAAAACATCTCCTTAATTAAACTTCTTTAACAATTCGTGTTTTCATAAAGTATGATTCTTATTTACAAAAGGAAAAACAACAAAAGAACAACAACAATGACAACATAAATATTCCCCTCGAGTGCTACGTATCAGAGCGACACCGACTCAACTAATAGCAGCTATAATCTCCATCTTCATAACCTGCACGTTACCAATATAAAGGTAACGGCGAAACAAGTAAAGGGTGAGATACTCCAAAACATATAATTAAAGGCATGATAAAATATATATATATATATATAGTTTCGAAATTATAAAGGGTATAGATTAATAAGTGCAATTCTAACACATAACCAAAACTCACTTACTCTTATCATCATTCTAATGTGTATAATCTACACTTTATCGCCATAACCTCATCGGCATAAATCATCGCAACAACACATAACTATAAACAACAACATCAAACAACAACACCAAACACTGCTAATAACATAAGCAACATAAATAAAATCATCACCAATTGGCTAAAGCCTATCGTCTCTTTTCGGCATAAAAGCCCATCATCACTAACATCATCACATCATATTTGCATTAAGCATTTCATCAAGTTAAATCATCGCAAAACTCATCATTTATATTCAACGCATAGTTATCATGAAATTATTAAATCATATTCATTTCATGTTCATCATAAAGATCATCACCAAACAAAGCATCATATATCATCGAAATTCGACATCGTCAATCAATTAAAAACCCAACGCCAAACAACACAAACATAAACATAACCGACTCCATGAGACACGACTATGTTATGCATGTGGTACCCGTCGCTTTGTCCATAATTAGGAACACTTGGCATAAAAGCCTCGTCGCTTGACATAAAAGCCTCGTCGCTTGGCATAAAAGCCCATCGTCGCCAATCCAATGTATGTGACTCGACAATAAAACAACACAACACAAAAACATCATCATCGCTCATCAAAATTGGCATAAAGCCCACATCGCCATAATTTATCCAAAACAAGATAAATATATCATCGCATCATATTTGCATTATGCAAAACATCACCGATTATTCATTATCATCAAAAATATGCATTCATAAATCAGAAGCATTTATTAACAACATCAATATAATCATCACGTCATCATGTACAAAGACATATATCATTGCATCGCAAATCATCAAGTATTTATTAATTAATACGTCATCGCAAACATTATGTTTAATCACACTACATCATTACCAATTCATTTTCTATAAGTGTAGTTTTGTCACTCAAAGCTTTGAAGCACGAGTGCTATGTCTCTTGATTAAAAGCTTTGAAGCATGATCAAGTATTTGTGTTGAAGAATGTATTCATAATTCCTTTAAGTATTGGTTAGTAATCACTGCTGTGATTGAGGGGGAGTGAGTAGGTTCTCAAGTCTAAGTGTGTCTTAGATTGAAGTTGCATTGGGTAGGTCTTAAGTGAAGGAAATAAACAGTTGGTTCCATCCAGAATTAATACCTCTTATAGTGGATTTCCTCCCTTGATTTGTAGCCTCCAAATGAAGGTGTAGATACACACCGAACTGGGTTAACAATTGATTGTCTCCTTTACTGTTTTTACTTGATTATTAATATTGTTAAAAATATTGTCAGATACCAGTGTCATAACATTCTATTTGACATCAATATCTGTTGCTAGAATTTCAAAGGTGATTTATCCTAAGATCTTACCAATATTCCAAAAAGAAATAGTTATTACTTTATGTGAGCTTGAAACTATGCCAAAAAGAAAAATAGACAGCGCACTTTAGGCAGCGCTTTCTAGAAAGCGCTGCCTAAAGGTTTAAAAAAACACGGAAAAATTCATTGAAATTTAAGCGAAAACGCTGCCTAAGGGGGTCCTTTAGAGAACGCTTTTAAAAAGTGTAACGCCCGTTTTATTTAATATTATATTATATTAATATTTTTGAATTACCGTTTGACGATTGTTTTGGCGATGAGAATAATTATATTAATCGATATATCTATTAATATATTTGGCGACGTTACGTTTGGTTCGGTAAAATATTATTCGGACCGATATTTAATTCCCCGGAATTATTTTAATTAATTGAATTAATGATATAATTAGATGTTATTAGTGTGTAGAAGGGTGTGGGGAGCAATTTGATAAAATTGGGTTTCTCACCCTTGGCTAGTAAGACAACTATCATATAAAAGCACTTTCTTCATTTTTCCAACATAACACCAAAAAACACAAAGTATAGAAGCTTAGGAGAAAAGTTGGGGTTTTGGTAGAAGAGCAAGAGAAGATCAAGAAGGAGAGCAAGGTTGGGTTTGTAGAATCATCAAGAACAATCAAAGCTTGCAAGTTAAGTGGTTTGATTTCCATCTCATATAATTAGGGTTTGATAGTTATAGTTTGGATTGGGGAAAAAATTGATAGTTGATTTATAGGGTTTGGTTGGTTGATTTTTGAAATGGTTTAGAAAAGTTGGATTAGGAGTAGGGATTATGGGTGTGATGTTATTAGTATTGTAGTATATGAAGTTATAGAATGGAAATGGAAAAATAAACTGTAACTGCTAGAAAACCTAAAACCAGAAAAAGAAGAAAAACTGTAAAAGAAAATATGCAGGGGAGAGGAAGAAGTGGGGTGGGGGAAAGACAAAGCGGGAGGCGCCCACCTCCATGTGTGGGGCGACCGTCCCCCAATGTGAGGCACCCGCCTCCTTCCCATGAAGAAACAAGGAACGTGCGTCCCTGATGGCTAGGGGAAAACAGAAATTTTTCTGTAAACATAGTTTTTCTATTTTCTATAAACACAGTTTTTTCTGGTTTCTGCCAAACATGTTTTCTTGCATAATTATAAGGAAAAGCTTCTGTTTGATTCATTGTCCCCAATTTCACCTAGTAACAATTTACATCACTAAAATATAATTAGGACATAAGTTAGCCGATTTAATTTAGAACCCGATTATGTTCCGATTTTCCAATTTCGGAAAATTCGATGATGGAGCAAGTTGCTCCGAATTCAACGAAATTTGACGTGCTAGCTAAGTTCGACGTGTAGAACGTAGTGGTGAGGTTAGTTTTTCAAAATTACGAGTTTGTACGAAACAACCCGAAATAGGCCAAATGACGGTTTAATTGAATCGGATAGCGTTTTAGTCGATTTAAGACACGTATGAACTATCTGATTTCGACGTTGATGTTTATAATTAATGCCGGTTATTAATAATGGCTTTCGTGACGATTATTGGTGTTTTGACTATTTTTCCGTTTTTGGAAATTGGTGGATTAATTGATAATGATGTTGTGTGAATAAACATAATGTTTGCGACGGTGTATTTATTAATCGATGCGATGATATGTCTATTTGATGTGAATAAATATGGCGATGTGGACTTTATGTCAATTTTGATGAGCGATGATGATGTGTTGTTGTGTGGTATTTATTATTGAGTCACATACATTGCATTGGCGACGAGGGCTTTTATGCCAAGCGACGAGGGCTTTTATGCCAAGCGATGAGGGCTTTTATGCCAAGCGACAATGGGCTTTATGCCAAGTGTTCCTAAATATGGACAAAGCGACAGGTACCACATGTGTAACGCCCGTTTTTAATTAATATTATATTAATATTTTCGAGTTACCGATCGATATTTATTTTGCTACGAGAATAAATATATTAATCGATATATATGATAATATATTTGGCGACGTTTCGTTCGGTCCGGTTTTTATTCCGTTCGGTTCGGTAAAATATTTTTCGGATCCGATATTTAATTCCCCGGAATTATTTTAATTGATTGAATTAATGATATTAGTAAGTTAGGGGTGTGGGGAGAAATTGTTGAGGATTGGGTTTTCACCCTTGGCCTAGTAGAAACAACCTTATAAAAAAGTTGGATTAGGAGTATGGATTGTGGGTGTATTAGGTGCTAGCTTGTAGAAATTAGGAGTATTGAAAATGGAAAACAAACTGTGAAGGAAAAACCAGAAAACATAACCTTCTGTTAAAAATAAAATGGCACAGGGAAGATGAGGAAATGGTGGACGTGGAGCAATGGGGGAGGCGCCCACCTCATGGTGTGGGGCGGCCATCCCCCTATCTAGGGAGTGCGCCTCTAAGCAAGGAGAGGCCTGGGACGTTCGTCCCTGTTGCGTAGAGGAAGGAAGAGGAAAATGCCATTTTTCGGGTTTTCTGTATTTTTGCATTTTCTATTTTCTACAAAATTTCTACTTCTGCATAATTTCCTTCTGTTTCTGTTCTTTTCCCCAATTCCATACACTAATAGTTAGTATTAATAAAATATAACTAGAGCATAAGTTAGCCGATTAAATTTGGAACCCGATTATGTTCCGATTTCGGTAAATTCGACCACGGAGCAAGTTGCACCGAATTCAATGAAAATTGACGTGCTAGCTAAGTTCAACGTGTAGAACGTAGTGGTGAGGTTAGTTTTTCGAAATTAAGAGTTTTTACGAGATGACCCGAAATAGGCCAAATTACGGTTAAATTGAATTGGATTGCGTTTTAGTAGATTCAAGATGCGTATGGGCAATCCGATTTCGATGTTGACGATTATGATTAATACTGTTTATTAAGAATGGCTTTCGCGACGATTATAGGTGTTTGACTATTTTTCCGTTTTTGGAATTTGGTGAATTAATTGATAATGATGCGGTATGAATAAACATAATGTTTGCGACAGTGTATTTATTAATGAATACTTGTTGGTATGCGATGCGATGATATATGTCTTTGTGCATGATGGGCTGATGATTATATTGATGTTGTTAATACATGCTTCCGATTTGTGAATGTATGATTTTTGATGATGATGAATTATTGGTGATATTTTGCATAATGCAATTATGATGCGATGATATATTTATCTTGATTTGGATAAATTATGGCAATGTGGGCTTTATGCCAATTTTGATGAGCGATGATGATGTTTTTGGGTTGTGTTGTTTTATTGTCAAGTCACATACATTGCATTGGCGACGATGTGCTTTTATGCCAAGCGACGAGGCTTTTATGCCAAGTGTTCCTAATTATGGATAAAGCGACGGGGTACCACATGCATAACATAGTCGTGTCTCATGGATTCGGTTATGTTTATGTTTGAGTTGTTTGGCGTTGGGTGTTTAATTGATAGAAGATGTTGAATTGCGATGATTTATGATGTTTTGTTTGGTGATGATATTTATGATGAACATGAAATAAATATAACTTGATAGATTCATGATAAGTAGGCGATGAATATAAATGATAAGTTTTGTGATGATGTAATTTTGATGAAATGCTTAATGCAAATATGATGTGATGATGTTTGCGACGATGGGCTTTTATGCCAAATAGCGACGATGGGCTTTAGCCAATTTGTGATGATGTTATTTATGTTGCTTATGTATTAGTATTGTTTGATGTTGTTGTTTATGATTGTCGTGTTAGTGAAGTATTAACTTGTGACGATTTCGTGGTGAGGAACATTTACGTGTTGTTGTGACGGTTTATGCCAATAAGGTTATGGAGATAAAGTGTAGATTTTACACATTAGAATGACGATTAAAGTAACTGAGTTTTGGATATGTGTTGGAATTACACTTATTAATCTATACCCTTTACAATTCAGGAACTATATATATATTTTATCATGCCTTTAATTATATGTTTTGGAGTATCTCACCCTTTACTTGTTTCGCCGTTACCTTTATATTGGTAACGTGCAGGTTATAAAGACGAAGTTTATAGCTGCTGTTAGTCGAGTCGGTGTCGCTCTGTTACGTAGCACTCGGGGGGAATATTTATGTCATCTTGTTGTTGTTCTTTTATTATTATTCCTTTTGTGAATAAGAACCATAATTTGTGAAAACATGATTTTGATGAGGAAGTTTAATAAAGAAATTGTTTTGATTTTGATGAGTCAATTTATGATCTTCGATGATGCTATGTATCCGAGATTTATACTTTAAAGCAAATTGTTTAAAGTGATTTAATTTTGAAGGTGTGATGCCTCAGTATTGAATTTATGAAATTTTAATTTACTCTGATTTTCGCATAATAAACCTTGGGTTATATTGGGGTGTTACATTAGTGGTATCAGAGCAGGTCAGTCTGTCGGCCGATTATTAATGTGTTTAACCCTGTTGTATGCGACATGTGTGTGAAACACTGTCGGTACTTGCTTGTTTCTATTTGTTCATCTGCAGGGATGAGTTTGAAACAAGTGGGGGAGAAGTTTTACTTCTTGGTGGCGCTTGTGGCTTAGGGTGGAGCCTCAAGCAGTGTTACGCTTTGGCAACTTATAGTGTAAGTTTGAAGACGCTGTTGTAGTTTGGTAAAGATGGTGTATGTCACCATCATGATTGTCGACTGTCTATTGACAAATTGAGGAACTGATCACCCTTAATCTCTTGTTGATAGTAGTCGAGATTTATGTTGGTTGGGATAGATTATCTTTCCAGCTTAATAGTGTATGAAGAAGATGAGTTAGCACGAGGTGGTGCATGGTTACTTGACTTGTGGGTGAATTTGGATTTTGGTGAGAAACAAGATTTTGGCAAGCGAACTTCTTGTTGTGATTCTTCCGAAGCATATTGTGAAGATGTGAGTGAATTACCGCAGTAGTGCGAAGTGAAGTTTTGATGGATTTAGTTTCTAAAACTAGTTGTGATTCGAAGTATCCTTAAGGGATGTTTGTTTCCGAGGTAGAGTTGAAAAGTCAACTTGAGGATTGGTTTGAGCAGAGTTTGTTTATTCGAGCGGGTCACTGTGGAGTGCTACCGTTGTGTTGTTCGAGAAGAGCAAAGGTTGCCTGAGTTGGTGTGTTGTTTGCAGTCATGGAACGAAGTTGATAATAAGGACAATTGTCTACTTCCGAGGACTGATGTTGGATAAATCAGTCATTTGGAGCTCTTGTGTTTTGTGGAATCGAGGTGAAGTCTGGCTGTCTACGGGTTAGTGTGAGAGCTGAAGATGTTTGGACAATGCTTTTCAAGATAGTGTATGGTCCTGGCGAGTGATTGTTGATGTCATTAGTGTCGCTAATGCGTCAGGTATGATTTTGGAATGTTCGGACAGTACTCTCATGAGTAGCTGTAAGAGTTACTTCGTGTTCATGGATATTATTTGGTTCACATCAAGTTAAGGAAATTGTGGCAAGCATCCGAGCGTTGCGTTATCGGTAGTGAAGTTAGATCGGTGCATGTCGAGTATTCTAAAGAAGGAGTTTTGAACTGCTGGACGTGAGTGCCTTGAGTAAGCAACTTAGACGGTGATATCATGGAAAATTCCGCGAAGATTTATTTTGTGTCTTGTAGAAGAATTCAAGGGGGTTATTTCAGAGCTTAGAAGTTCCTTTGTTTTGGATGGTTAACTTTGTGAGTTTGATGGAAGATCCTTTTATAAGTTGGTATTGATCGTGGGTACTTTGACTTGAGATGGTCGAGCCATTATTTGGGATTTCGCAATGGGAAGCGAATTTGTTTAAGCTGGTGAAAAGTTTAGCGAATGCTTCGATTTTGGTCTTGTTTTGTACTAGAGAACCTTGTGCAGTATATTGTGATATTTCATTTTGGACTTAAGATGTATTTCGACATAGAGTTGGGAAAGTGCATTACTACCTTGGAACAATTTGATTTTTCAGAAGGAAATATAGTCGGACGCGGGAGTTAGAGTGTAATGCGGTTGTGCTCATTTGAAATTTTAAAGGTACAGATGTTAACGACGGGATATTGGAATTGTTGAAGACAATTCAAGTTTGAGTACGATCTATAAAGAGACTTCGTCTGGTGCTGAGTTTAATATGTTGATATCGCGGTTAACCCAAGAGTATCTGATTTGGGATTTGTTATTTTGTAGAATGTTGCATGTTTGTTTTGGGACACTTGTTGAGATTAAGCTCAGAATGTTATTAAGGATTTGTTCACTACTAACATATGGATTTCGTCAGATACTAATAACCGTGGTGGATTATTAGTTGTGACTAAGATAAGTCTTGACGGTGAAGAATTTTGAGATGGTTTGGTAGCTATAGATACCTTAAGATGATTGATGTTTTATAAAGGAAGAATGTTCTATTTGTGACTGAAGTCGGTCACGACGGTTTACGTGTTGGATTCCATAATGTTTATGTCATGGTTCTAAGTCCAACCTGTTTTGTAATTTCAGTAGTATGAGACGACGTGGGTTGGTAGAGTTCTTGAGAGAGTGTTTTGGTTTGAATTACCACTTTGGAAGATTGAAAGTTATGAAAGGTGTTTCGATTAAGAAGCCTGTGTATTGATCGTTCTGACAGTGCGAGGATGCTGATTACTTAATACAAATTTTGGGAATTGAATTGGTTTAAGAGACGACTTCGTTGAAGTCAAGTGTATACGTCGAAGTTTCACAAGTGAATGTTTGGACCATATTTGAAAAAGTCAAACTGTGTCGTGAATTTTAGAGAATCAATGGACGTTGATCAATCAAGAATGAAAGAGTAAATTTTTCGAGTTGATGAGACTGATGTTACGAGGTATCCGATGAGTGTACGCTTTGAACGTATCCATTCGGAGTAACTGTGAAGTGGAGGTTTAACCAAGTTGTTTTACAGTTGACATCTTATGCATAAAAGTGAAGCAACATGGTTTATATATCGAGCATGGAATTTTTAGCGAGTATGTGAGATTGTTGGATTTGGGCTAGCGAGTTATAGTCGCAAGTCGTCAGTATAAGCCCTAGAATGAGTGGTGTATCGCAGTTCGATTATGTTTGGGTAACTTGTTATTGTTCAAGGGTTGTACGTTGGTAATCTACAAGGACGATGTAACCTTGTGATTTTCTGGAATGAAAGCAATAACTGTAAGTATAATTCTTGAGTTCATGCTTATGCGTGAATGAAGGTATCTTTTTCGTGTTTGCATAGAACGCGTGGTACTATCCTACTCTGATTTGTTTCAGTTTTGGTTTGTATAACCATTTTGTTGTCTTCGTTTTAGCGATGGAGTCGATGTTGGGTTGTAGGACTTTATGTTCCTATCTTTGGTGACTCGTTTCTGAGGTGTCGGTTCGAGTGTGTAACTAATTCTATGGTTGAGGCGTTAGGATGGTATCGATCTTGTTTGTTTGGTTCTCGAGTGAACCGGTGTGTCTGCGACTTGTTTAGTTGTTGGGTGTTAGTTGGTTATCGAGTGCATTGTATGGGATTTGCATCTCGGCATGGTTGTTTTTGTTTGGACGTTGTGGTTAGGGAGATACCCTTGTGTTTGGTGTATTTTGTATGTTTTTTAATTGACGCGAGGATTAAGCGGACGAATGCGTAGGCATGTCCCGATTTGTTCGTTTTGGTCGAAATTTCGAGGACGAAAAGTTTATAAGTAGGGGAGAGTTGTAACGCCCATTTTTAATTAATATTATATTATATTAATATTTTTGAGTTACCGATCGATATTTATTTTGCGACGAGAATAAATATATTAATCGATATATATGATAATATATTTGGCGACGTTTCGTTTGGTCCGGTTTTTATTCCGTTCGGTTCGGTAACATATTATTCGGATCCGATATTTAATTCCCCGAAATTACTTTAATTGATTGAATTAATGATATTAGTAAGTTAGGGGTGTGGGGAGCAATTGTTGAGGATTGGGTTTTCACCCTTGGCTTACTAGTAGAAACAACCTTATAAAACCACATTTCCTCATTTTCTTCCATTATTCAACAAAGCCAAAAATAGAAACATAGAGGAAAGGAGAGGGTTTTTGGAAGAAGAAGGAGAGGAGCAAGAACAAGCATGAGGTTGAGATTATGTTGAAGCATCTTGCAACCATCCAAGCACTAGAGGTAAGGGGTTTGATTCTCCATCTCATATTGCTAGGTTTTGATAGATATATTTTGGATTTGGGGGAAAAGTTGATAAGTTGATTTATAGGGTTTTGGTTTATTGTTTGATTGAAATAGATTAGAAGAGTTGGATTAGGAGTATGGATTGTGGGTGTATTAGGTGCTAGCTTGTAGAAATTAGGAGTATTGAAAATGGAAAACAAACTGTGAAGGAAAAACCAGAAAACATAACCTTCTGTTAAAAATAAAATGGCACAGGGAAGATGAGGAAATGATGGACGTGGAGCAATGGGGGAGGCGCCCACCTCATGGTGTGGGATGGCCGTCCCCCTATCTAAGGCGTGCGCCTCCAAGCAAGGAGAGGCCTGGAACGTTCGTCCCTTTTGCATGGAGGAAGGAAGAGGAAAATGCCATTTTTCGGGTTTTCTGTATTTTTGCATTTTCTGTTTTCTATAGAATTTCTACTTCTGCATAATTTCCTTCTGTTTCTGTTCTTTTCCCCAATTCCATACACTACTAGTTAGTATTAATAAAATATAACTAGAGCATAAGTAAGCCGATTAAATTTGGAACCCGATTATGGTCCAATTTTTTGATTTCGGTAAATTCGATGACGGAGCAAGTTGCACCGAATTCAATGAAAATTGACGTGCTAGCTAAGTTCAACGTGTAGAAGGTAGTGGTGATGTTAGTTTTTCGAAATTAAGAGTTTTTACGAGATGACCCGAAATAGGCCAAATTACGGTTAAATTGAATTGGATTGCGTTTTAGTAGATTCAAGATGCGTATGGGCAATCCGATTTCGATGTTGACGATTATGATTAATACTGTTTATTAAGAATGGCTTTCGCGACGATTATAGGTGTTTGACTATTTTTCCGTTTTTGGAATTTGGTGAATTAATTGATAATGATGCGGTATGAATAAACATAATGTTTGCGACAGTGTATTTATTAATGAATACTTGTTGGTATGCGATGCGATGATATATGTCTTTGTGCATGATGGGCTGATGATTATATTGATGTTGTTAATACATGCTTCCGATTTGTGAATGTATGATTTTTGATGATGATGAATTATTGGTGATATTTTGCATAATGCAATTATGATGCGATGATATATTTATCTTGATTTGGATAAATTATGGCAATGTGGGCTTTATGCCAATTTTGATGAGCGATGATGATGTTTTTGGGTTGTGTTGTTTTATTGTCAAGTCACATACATTGCATTGGCGACGATGTGCTTTTATGCCAAGCGACGAGGCTTTTATGCCAAGTGTTCCTAATTATGGATAAAGCGACGGGTACCACATGTATAACATAGTCGTGTCCCATGGATTCGGTTATGTTTATGTTTGAGTTGTTTGGCGTTGGGTGTTTAATTGATAGATGATGTAATTTTGATGAAATGCTTAATGCAAATATGATGCGATGATGTTTGCGACGATGGGCTTTTATGCCAAAAAGCGACGATGGGCTTTAGCCAATTTGTGATGATTTTATTTATGTTGCTTATGTATTAGTATTGTTTGATGTTGTTGTTTGATTTTGTTGTTTATGATTGTCGTGTTGATTAGTTAAGTATTAACTTGTGACGATTTCGTGGTGAGGAACGTTTATGTGTTGTTGTGACGGTTTATGCCAATAAGGTTATGGAGATAAATTGTAGATTTTACACATTAGAATGATGATTAAAGTAAGTGAATTTTGGATATGTGTTGGAATTGCACTTATTAATCTATACCCTTTACAATTTTGAAACTATATATATATATATATTGATCTTGCAGGAAAAACCTTATTAAAGATATTTTAGGGATTTGGAAGGTCAAGTGTCGTAACTCAAGTCCCAAGCTTATGATTGTCTTGCTTATCCCGCTGGCGGGAGCCCTATTTATATCAGTCCTTCCATGGAGCTATTTCTTCCCTTCCGTAACTGCCTTAGCGCATTAAACATGGCTTGAAAGCAGGGAGTTAGCTGTTACAGCTTGTAATGATTCATTCAGTAACGTCTCATAAAGACTCTGGGAACTCTTCATCTTCATAGTTGATAACGTCTTTCTCTACTCGAACCTCCACCCTGAATTAACTGACGGGCTATACCTCGGATCCAGGCCGACCTCATGCCCCTTCCTCGAGATCTATGTCTGATAAGGTCTTCACCTATGAGTCCGAGACCTATCCCGGACTCCTGCAATCCTCCCTCCAGACATCCATCTCGGCTGAGGATTTTATGCATGTTCATAAGCCCCCTTGGTCGTACAGTTTTAAGCTCCTTGAATCCGTGTCGACCAAACAGCTCTGAATCCTCAATCCCTTAGCGAGATGCATACATATTTTTTGAAAACCCTTTTTTAAAAAGAATGGCACGTGACCCGTGTGCCTCCAGCCCAACGGTCACCTGTATCTAGATGAGGAAATCGCTGCTCTGCGCTCTCTCTAGAATGTCTCGTCTACAGGAAACGAGGATGACGTGATTTTGGAATCCTGCGAGTCCGGGGAGAGCGTTTACATGATCCGACCTAAGGGAGTCGAATCTGAATGGTTCTACTTTTATACTGGAGTGATCGAGGAGTTCGGCATTCAATTCCCGCTCTCCGACTTTGAAACTGATATCCTCCGAACCATTAACCTGGCACCCTCCCAACTCCGTCCAAACAGCTGGGGTTTTATCTGGGCTTTCGAGGTAATTTTCCGAACCCTATCAATAACCCCTACCATCGGTTTGTTCTTTTCCTTTTTCAAAATAAAAAGCACTGAACCCGGAAACTGGGTTGCCATCAGTGGCATCCCAAAAAGAAGTTTCATCCAAGCCTACACCTCCAACTTTAAAGGCTACAAAGAGCGTTTCATACGAGTAAGATGTGGGTCTCGGTGCCCTCAAGTTATTTATGGTGCTGATTGGCATCATAAATTCCCTTTATACTGGACTTGTGACCCACTCCCTATCTCCGGCTTTGATTATGACAGTCTGAGTGATTCCGAGATCCGTTCTTTAGAAGTACTGGACTCCTTCAGGCCGATCAGGGTCAAGGATTTACTTGCCTTGTCTCCCGAGGAAGTCCCCGACTTCCTAGGTAAGATCTTCTCAATTAGCTTTATTCGGCTGCTCTTTATTTGTATACTTAATTTCTTTCTTTTGTTTTATTTCCCGCAGACAAAATGATTGATATGTCCGTGAAAGAGCAGAGGAAGCTAATGGCCGCAGCTCGTGCTGCCCGAATGGGTGACGGCGGTCCCTCCGAGACCAAGTCCAACTTGGCCGGGCTGGAAGTGCGCATCCCGAAGAAAAAGAAGAACGTCACGATCCGTGACCCTTCTGCTCCAGAGACAAACATCATCACTGCTTCCCCACTAAAGCGCCCTGCCGAGCCTGAACCAGCCCCCGAGTCTATCCCAAAGAAGCTGAAGACTGTCATGGGCAACGAGACCAACTCGGCAGATTGGGCTATCTCCAATTCGCTAAAGGAGACTGGTGATAGTTCTGGCCGAGCTTCTACAGAGAATCGGTTCTGGGCTGCTGACTTTGATGGCCTTAAGTTTTTGCATGATCATCTTAACGCCACCACCGATGTGAACAAGCTGACAAATCTGGGTTCGCAACAGATCACCAAGCAGCTGAGTTCGTACCTGATGAGGTGTGCTGTGCTCACCCGAAGTTTGTTCGAGTCTGGTGATCACATGGAGAAGAAGAAAGCCGAGCTGGAGGCCGAGGTCAAAAGGTTAGCTGACAACGAGCAGTTCCTTCTCAATTCCAACAACGTATTCAAGAGTAAGCTTTCGGAAGCTGCCGATGACATCTCAAATCTTGAAAAGAAGAATTGTTAGTAGGGATAAAGACTTTGGAAGACGAGCTTGCCCAGATGTCAACCAAGTTCCAAGATTCTGAGAAGTCATGTTCCGAGCTAAAGGACGCACTGAAGAAATCCCAGATGGGTATGCTGGATGCCGGGGATTTAGCTTTTGATCGGGCCAAGGCTCAAGTCAGTTGCCTATACCCCGACCTAGACATCTCGGAGGTTGACTTCTTCAAGACCATCGTAGATGGGAAGCTGGTGGAGGTTGATGAGGATGATAGCGAGACCACAATTAGCGAAGAAAACGCTAATGTGGATGCCAACTCTGCCAACCCCAACCCTTGATTCTTTGTTTTTCCGTTTGTGTTTTAGAATTTCCGTAGTTAGTCATCCCTTTTGGCGGATGCATTTTGTACTATGAATATTCGCCCTTCCGGGCTATTTTAATTGCTTTCAATGTTTTTGCTATTTAAATGCCGCACTGAATGCTTACTTAATATTCCACTGAATGCCCATTACGTACATAGATGTGAACTTTTACGTAGCACTTACTAGCCCCTCGAGCCATAGGATGCGGCGAGAAATTCTAATGGCTTTGAGATGACCACATAACAATCATTCGCAACTTCAACATACACCTCCAAGTAACCCTGGCTCACCAGGACTGGAGAGAGTGTTGATGGAACGTCTGACGAAACTCATTTAAGGTGCTTCGGTTTATACGCTTTGAAGGTTGTTCCGAAGAAGAAACAGAGCCTTTTGAGGTTCAGAGCCTCTATAAGGTTGATCCGAGACAGATGCAGAGCCCAACCGAGGTTGACCGAGGTTCGAGTCTGCCCGAGGTTGACCAAGGTTCGAGCCTCTTCGAGGTTGACCGAGGGTTCTGAGCCCTCTTCGAGGTTGACCGAGGGTTCGAGCCCTTCCGAGGTTGACTGAGGGTTGAGCCTCCCGAGGTTGACCGAGGGTTCTGAGCCTCTTCCGAGGTTGACCAGAGGGTTCAGAGCCTCTTCCGAGGTTGACCAAGGGGTTCAGAGTCTCTTCCGAGGGTGACCAAAGGGTTCAGAGCCTCTTCCGAGGTTGACCAAGGGGTTCAGAGCCTCTTCCGAGGTTGACCAGAGGGTTGTTCCCAATGGAAACAGAGCCTTTTGAGAAGAGGGTTTTATCGTGACTGAGAAACGATCCTAGACCGAGCTCAGCAGTACGCCCCTAATGATTTCCTGCCATTTCCTTCCAAAGATCAGATGCTGCAATGCAATTTTATTATATAGGCGCCTCATTAAAAACCCTGGCCCTTGCCTAGGGAAAAGAGTGCACCATTTATTTTTACATATTTATGTTTAACTAAAATAAAACTTAAGATTGGCAATGTTCCAGGTCCGCGGCAACTCTGATCCATCGAATGTTTCCAGCTTGTAGGCTCCATTTTGTAACTCCTCCGAGACCCTGAACGGTCCCTCCCAATTGGGATCTAACTTACCCTTCTTGGTAGGATCAGTCACTTTTTTAAGTACCATGTCTCCGACCTTGAACCCACGTTGTCTCACCCGTAAGTTGAAACGTCTGGTCATTCTCTGTTTCTCCGCCATTTCCCTGATATGGGCCGTGTCCCTTATCTCATCCAACAAATCTGCCTCCTCCCCCAAAGCTTGCTTATTGGACTCTTCTTCAAAGTTCTCCCGACGCCAAGAGGGCAAAACTACCTCCACCGGTATCATGGCATCAGTTCCAAAAACCATCCTGAAGGGAGTCTCTTGGGTCGTGGAATGGATTGTGGTATGGTATGCCCACAAGACTCCATGTAAATATTGTGCCCACAACCCCTTGGCGGAATCCAGCTTCTTCTTTATAGCGTTCAAGATGACCTTGTTAGCCGACTCGGCTTGTCCATTTGCTTGTGGATGTTCTACAAATATAAACTTGTTTTGAATTCCGAGCTCCTTGCAGAATTCCACCACCGAGGCACTTGCAAATTGTGCTCCGTTGTCTGAGACTATGACCCGAGGTAAACCAAACCGGCAAATGATACTCCTCCAATAAAAGCGCCGAACTCGGTCCGCCGAGATCCGCGACACTGCCTCTGCTTCCACCCACTTAGTAAAATAGTCCACAGCTATAATCAGGAACTTCAACTGTCCCGGAGCCACTAGGAATGGCCCCAAGATGTCAGCCCCCCACTGATAAAAAGGCCACGGGGCCAGGACGGTGTGTAGGAACTCGGACGAAGTATGAATGGCTGGAGTGAAAGTTTGACACTTTGAGCACTGTGCCACGTATTCTAGACAGTCCTTTGTTAGAGTAGGCCAGTAATACCCGGCCCTTAAGATCCGACCTGCTAGAGCTCTTCCCCCTCCATGATTTCCACAAACCCCCTCATGAACTTCTTTCACCACCATTGACATATCCTTTTCTGCCACACAACGTAGCATAGGAGCTGCACGTCCCAACCGGTATAGTTTCCCAGATTCCACCACAAACCTTGATGAGACCTTCTTGACTCGTTTAGCTTTTTCTCCGTCCTCGGGTAACGTATCCTGTTGTAGATAACGAATGATCGGACTCATCCACTCGTCATCCTCTTCATGAATAGCGAACGACTCTTCTTTTTCAATGCTGGGCACAGGAAGCACTTCTCGTATGACCGACTTGTTTATCCCGGAATCCTTAGAACTAGCCAACCGGGACAGAAGATCAGCTCGGGTATTCTCTTCCCGGGCTACATGACATATTTCAAAGACATCGAACCGCCAACTTAGTAAAACAGCTTGTTGTAAATACTTTGCTAAAGTAGGGTCCTTTGTCTGAAATGACCCGTCCACCTGCCCAGCCACCAACTGCGAGTCGGTACGAACCAGCAGGTGAGTCACTCCGACTTCCAAAGCTAATCTCAGACCAGCCAACAGAGCTTCGTATTCTGCCTGATTGTTACTTGCCGAAAACCCAAAACGCAAGGAATATTCTAGCACCATTCCCCCTGGGCCTTCCAGAACCACCCCTGCGCCACTGCATTTAAGATTAGAGGAACCATCAACTGACAGAATCCACCGTTGAGTAGGGACCTCTCCCGGTGAGGAAGTAAGCTCCACCAAGAAGTCGGCCAGGGATTGGGATTTGATACTGGTACGAGGACTGAAATTGATCTCGTATTCTAATAGTTCCACGGCCCAAGACACCATCCTTCCGGCCAAATCTGGTTTCTTGAACACCTGTTTCAACGGAGAATTGGTCTTCACCTGGACGGGATGCCCAAGGAAGTAATGTCTGTGTTTTCGCGCAGTCGTCACAAGCGCCAGTGCTAATTTCTCAATCTTCTGGTATCTGACTTCTGCCCCTTTTAACACTTTGCTTACAAAGTAAACCGGACGCTCCCCTTCTTCCGTGTCTTGGACCAGTACGGAGCTGATTGCCCCATCTGTTACTGCCAAGTATAGTGTCAACTGAGAACCTTCTTTGTCGATCAAGACCGAGGTGACAATAGTTGCTTTAACCTGTTGAATGCTTCTTCGCACGCTTCCGTCCATTCGAACCGAGCTCTCTTCTTAATTGCCGAGAAGAAGTGGATGGACTTGTCACCTGCACAAGATAAGAAACGAGACAACACGGCCAAACGGCCAGTTAGTCAATTTCATCGAGGTCGGACATCGCATGTCAATGATCGCTTGACACTAATCCGGGTTGGCCTCGATACCACGATTTGTAAGCATGAAACCCAGGAACTTGTCGGCTTGTACCCCGAACGTACACTTGTCCGGGTTCAGGCGCATATTGAACTTCCATACTGCCGCGAAGGTCTCTCTAATGTCTGTCACATGATCTGCTTCTGATGTGGTTTTGATCACCATGTCATCTACATACACCTCAATATTCCGACCAATCTGAGGAGCAAACACCATGTCCATCAATCTCTGGTAGGTGGCGCCGGCATTTTTCAAACCAAACGGCATAACCCTATAATAAAAATTCTTCCGTTCTGTCATGAAGGCAGTCTTTGATGCATCGGCCGGGTTCATCCGGATTCGATTGCCCGAGTACGGCCAAAAACTTAGGAGGCGAAAACCGGAGGAACTGTCGATCAGTTGATCAATGTGAGGAAGGGGGTGGGATCCTTTGGGCACGCTTTGTTCAGGTCAGTGAAGTCTACACACATTCTCCACTTACCATTCTTCTTCTTCACCATAACCACATTGGATAGCCAAGTTGGGTACCGCACCTCACTGACGAAACTGGCTTTTAACAGCTTTCCTACTTCTTCTGAGACAGCCTGTCCCCTCTCTTCTCCCATCTTCCGCTTCCTCTGTGATACCGGCTTGACCCCAGGATTAATTGATAAATGGTGACACATGATCTCCGGGTCAATGCCGGGCATATTCGACGGTTTCCAAGCGAAAAGGTCTAAATTCTGCCTTAACACCTGGACTATCTCGGACTCTTCCACCTTCGTTAATTGAGTGCCCAGATGGGTGACCTGCGAGGGTAACGGCCCGATCTGGATGTCCTTGATCTCCTCCTGAGGGGTGAGTCCATCCTCGCCTGACCCTTCTCTCGGATCGATATCGACCATGCCGACTTCGTGTTTCGGAGAGGCTTCTGATGGACCCGACTTCTTCTTGGCCTTTAGACTATCTTTATAACATCTCCGGCCAGCCCCTGGTCTCCACGAACTACCCCGACGCGCCCGTTGCCGAGGGGATACTTCATGGTCAGGAACAACGTTGATAGTACTGCCTCAAGTGCATTAAACGATGGACGTCCGATGATAATATTGTAAGGTGATGACGTATTAACCACCAAGTATCTAACCTGAACAGTTTTGGCATTTTCACCCTCTCCGAAGGTAGTTAGCACGGGGAGATACCCCAAAACCTGCACCTGTTCGCCAGAGAACCCAACAAGGGTCCCGCTGAAAGGTAACAACTCATTCGGCTCAAAGCCCATTCCTTTGAAAGCTTCCCAGTAGAGGACGTCCGCGGAACTTCCCGGATCGATCAATACGCGCTTAACGCCCCAGTCCCGGATTTGTACCTCAATCACCATGGGATCATTTTCGTGGTGGCGTAACTTTGGCGCCTTCACCGAGAAGGTTATCACCGGATCAAACCCCGAGGTTCCGATGCGAGTACCCGCCCGATCCACGAGCATACCTTTTCCTGGCTGAACTAGAGGAGCCGCCTCCCGCAAAGCCCCCTGAGATGGTGTTGAGAGTGTGCCGGGTCGATCTCGCCTCTTTCACCTCTTCCACAGCCTTACCCTTTTTCTTGGACCGAGAATCAGAGGCCGAGTCCCTCTTCGGGGATGAATCACGTTTACTGGTCCGCCCGGGATCCTCCTTTACGTATGTTGACAGCTTACCTCTTTGTACCAACTTTTCAATCTCTCTCCGCAACTGTATGCAGGACTCTGTGGTGTGCCCCTTCAGATGATGAAACTCGCACCATGCTCCCGGGTCACTTCCTAAAATAACCCACTTACTGTAAGGAGGAGTAAGTAGTTTCAAATGATTAATGTCACGGAGGATGTCTTCCCTTCTGGTGTTAAGGGGTGTGAACGTCTCCCTGGGGCCTATAGCCGACCTTGGGCGTGACGGCAGCCGCCTGTCCCGGGCTCGTTCACGGGTGATGGCAACATCTCGTGATCGGGTGCGTTCGTCACGTCCCGACCCCCTGTCCTTAGAATCTCGAGCACGCTTCTCCATGTTGCTTTCTTCTCCTTTCACATAGCACTCGGCCCGGGTAATGATCTCGTCCATGCTCTTTGCGGGCTTTTGGGCTAAAGACTCATTGAACTGTCCGGCCTTAAGACCATGTTGGAATGCGGCCACAAATATCTCCTGATTGGGGTGTGAGACTTTTATGGTTTCCTCGTCGAACCTAGCCATGAAATCCCGTAGTGACTCAGAAGGGCGCTGCTTCACGTTGAAAAGGGAGGTGTTGGCCACCTTGCGATGTCGATTAGCCGAGAACTGCTGAATGATCTTTCGGTTGAAATCTTGATAGCTCACCACAGACAGTCGGGGAAGCCCCATATACCAGCGTAAAGCCGATTCTCTAAAGGTGCCGGCCATTAATTTTCACTTAAGGGAGTCGGTTGCTCCAATAAGTGCCATTGTGTTGTTAACCGCAATGATGTGTTCCTGGGGATCCGTCTTGCCGTCATATGATGCCAGTACAGGGGGTTTGAAATTATCTGGAACGGCATCCTCCCAAATTGCCTGAGACAGAGGCTGCGGCTCCAGGGGCTCTGCTTCCTGTTCCTCTGCTTCGTCCAAAATCTTCAGCTGAAGAGCTTGAACGTTGTCTTGAAGTATTTCATTGTGCTAGCGCAGATCATCGATCATGGCCAGCTACTGAGTTAGATCCGGTGGGTCTGTTGGTGAAGTTGGAGACATTGTCGTCTGTATGTGTTTATGTGTATGTGCGACCTGGGATTGATTTCACCGAGGCCCCACGGTGGGCGCCAATGTTCTTGCAGGAAAAACCTTATTAAAGATATTTTAGGGATTTGGAAGCTCAAGTGTCGTAACTCAAGTCCCAAGCTTATGATTGTCTTGCTTATCCCGCTGGCGGGAGCCCTATTTATATCAGTCCTTCCATGGAGCTATTTCTTCCCTTCCGTAACTGCCTTAGCGCATTAAACATGGCTTGAAAGCAGGGAGTTAGCTGTTACAGCTTGTAATGATTCGTTCAGTAACGTCTCATAAAGTCTCTGGGAACTCTTCATCTTCATAGTTGATAACGTCTCTCTCTACTCGAACCTCCACCCTGAATTAACTGACGGGCTATACCTCGGATCCAGGCTGACCTCATGCCCCTTCCCCGAGATCTATGTTGGATAAGGTCTTCACCTCTGAGTCCGAGACCTATCCCGGACTCCTGCAATCCTCCCTCCAGACATCCATCTCGGCAGAGGATTTTATGCATGTTCATATATATATATATATATATATATATATTTTATCATGCCATTAATTATATGTTTTGGAGTATCTCACCCTTTACTTGTTTCGCCGATACCTTTATATTGGTAACGTGCAAGTTATAAAGACGGAGTTTATAGTGCTTTAGTCGAGTCGGTCGCCCGATACGTAACACTGGGGAATATTTATGTCGTCTTGTTGTTGTTCTTTTATTATTATTCCTTTTGTGAATAAGAACCATAATTTGTGAAAACATGATTTTGATGAGGAAGTTTAATAAAGAAATTGTTTTGATTTTGATGAGTCAATTTATGATCTTCGATCATGCTATGTATCCGAGATTTATACTTTAAAGCAAATTGTTTAAAGTGATTTGATTTTGAAGGTGTGATGCCTCAATATTGAATTTATGAAATTTTAATTTACTCTGATTTTCGCATAATAAACCTTGGGTAATATTGGGGTGTTACAACATGCATAACATAGTCGTGTCTCATGGAGTCGGTTGAGTTGATGTTTGAGTTGTTTAGCATTGGATTTTAATTGATGAATGATGTCGAATTGCGATGGTATATGATATTTTGTGTTGATGCGAGTAAAATGATTATGTGATGAAGTTAAAGTGTTAATTTATACACTAAATGTTAATTTAAAGTATGTAAACTTTTAATACATGTGGATATACTTTATTTAACTTATATCACTTATAATTCCAAAACTATTTATATATTCTCTCATGCTTTTAATTATATGTTTTGGAGTATCTCACCCTTTACTTGTTTCGCCGTTGCCTATATATTGGTAAGATGCAGGTGATCCCCGAGGATGAGGAGGATTAGCTCGAGTCTCTTTATTTTGTGTCGCTCTGCTCTGGTCGTAGTAACACTCGAGATTGGGCGACGTTATTATTTTGATAGGATAGTTTATGTATACTATCTTATGATGTTTTAACCTTATGTATTGATGATAACATGACGATATGTATATTTTGTGAACACATCCGCTGTGCTGTGAATACTCATATGTGTATATGATGAACTATGTATGAATCGGTATATCTGACTTTTGATGTTTATGATGTGCATTATAATGCAGATTGATGAAAGTGCGAATATGTGATGCCTCAATTTTGTTAGATGAAATTTTGAAACGCTGATTTTATTATTAATTACGAGGGGTAGAATTGGGGTGTTACATTAGTGGTATCAGAGCAGGTCGGTCTGTCCAGCCAAGTTGATTGAGTTTGTTGTTGTCTAACAATCAAGTATTGTTATTTATTGAATTTAATTCTTGCTTTGTTGTGAGCAGAAGTTGTTATGGCTGGAAGGAACGCTGGTAGGAATACTGGTAGGAATGATGAGGCTCTTGCTGCTACTTGCAGGCAATGGCTCAGGCTTTCCAACACCCGCCGAATGCTGACGAGAACGCTGGGTCTCGTAGTTTGGCGACCTTCCAAAGAGAGAATCCCCCTACTTTCCAAGGAAAGTATGATCCTGAAGGTGCTCTAACTTGGTTGAAGGAGATTGAAAGAAGCTTCCGTGTGATGGATTGCACTCTTGTGCAGAAAATCCGTTATGGTACTCATAAGTTAAGTGAAGAGGTCGATGATCGTGGGTTGACACCACGAGGCTTGAGGTTGCTGGTGAGGAAGTGACGTGGAAAGTTTTCCGTAGGGAATTCTTGAGGAAGTATTACCCGGAGGATGTTCGGGGAAAGAAGTATTACCCAAGGGAATATGTCTATCACTGATTATGTTGTGAAGTTTATCGAGCTGGCTAAGTTCTATCCTCACTATGATGGTGAGGGTGCCGAGTTTTCTAAGTGCATTAAATTTGAGTATGGCTTGCGTCCTGAGATTAAGAAAGCGATTGGTTATCAGAAAATCTGTGTCTTTGCGGATTTGATTGATAGTTGTAGAATCTTCGAGGAAGATAGTAATGCACACTATAAGATTATGTATGATAAGAGGAACAAGGGTCAGCATAGCCGTGGGAAACCTTATGATATTCCAGCTAGTAAGGGGAAACAGAAAGCGTTTCAAGGGCGGAGGACTAGTGGGGGAGATGCTCCTGCTAGTATTGTTTGTTACAAGTGTGGGAAACCTGGCCACAAAAGTAATGTTTGTCGAAGTGATGTGAAGGCTAAGGAGAATGAGGTGAGATGTTTCCGATGTGGTGAAGTGGGTCATATGACTCGTAATTTCAAGCATAAATATGTGGTTTGTTTTAATTATGGCGAGGAAGGTCACAATAGTCCTCAATGTAAGAAGCCTAAGAGGACTCAAGGAGCGGGGAAAGTGTTTGCGTTGTCGGGTGCACCGAAGGCAAACGAAGATGGTCTTGTTCGAGGTACTAGTTTCATTAATAGCATTCCTCTTATTACTATTATTGATACTGGTGCTACTCACTGTTTTATTGCCGCTGATTGTGTTAAGAGATTGGGTCTCACTTTATCATCTCTAGATAGAGATATGGTGGTGGAAGTTCCGGCTAAGGGAACGGTTACTACTTCTTTTGTGTGTGCAAATTGCCCTTTATCAATATTTGATATAGACTTCGTGGTGGATCTTATTTGTTTACCGCTTGTTGGGTTGGACGTGGTTTTGGGTATTGATTGGTTGAAAGCTAACTATGTCCATATCAATTTCTATGACAACACTGTGAGGATTTCTTCCTTAGTGGAAGAAGATCAAACTATGTTGATGTCGACGAAACAATTGAATGAACTCATGAAAGATGAAGCATTGGTTTTCTTGTTGATGGTGTCTCTTTCTGTGGAGAGTCCATCTGTTATTGCAAACATTCTGGTGGTGTGCGACTTTCCCGAAGTATTCCCGGATGAGATTCCTAGTGCACCTCCAGAAAGAGAAGTTGAATTTTCTGTGGATTTTGTCTCTGGTACCAGACCTACCTCTATGGCGCCATACAGGATGTCCGCATCTGAGTTAGCAGAATTGAAGAGCCAATTAGAATATTTGCTCGAGAAGAAGTTTGTTAGACCAAGTGTGTCACCATGGGGAGCTCCTGTGTTATTGGTGAAGAAGAAAGACACTAGCATGAGACTTTGTATTGATTATCGTCAGTTGAATAAGGTAACTATCAAGAATAAGTATCCATTTCCTAGAATTGATGATTTGATGGACCGGTTGGTTGGTGCTCGCATGTTTAGCAAGATTGATTTGAGATTGGGTTACCATCAAATAAGGGTGAAAGAAGAAGATGTTCAGAAAACTTCTTTCAGGACGAGGTATGGACATTACGAGTATTCGGTGATGCCTTTCGGTGTCACTAATGCACCGGGAGTATTCATGGAGTACATGAACCGTATTTTCCATCCTTACATGGATCATTTCGTGGTTGTTTTCATTGATGATATTCTGGTTTATTTTAAATCGTAAGAAGAACACGCAGAACATTTGCACATTGTGTTAGAAGTTCTGAAGGAGAATAAGCTTTATGCTAAGTTATCAAAGTGCGAGTTCTGGTTAGGTGAAGTGAGCTTTTTGGGGCATGTCATTTATGGTGATGGCATTGCAGTTGATCCTTCTAAAGTTGAAGCTATGTTAAGATGGGAAACTCCTAAGCCTGTTACCGAGATTAAAGTTTCTTGGGTTTGGCTGGTTACTACAGGAGGTTCATTGAAGGTTTTTCTAAGTTGGCACTTCCTTTGACAAAGTTAACTTGTAAGGGAGCTTCTTTTGTGTGGGATGTCAAGTGTGCAGAAAGTTTTGTCGAATTGAAGGAAAGGTTAACAACGGCGCTGATCTTGATTCTACCTAATCCGGAAGAACCGTTTGTTGTTTATTGTGATGCTTCTAAGATGGGTTTAGGTGGTGTGCTTATGCAAAACGACAAGGTAGTTGCTTATGCTTCTAGGCAATTGAAGATTCATGAGAAGAAGTATCCTACCCACGATTTGGAACTTGCGGCGGTTGTTTTTGTGCTTAAGATTTAGAGGCATTATCTTTATGGTTCTAGATTTGAAGTATTTAGTGACCATAAAAGCTTGAAATATTGTTTGATCAAAAAGAGCTTAATATGAGGCAAAGGTGGTGGCTTGAATTGTTGAAAGATTATGATTTCGGATTGAATTAACATCCAGGTAAAGCGATGGTGGCCGATGCTCTAAGTCGAAAGACTTTGCATATGTCACTTTTGATGGTGAAAGAGATGGAAATGATTGAACAATTTAGAGATATGAGTCTTGTGATAGAAGTGACGCTGAAGAGTGTTATCTTGGGAATGTTGAAGATGAATAAATATTTCCTTGATAGCATTAGGGAAGCTCAGAAGCTTGATGTGAAGCTTGTTGATTTGTTAGTTGGTATTGGACAAACTGAAAGTGAAGATTTCAAGTTGGATGCTCAGGGTGTTTTGAGGTTCTGAGATAGGATTTGTATTCCCGATGATGTTGATTTAAAGAGAATGATCTTGGAAGAAAGTCACAGAAGTAATTTGAGTATTCATCCCGGAGCGACAAAATGTATCAAGATTTAAGGAAACTATTTTGGTGGTCGGGCATGAAAAAGAGAGGCCCATTGTTTATGCTTGTTTGACTTGTCGAAGTCTAAAGTGGAGCATCAGAAACCTGCAGGGTTGATGCAACCGTTGGAGATCCCGGAATGGAAATGGGATATCATTTCTATGGATTTCGTAACGGGGTTACCGAATACACCAAGAGGACATGATGTGATTTGGGTGATTGTCAATAGGCTTACCAAGTCGACTCACTTTATTCCTATTAACATCACCTATCCCGTATCGAAGTTGGCGGAGATTTATACGCATGTGATTGTTAGATTACATGGTATTCCTTTGTGTATTGTTTCAGATAGAGATCCGAGGTTCACTTTTGAATTTTGGAAAAGCTTGCAAGAGGCTTTGGGTTCTAAGTTGAGGTTGAGTTCGGCTTATCATCCTCAAACTGATGGTCAGACGGAGAGGACGATTCAATCGTTGGAAGATTTGTTACGAGCATGTGTTCTTGAGCATGGTGGTTCATGGGATACATATCTTCCTTTGATTGAGTTCACTTACAATAATGCCATGCTAGTATTGGAATGGCACCGCTTGAGGCGCTTGTATGGTCGGAGGTGTAGAACTCCTTTGGTTGGCACGAGTCGGTGAAAGTGTGGTGCTTGGACCCGAATTGGTTAGAGAAACCATCGAGGCGGTGAAGATGATTAGAGAAAGATGAGAATTTCAAAGTAGACAAAAGAGTTATCATGATAAAAGGAGGAAAGACTTGGAATTTCAAGAGGGTGATCATGTGTTTTTGAGAGTTACTACTACAACCGGCGTTGGGCGAGCATTGAAGTCGAAGAAGCTAACTCCTCGCTTTATTTGTCCTTATCAAATTACTAGTAAAGTGGGAAAAGTGGCTTATAGGGTGGCGTTACCGCCAAATCTTTCGAATTTGTACGATGTTTTCCATGTGTCATAACTTCGGAAGTATGTTCCGGATCCTTCGCATGTGATTGACATGGATGATATTCAGGTTCGAGAAAATCTTACGGTGGAAACGATGCCTTTGAGGATTGAGGATCGTGAGATAAAGTCTCTTCGTGGCAAAGAGATTTCATTGGTCAAAGTTGTTTGGATAGGAGCAGCTGGTGAAAGCGCGACGTGGGATTTAGAAAGTAAGATGCGGGATTCCTATCCCGAGCTTTTCGAGTCAGGTAATTTCGAGGACGAAACATTTTAAGTGGGGGAGAGTTGTAATTCCCGTTTTATTTAATATTATATTATATTTATAATTTTGAATTACCGTTTGACGATTGTTTTGGCGACGAGAATGATTATATTAATCGATATATCTATTAATATATTTGGCGACGTTACGTTCGGTTTGGTTAAATATTATTCGGACCGATATTTAATTCCCCGGAATTATTTTAATTAATTGAATTAATGATATAATTAGATGTTATTAGTGTGTTAAGAATAGAGAAGGGTGTGGGGAGCAATTTGATAGAAATGGGTTTCTCACCCTTGGCTAGTAAGACAACTATCATATAAAAGCACTTTCTTCATTTTTCCAACATAACACCAAAAAACACAAAGTATAGAAGCTTAGGAGAAAAGTTGGGGTTTTGGTAGAAGAGCAAGAGAAGATCAAGAAGGAGACCAAGGTTGGGTTTGTAGAATCATCAAGAACAATCAAAGCTTGCAAGGTAAGGGGTTTGATTTCCATCTCATATAGTTAGGGTTTGATAGTTATAGTTTGGATTGGGGAAAATATTGATAGTTGATTTATAGGGTTTGGTTGGTTGATTTTTGAAATGGTTTAGAAAAGTTGGACTAGGAGTAGGGATTATGGGTGTGATGTTATTAGTATTGTAGTATATGAAGTTATAGAATGGAAATGGAAACATAAACTGTAACTGCTAGAAAACCTAAAACCAGAAAAAGAAGAAAAATTGTAAAAGAAAATATGCAGGGAAGAGGAAGAAGTGGGGTGGGGGAAACACAAAGGGGGAGGCGCCCACCTCCATGTGTGGGGCGACCGTCCCCCAATGTGAGGCACCCGCCTCCTTCCCATGAAGAAACAAGGAACGTGCGTCCCTGATGCCTAGGGGAAAACGAAAATTTTTCTGTAAACATAGTTTTTTCATTTGTGAATTGAAATTATTGAACGATCGATTACTTGTTTCTTGAATTGTTCACGTACATCATATAAGATTCATTTTGATTGTATACCTTGTGATTAATAACTTTTTTATGGTTTGAGCAATCTTGATTCGAGATAATTTCATTGAGCATGATTTGATTTAGGTAGTAGCTGCCCGGATTTTGCTACAAGGGTTTAGAACATACTTTGAATTATATTTTCCATGTTTCGAATGTGAATTGAATAATATGTTGAGTTTCTTTTGTTTTAGTTTCATTTGTGAATTGAAATTATTGAACGATCGATTACATGGTTCTTGAATTGTTCATGTGTATCATATAAGTTTGATTTTGATTGTATACCTTTTGAATACTAACTTGTTTATGGTTTGAGCAATCTTAATTTGAGATAATTTCATTGAGCATGATTTGATTTAGGTAGTTGTTGCCCGTATTTTGGTTTAGGGGTTTAGAACATAATTTGAATTCGATTTTGCATGTTTTGAATGTGAATTGAATAATAACTTAAGTTTCTTTGGATTTAGTTTCATTTGTGAATTAAAATTATTGAACGATCGATTACTTGGTTCTTGAATTGTTCATGTGCATCATATAAGTTTCATTTTGATTGTATACCTTGTAATTACTAACTTGTTAATGGTTTGAGCAATCTTAGTTCGAGATAATTTCATTGAGCATGATTTGATTTAGGTAGTTGTTGCCAATATTTTGGTTTAGGGGTTTAGAACATACTTTGAATTCGATTTTCCATGTGTTGAATTTGAATTGAATAATAACTTGAGTTTCTTTGGTTTTATTTTCATTTATGAATTGAAATTACTGAACGATCGATTACTTGGTTCTTGAATTGTTCATATGCATCATATAAGTTTCATTTTGATTGTATACCTTGTGATTACTAACTTGTTTAAAGTTTGAGCATTCTTGGTTCGAGATAATTTCATTGAGCATGATTTTGTTTAGGTTGTTGCTCCCCGAATTTTGGTACAGGGGTTTAGAACATACTTTGAATTTTATTTTCCATGTTTCGAATGTGAATTGAATAATAACTTGAATTTCTTTGGTTTTTGTTTCATTTGTGAATTGAAATTATTGAACGATCGATTACTTTGTTCTTGAATTGTTCATGTACATCATATAAGTTTCATTTTGATTGTATACCTTGTGATTACTAATTTGTTAAAGGTTTGAGCAATCTTGATTCGAGATAATTTCATTGAGCATGATTTGATTTAGGTAGTAGCTGCCCGAATTTTGCTACAGGGGTTTAGAACATACTTTGAATTATATTTTCCATGTTTCGAATGTGAATTGAATAATAAATTGAGTTTCTTTGGTTTTAGTTTCGATTGTGAATTGAAATTATTGAACGATCGATTACTTGGTTCTTGAATTGTTCAAGTACATCATTAAGTTTCATTTTGATTGTATACCTTGTGATTACTAACTTGTTTATGGTTTGAGAAATCTTAGTTCGAGATTACTTCATTGAGCATGATTGTACATAGGTAGTTGCTGCTTGGATTTTGGTACAGGGGTTTAGAACATACTTTGAATTCGATTTTTCATGTTTCAAATGTGAATTGAATAACAACTTGAGTTTCTCTTGTTTTAGTTTCATTTATGAATTGAAATTATTGAATGGTCGATTACTTCGTTCTTGAATTGTTCATGTGCATCATATAAGTTTCATTTTGATTGTATACCTTGTGATTACTAACTTATTTATTGTTTGATCAATCTTAGTTCGAGATAATTTCATTGAGCATGATTTAATTTAGGTAGTTGTTTCCCAGATTTTTCTTTAGGGGTTTAGAACATACTTTGAATTTGATTTTGCATGTTTCTAATGTGAGTTGAATAATAACTTAAGTTTCTTTGGTGTTAGTTTCATTTGTGAATTGAAATTATTGAACGATTGATTACTTGGTTCTTGAATTGTTCATGTACATCATATAAGTTTCATTTTGATTATATACCTTGTGATTACTAATTTGTTAAAGGTTTGAGCAATCTTGATTCGAGATAATTTCATTGAGCATGATTTGATTTAGGTAGTTGCTGCCCGGATTTTGGTACAGGGGTTTAGAACATACTTTGAATTATGTTTTCCATGTTTCGAATGTGAATTGAATAATCAATTGAGTTTCATTGGTTTTAGTTTAATTTGTGAATTGAAATTATTGAACGATTGATTACTTGGTTCTTGTATTGTTCATGTACATCATATAAGTTTCTTTTTGATTGTATACCATGTGATTACATACTTGTTTATGGTTTGAGCAAACTTAGTTCGAGATAATTTCATTGAGCATGATTTGATTTAGGTAGTTGCTGCCCAGATTTTGGTACAGGGGTTTAGAACATACTTTGAATTATATTTTCCATGTTTCGAATGTGAATTGAATAATAAATTTAGTTTCATTGGTTTTAGTTTAATTTGTGAATTGAAATTATTGAACGATCGATTACTTGGTTCTTGAATTGTTCATGTACATCATATAAGTTTCTTTTTGATTGTATACCTTGTGATTACTAACTTGTTTATGGTTTGAGCAAACTTAGTTCGAGATAATTTCATTGAGCATGATTTGATTTAGGTAGTTGTTGCCCGGATTTTGGTTTAGGGGTTTAGAACATAATTTGAATTCGATTTTGCATGTTTTGAATGTGAATTGAATAATAACTTAAGTTTCTTTGGATTTAGTTTCAATTGTGAATTAAAATTATTGAACGATCGATTACATGGTTTTTGAATTGTTCATGTGTATCATATAAGTTTCATTTTGATTGTATACCTTGTAATTACTAACTTGTTAATGGTTTGAGCAATCTTAGTTCGAGATAATTTCATTGAGCATGATTTGATTCAGGTAGTTGTTGCCAATATTTTGGTTTAGGGGTTTAGAACATACTTTGAATTCAATTTTCCATGTGTTAAATTTGAATTGCATAATAACTTGAGTTTCTTTGGTTTTAGTTTCATTTATGAATTGAAATTATTGAACGATTGATTACTTGGTTCTTGAATTGATCATATGCATCATATAAGTTTCATTTTGAGTGTATACCTTGTGATTACTAACTTGTTTAATGTTTGAGCAATCTTAGTTCGAGATAATTTCATTGGGAATGATTTTATTTAGGTTGTTGCTCTCCGAATTTTGGTACAGGGGTTTAGAACATACTTTGAATTATATTTTCCAAGTTTCGAATGTGAATTGAATAATAACTTGAGTTTCTTTGGTTTTTGTTTCATTTGTGAATTGAAATTATTGAACGATCGATTACTTGGTTCTTGAATTGTTCATGTGTATCATATAAGTTTCATTTTGATTGTATACCTTGTGATTACTAATTTGTTAAAGGTTTGAGAAATCTTGATTCGAGATAATTTCATTGAGCATGATTTGATTTAGGTAGTAGCTGCCCGGATTTTGGTACAGGGGTTTAGAACATACTTTGAATTATATTTTCCATGTTTCGAATGTGAATTGAATAATAAATTGAGTTTCTTTGGTGTTAGCTTCGATTGTGAATTTAAATTATTGAACGATCGATTACTTGGTTCTTGAATTGTTCAAGTACATCATTAAGTTTCATTTTTATTGTATACCTTGTGATTACTAACTTGTTTATGGTTTGAGCAATCTTAGTTCGAGATAATTTCATTGAGCATGATTTTACATAGGTATATGCTGCCTGGATTTTGGTACAGGGGTTTAGAACATAAGTTGAATTCGATTTTTCATGTTTCAAATGTGAATTGAATAACAACTTGAGTTTCTCTGGTTTTAGTTTCATTTATGAATTGAAATTATTGAATGGTCGATTACTTGGTTCTTGAATTGTTCATGTGCATCATATAAGTTTCATTTTGATTGTATACCTTGTGATTACTAACTTGTTTATGGTTTGATCAATCTTAGTTCGAAATAATTTCATTGAGCATGATTTGATTTAGGTAGTTGTTTCCTAGATTTTGCTTTAGGGGTTTAGACATACTTTGAATTTGATTTTGCATGTTTCTAATGTGAATTGAATAATAACTTAAGTTTCTTTGGTGTTAGTTTCATTTGTGAATTGAAATTATTGAACGATTGATGACTTGGTTCTTGATTGTTCATGTACATCATATAAGTTTCATTTTGATTGTATACCTTGTGATTACTAATTTGTTAAAGGTTTGAGCAATCTTGATTCGAGATAATTTCATTGAGCATGATTTGATTTAGGTAGTTGCTGCCTGATTTTGCAGGGGTTTAGAACATACTTTGAATTATATTTTCCATGTTTCGAATGTGAATTGAATAATAAATTTAGTTTCATTGGTTTTAGTTTAATTTGTGAATTGAAATTATTGAACGATCGATTACTTGGTTCTTGAATTGTTCATGTACATCATATAAGTTTCTTTTTGATTGTATACCTTGTGATTACTAACTTGTTTATGGTTTGAGCAAACTTAGTTAGAGATAATTTCATTGAGCATGATTTGATTTAGGTAGTTGTTGCCCGGATTTTGGTTTAGGGGTTTAGAACATAATTTGAATTCGATTTTGCATGTTTTGAATGTGAATTGAATAATAACTTAAGTTTCTTTGGATTTAGTTTCAATTGTGAATTAAAATTATTGAACGATCGATTACATGGTTTTTGAATTGTTCATGTGTATCATATAAGTTTCATTTTGATTGTATACCTTGTAATTACTAACTTGTTAATGGTTTGAGCAATCTTAGTTCGAGATAATTTCATTGAGCATGATTTGATTCAGGTAGTTGTTGCCAATATTTTGGTTTAGGGGTTTAGAACATACTTTGAATTCGATTTTCCATGTGTTGAATTTGAATTGAAGAATAACTTGAGTTTCTTTGGTTTTAGTTTCATTTATGAAGTGAAATTATTGAACGATCGATTACTCGGTTCTTAAATTTTTCATATGCATCATATAAGTCTCATTATGATTGTATACCTTGTGATTACTAACTTGTTTAATGTTTGAGCAATCTTAGTTCGAGATAATTTCATTGGGCATGATTTTATTTAGGTTGTTGCTCCCCGAATTTTGGTACAGGGGTTTAGAACCTACTTTGAATTATATTTTCCATGTTTCGAATGTGAATTGAATAATAAATTTAGTTTCATTGGTTTTAGTTTAATTTGTGAATTGAAATTATTGAACGATCGATTACTTGGTTCTTGAATTGTTCACGTACATCATATAAGTTCCATTTTGATTGTATACCTTGTGATTAATAACTTTTTTATGGTTTGAGCAATCTTGATTCGAGATAATTTCATTGAGCATGATTTGATTTAGGTAGTTGCTGCCCAGATTTTGGTACAGGGGTTTAGAACATACTTTGAATTATATTTTCCATGTTTCGAATGTGAATTGAATAATAAATTGAGTTTCTTTGGTGTTAGCTTCGATTGTGAATTTAAATTATTGAACGATCGATTACTTGGTTCTTGAATTGTTCAAGTACATCATTAAGTTTCATTTTTATTGTATACCTTGTGATTACTAACTTGTTTATGGTTTGAGCAATCTTAGTTCGAGATAATTTCATTGAGCATGATTTTACATAGGTATATGCTGCTCGGATTTTGGTAGGGGTTTAGAACATAAGTTGAATTCGATTTTCATGTTTCAAATGTGAATTGAATAACAACTTGAGTTTCTCGGTTTTAGTTTCATTTATGAATTGAAATTATTGAATGGTCGATTACTTGGTTCTTGAATTGTTCATGTGCATCATATAAGTTTCATTTTGATTGTATACCTTGTGATTACTAACTTGTTTATGGTTTGATCAATCTTAGTTGAAATAATTTCATTGAGCATGATTTGATTTAGGTAGTTGTTTCTAGATTTTGCTTTAGGGTTTAGACATACTTTGAATTTGATTTTGCATGTTTCTAATGTGAATTGAATAATAACTTAAGTTTCTTTGGTGTTAGTTTCATTTGTGAATTGAAATTATTGAACGATTGATGACTTGGTTCTTGATTGTTCATGTACATCATATAAGTTTCATTTTGATTGTATACCTTGTGATTACTAATTTGTTAAAGGTTTGAGCAATCTTGATTCGAGATAATTTCATTGAGCATGATTTGATTTAGGTAGTTGCTGCCGATTTTGGCAGGGTTTAGAACATACTTTGAATTATATTTTCCATGTTTCGAATGTGAATTGAATAATAAATTTAGTTTCATTGGTTTTAGTTTAATTTGTGAATTGAAATTATTGAACGATCGATTACTTGGTTCTTGAATTGTTCATGTACATCATATAAGTTTCTTTTTGATTGTATACCTTGTGATTACTAACTTGTTTATGGTTTGAGCAAACTTAGTTCGAGATAATTTCATTGAGCATGATTTGATTTAGGTAGTTGTTGTCCGGATTTTGGTTTAGGGGTTTAGAACATAATTTGAATTCGATTTTGCATGTTTTGAATGTGAATTGAATAATAACTTAAGTTTCTTTGGATTTAGTTTTAATTGTGAATTAAAATTATTGAACGATCGATTACTTGGTTCTTGAATTGTTCATGTGTATCATATAAGTTTCATTTTTATTGTATACCTTGTAATTACTAACTTGTAAAAGGTTTGAGCAATCTTGATTCGAGATAATTTCATTGAGCATGATTTGATTTAGGTAGTTGCTGCCCAGATTTTGGTACAGGGGTTTAGAACATACTTTGAATTATATTTTCCATGTTTCGAATGTGAATTGAATAATAAATTGAGTTTCTTTGGTGTTAGCTTCGATTGTGAATTTAAATTATTGAACGATCGATTACTTGGTTCTTGAATTGTTCAAGTACATCATTAAGTTTCATTTTTATTGTATACCTTGTGATTACTAACTTGTTTATGGTTTGAGCAATCTTAGTTCGAGATAATTTCATTGAGCATGATTTTACATAGGTATATGCTGCCTGGATTTTGGTACAGGGGTTTAGAACATAAGTTGAATTCGATTTTTCATGTTTCAAATGTGAATTGAATAACAACTTGAGTTTCTCTGGTTTTAGTTTCATTTATGAATTGAAATTATTGAATGGTCGATTACTTGGTTCTTGAATTGTTCATGTGCATCATATAAGTTTCATTTTGATTGTATACCTTGTGATTACTAACTTGTTTATGGTTTGATCAATCTTAGTTCGAAATAATTTCATTGAGCATGATTTGATTTAGGTAGTTGTTTCCTAGATTTTGCTTTAGGGGTTTAGACATACTTTGAATTTGATTTTGCATGTTTCTAATGTGAATTGAATAATAACTTAAGTTTCTTTGGTGTTAGTTTCATTTGTGAATTGAAATTATTGAACGATTGATGACTTGGTTCTTGATTGTTCATGTACATCATATAAGTTTCATTTTGATTGTATACCTTGTGATTACTAATTTGTTAAAGGTTTGAGCAATCTTGATTCGAGATAATTTCATTGAGCATGATTTGATTTAGGTAGTTGCTGCCCAGATTTTGGTACAGGGGTTTAGAACATACTTTGAATTATATTTTCCATGTTTCGAATGTGAATTGAATAATAAATTTAGTTTCATTGGTTTTAGTTTAATTTGTGAATTGAAATTATTGAACGATCGATTACTTGGTTCTTGAATTGTTCATGTACATCATATAAGTTTCTTTTTGATTGTATACCTTGTGATTACTAACTTGTTTATGGTTTGAGCAAACTTAGTTCGAGATAATTTCATTGAGCATGATTTTATTTAGGTAGTTGCTGCCCAGATTTTGGTACAGGGTTTAGAATAATCTTTGAATTATCTTTTCCATATTTCGAATGTGAATTGAATAATAACTTATGTTTCTTTGGTTTTAGTTTCATTTGTGAATTGAAATTATTGAACAATCGATTACTTGGTTCTTGAATTGTTCATGTGCATCATATAAGTTTTATTTTTATTGTATACCTATTGCTTACCAACTTTTTTATGGTTTGATCAATCGTAGTTCAAGATAATTTCATTGAGCATGATTTGATTTAGGTAGTTATTTCCCGTATTTTTGTTTAGGGGTTTACAACATACTTCGAATTCGATTTTCCACGTTTCGAATTTGATTCGAATAATAACATGAGTTTCTTTGGTTGTAGTTTCATTTATGAATTGAAATTATTGAACGGTCGATTACTTGGTTCTTGAATGGTTCATGTGCATCATATAAGTTTCATCTTTATTGTATACCTTGTGATACTAACTTGTTTATGGTTTGATCAATCTTAGTTCAAGATAATTTCATTGAGCATGATCTGATTTAGGTAGTAGTTTCATGGGTTTTGGTTTAGGGGATTAGAACATACATTGAATTCGATTTTGCATGTTTCTAATGTGAATTGAATAATAACTTAAGTTTCTTTGGTTTTAGTTTCATTTTTGAATTGAAATTATTGAAAGATCGATTACTTGGTTCTTGAATTGTTCATTTGCATCATATAAGTTTCATTTTGATTGTATATCTTGTGATTATTAATTTGTTAAAGGTTTGAGCAATCTTTATTCGAGACAATTTCATTGAGCATGATTTTATTTAGGTAGTTGCTGCCCAGATCTTGGTACAGGGTTTAGAATAAACTTTGAATTATATTTTCCATCTTTCGAATGTGAATTGAATAATAAGTTGAGTTTCTTTTGTTTTAGTTTCATTTGTGAATTGAAATTATTGAACGGTCGATTACTTGGTTCTTGAATTGTTCATGTGTATCATATAAGTTTCATTTTGATTGTATACCTTGTGATTACTAATTTGTTAAAGGTTTGAGCAATCTTGATTCGAGATAATTTCATTGAGCATGATTTGATTTAGGTAGTAGCTGCCCGGATTTTGGTACAGGGGTTTAGAACATACTTTGCATTATATTTTCCATGTTTCGAATGTGAATTTAAATTATTGAACGATCGATTACTTGGTTCTTGAATTGTTCAAGTACATCATTAAGTTTCATTTTTATTGTATACCTTGTGATTACTAACTTATTTTTGGTTTGAGCAATCTTAGTTCGAGATAATTTCATTGAGCATGATTTTACATATGTATTTGCTGCCTGGATTTTGGTACAGGGGTTTACAACATACGTTGAATTCGATTTTTCATGTTTCAAATGTGAATTGAATAGCAACTTGAGTTTCTCTGGTTTTAGTTTCATTTATGAATTAAAATAATTGAATGGTCGATTACTTGGTTCTTGAATTGTTCATGTGCATCATATAAGTTTCATTTTGATTGTATACCTTGTGATTACTAACTTGTTTATGGTTTGATCAATCTTAGTTCGAGATAATTTCATTGAGCATGATTTGATTTAGGTGGTTGTTTCCCAGATTTTGCTTTAGGGGTTTAGACATACTTTGAATTTGATTTTGAGTGTTTCTAATGTGAATTGAATAATAACTTAAGTTTCTTTGGTGTTAGTTTCATTTGTGAATTGAAATTATTGAACGATTGATTACTTGGTTCTTGAATTGTTCATGTACATCATATAAGTTTCATTTTGATTGTATACCTTGTGATGACTAATTTGTTAATGGTTTGAGCAATCTTGATTCGAGATAATTTCATTGAGCATGATTTGATTTAGGTAGTTGCATCCCGAATTTTGGTACAGGGGTTTAGAACATACTTTGAATTATATTTTCCATGTTTCGAATGTGAATTGAATAATCAATTGAGTTTCATTGGTTTTAGTTTAATTTGTGAATTGAAATTATTGAACGATCGATTACTTGGTTCTTGAATTATTCATGTACATCATATAAGTTTCTTTTTGATTGTATACCTTGTGATTACTAACTTGTTTATGGTTTGAGCAAACTTAGTTCGAGATAATATCATTGAGCATGATTTTATTTAGGTAGTTACTGCCCAGATTTTGGTACAGGGTTTAGAATAAACTTTGAATTATATTTTCCATGTTTCGAATGTGAATTGAATAATAAGTTGAATTTCTTTTGTTTTAGTTTCATTTGTGAATTGAAATTATTGAACGATCGATTACTTGGTTCTTGAATAGTTCATGTGTATCATATAAGTTTCATTTTGATTGTATACCTTTTGAATAGTAACTTTTTTATGGTTTGAGCAATCTTAGCTTGAGATAATTTCATTGAGCATGATTTGATTTAGGTAGTTGTTGTCCGGATTTTGGTTTAGGGGTTTAAAACATAATTTGAATTCGATTTTGCATGTTTTGAATGTGAATTGAATAATACCTTAAGTTTCATTGGATTTAGTTTCATTTGTGAATTAAAATTATTGAACGATCGATTACTTGGTTCTTGAATTGTTCATGTGCATCATATAAGTTTCATTTTGATTGTATACCTTGTAATTACTAACTTGATAATGGTTTGAGCAATCTTAGTTCGAGATGATTTCATTGAGCATGATTTGATTTAGGTAGTTGTTGCCAATATTTTGGTTTAGGGGTTTAGAACATACTTTGAATTCGATTTTCCATGTGTTGAATTTGAATTGAAGAATAACTTGAGTTTCTTTGGTTTTAGTTTCATTTATGAAGTGAAATTATTGAACGATCGATTACTCGGTTCTTAAATTTTTCATATGCATCATATAAGTCTCATTATGATTGTATACCTTGTGATTACTAACTTGTTTAATGTTTGAGCAATCTTAGTTCGAGATAATTTCATTGGGCATGATTTTATTTAGGTTGTTGCTCCCCGAATTTTGGTACAGGGGTTTAGAACCTACTTTGAATTATATTTTCCATGTTTCGAATGTGAATTGAATAATAACTTGAGTTTCTTTGGTTTTTGTTTCATTTGTGAATTGAAATTATTGAACGATCGATTACTTGGTTCTTGAATTGTTCACGTACATCATATAAGTTCCATTTTGATTGTATACCTTGTGATTAATAACTTTTTTATGGTTTGAGCAATCTTGATTCGAGATAATTTCATTGAGCATGATTTGATTTAGGTAGTAGCTGCTCGGATTTTGCTACAGGGGTTTAGAACATACTTTGAATTATATTTTCCATGTTTCGAATGTGAATTGAGTAATAAATTGAGTTTCTTTGGTTTTAGTTTCGATTGTGAATTGAAATTATTGAACGATCGATTACTTGGTTCTTGAATTGTTCAAGTACATAATTAAGTTTCATTTTGATTGTATACCTTGTGATAACTAACTTGTTTATGGTTTGAGCAAACTTAGTTCGAGATAATTTCATTGAGCATGATTTTATTTAGGTAGTTGCTGCCCAGATTTTGGTACAGGGTTTAGAATAAACTTTGAATTATATTTTCCATGTTTCGAATGTGAATTGAATAATAAGTTGAGTTTCTTTTGTTTTAGTTTGATTTGTGAATTGAAATTATTGAATGATCGATTACTTGGTTCTTGAATTGTTCATGTGTATCATATAAGTTTCATTTTGATTGTATACCTTTTGAATACTAACTTGTTTAGGGTTTGAGCAATCTTAGTTTGAGATAATTTCATTGAGCATGATTTGATTTAGGTAGTTGTTGCCCGGATTTTGGTTTAGGGGTTTAGAACATAATTGGAATTCGATTTTGCATGTTTTGAATGTGAATTGAATAATAACTTAAGTTTCTTTGGATTTAGTTTCAATTGTGAATTAAAATTATTGAACGATCGATTACTTGGTTCTTGAATTGTTCATGTGTATCATATAAGTTTCATTTTGATTGTATACCTTGTAATTACTAACTTGTTAATGGTTTGAGGAATCTTAGTTCGAGATAATTTCATTGAGCATGATTTGATTCATGTAGTTGTTGCCAATATTTTGGTTTAGGGGTTTAGAACATACTTTGAATTCAATTTTCCATGTGTTAAATTTGAATTGCATAATAACTTGAGTTTCTTTGGTTTTAGTTTCATTTATGAATTGAAATTACTGAACGATCGATTACTTGGTTCTTGAATTGTTCATATGCATCATATAAGTTTCATTTTGATTGTATACCTTGTGATTACTAACTTGTTTAAAGTTTGAGCATTCTTGGTTCGAGATAATTTCATTGAGCATGATTTTGTTTAGGTTGTTGCTCCCCGAATTTTGGTACAGGGGTTTAGAACATACTTTGAATTTTATTTTCCATGTTTCGAATGTGAATTGAATAATAACTTGAATTTCTTTGGTTTTTGTTTCATTTGTGAATTGAAATTATTGAACGATCGATTACTTTGTTCTTGAATTGTTCATGTACATCATATAAGTTTCATTTTGATTGTATACCTTGTGATTACTAATTTGTTAAAGGTTTGAGCAATCTTGATTCGAGATAATTTCATTGAGCATGATTTGATTTAGGTAGTTGCTGCCCAGATTTTGGTACAGGGGTTTAGAACATACTTTGAATTATATTTTCCATGTTTCGAATGTGAATTGAATAATAAATTGAGTTTCTTTGGTGTTAGCTTCGATTGTGAATTTAAATTATTGAACGATCGATTACTTGGTTCTTGAATTGTTCAAGTACATCATTAAGTTTCATTTTTATTGTATACCTTGTGATTACTAAGTTGTTTATGGTTTGAGCAATCTTAGTTCGAGATAATTTCATTGAGCATGATTTTACATAGGTATTTGCTGCCTGGATTTTGGTACAGGGGTTTAGAACATACGTTGAATTCGATTTTTCATGTTTCAAATGTGAATTGAATAACAACTTGAGTTTCTCTGGTTTTAGTTTCATTTATGAATTGAATTTATTGAATGGTCGATTACTTGGTTCTTGAATTGTTCATGTGCATCATATAAGTTTCATTTTGATTGTATACCTTGTGATTACTAACTTGTTTATGGTTTGATCAATCTTAGTTCGAAATAATTTCATTGAGCATGATTTGATTTAGGTAGTTGTTTCCTAGATTTTGCTTTAGGGGTTTAGATATACTTTGAATTTGATTTTGCATGTTTCTAATGTGAATTGAATAATAACTAAAGTTTCTTTGGTGTTAGTTTCATTTGTGAATTGAAATTATTGAACGATTGATTACTTGGTTCTTGATTGTTCATGTACATCATATAATTTTCATTTTGATTGTATACCTTGTGATTACTAATTTGTTAATGGTTTGAGCAATCTTGATTCGAGATAATTTCATTGAGCATGATTTGATTTAGGTAGTTGCTGCCCAGATTTTGGTACAGGGGTTTAGAACATACTTTGAATTATATTTTCCATGTTTCGAATGTGAATTGAATAATAAATTGAGTTTCATTGGTTTTAGTTTAATTTGTGAATTGAAATTATTGAACGATCGATTACTTGGTTCTTGAATTGTTCATGTACATCATATAAGTTTCTTTTTGATTGTACACCTTGTGATTACTAACTTGTTTATGGTTTGAGCAAACTTAGTTCGAGATAATTTCATTGAGCATGATTTTATTTAGGTAGTTGCTGCCCAGATTTTGGTACAGGGTTTAGAATAATCTTTGAAATATCTTTTCCATATTTCGAATGTGAATTGAATAATAACTTATGTTTCTTTGGTTTTAGTTTCATTTGTGAATTGAAATTGTTGAACAATCGATTACTTGGTTCTTGAAATGTTCATGTGCATCATATAAGTTTTATTTTTATTGTATACCTATTGCTTACCAACTTTTTTATGGTTTGATCAATCGTAGTTCAAGATAATTTCATTGAGCATGATTTGATTTAGGTAGTTATTTCCCGTATTTTTGTTTAGGGGTTTACAAAATACTTCGAATTCGATTTTCCACGTTTTGAATTTGATTCGAAAAATAACATGAGTTTCTTTGGTTGTAGTTTCATTTATGAATTTAAATTATTGAACGGTCGATTACTTGGTTCTTGAATGGTTCATGTGCATCATATAAGTTTCATATTTATTGTATACCTTGTGATACTAACTTGTTTATCGTTTGATCAATCTTAGTTCGAGATAATTTCATTGAGCATGATCTGATTTAGGTAGTTGTTTCGTGGTTTTTGGTTTAGGGGATTAGAACATACATTGAATTCGATTTTGCATGTTTCTAATGTGAATTGAATAATAACTTAAGTTTCTTTGGTTTTAGTTTCATTTTTGAATTGAAATTATTGAAAGATCGATTACTTGGTTCTTGAATTGTTCATTTGCATCATATAAGTTTCATTTTGATTGTATACCTTGTGATTATTAATTTGTTAAAGGTTTGAGCAATCTTTATTCGAGACAATTTCATTGAGCATGATTTTATTTAGGTAGTTGCTGCCCAGATTTTGGTACAGGGTTTAGAATAAACTTTGAATTATATTTTCCATGTTTCCAATGTGAATTGAATAATAAGTTGAGTTTCTTTTGTTTTAGTTTCATTTGTGAATTGAAATTATTGAACGATCGATTACTTGGTTCTTGAATTGTTCATGTGTATCATATAAGTTTCATTTTGATTGTATACCTTGTGATTACTAATTTGTTAAAGGTTTGAGCAATCTTGATTCGAGATAATTTCATTGAGCATGATTTGATTTAGGTAGTAGCTGCCCGGATTTTGGTACAGGGGTTTAGAACATACTTTGAATTATATTTTCCATGTTTCGAATGTGAATTGAATAATAAATTGAGTTTCTTTGGTGAATAGCAACTTGAGTTTCTCTGGTTTTAGTTTCATTTATGAATTGAAATAATTGAATGGTTGATTACTTGGTTCTTGAATCGTTCATGTGCATCATATAAGTTTCATTTTGATTGTATACCTTGTGATTACTAACTTGTTTATGGTTTGATCAATCTTAGTTCGAGATAATTTCATTGAGCATGAATTGATTTAGGTAGTTGTTTCCCAGATTTTGCTTTAGGGGTTTAGACATACTTTGGATTTGATTTTGAGTGTTTCTAATGTGAATTGAATAATAACTTAAGTTTCTTTGGTGTTAGTTTCATTTGTGAATTGAAATTATTGAACGATTGATTACTTGGTTCTTGAATTGTTCATGTACATTATATAAGTTTCATTTTCATTGTATACCTTGTGATTACTAATTTGTTAAAGGTTTGAGCAATCTTGATTTGAGATAATTTCATTGAGCATGATTTGATTTAGGTAGTTGCTGCCCAGATTTTGGTATAGGGGTTTAGAACATACTTTGAATTATATTTTTCATGTTTCGAATGTGAATTGAATAATAAATTAAGTTTCATTGGTTTTAGTTTAATTTGTGAATTGAAATCATTGAACGATTGATTACTTGGTTCTTGAATTGTTCATGTACATCATATAAGTTTCTTTTTGATTGTATACCTTGTGATTAATAACTTTTTTATGGTTTGAGCAATCTTGATTCGAGATAATTTCATTGAGCATGATTTTATTTAGGTAGTAGCTGCCCGGATTTTGGTACAGGGGTTTAGAACATACTTTGAATGATATTTTCCATGTTTCGAATGTGAATTGAATAATAAATTGAGTTTCTTTGGTGTTAGTTTCGATTGTGAATTTAAATTATTGAACGATCGATTACTTGGTTCTTGAATTGTTCAAGTACATCATTAAGTTTCATTTTGATTGTATACCTTGTGATTACTAACTTGTTTATGGTTTGAGCAATCTTAGTTTGAGATAATTTCATTGAGCATGATTTTACATAGGTATTTGCTGCCTGGATTTTGGTACAGGGGTTTACAACATACGTTGAATTCGATTTTTCATGTTTCAAATGTGAATGGAATAGCAACTTGAGTTTCTCTGGTTTTAGTTTCATTTATGAATTGAAATTATTGAACGTTCGATTACTTGGTTCTTGAATGGTTCATGTGCATCATATAAGTTTCATCTTGATTGTATACCTTGTGATGCTAACTTGTTTATGGTTTGATCAATCTTAGTTCGAGATAATTTCATTGAGCATGATCTGATTTAGGTAGTTGTTTCCTGGGTTTTGGTTTAGGGGATTAGAACATACTTTGAATTCGATTTTGCATGTTTCTAATGTGAATTGAATAATAACTTAAGATTCTTTGGTTTTAGTTTCATTTGTGAATTGAAATTATTGAAAGATCGATTACTTGGTTCTTGAATTGTTCATTTGCATCATCTAAGTTTCATTTTGATTGTATACCTTGTGATTATTAATTTGTTAAAGGTTTAAGCAATCTTTATTCGAGACAATTTCATTGAGCATGATTTGATTTAGGTAGCTGCTGCCCGGATTTTGGTACAGCGGTTTAGAACATACTTTGAATTATATTTTCCATGTTTAGAATGTGAATTGAATAATAAATTGTGTTTCTTTGGTTTTAGTTTCATTTGTGAATTGAAATTATTGAACGATCGATTACTTGGTTCTTGAATTGTTCACGTACATCATATAAGTTTCATTTTGATTGTATACTTTGTGATTACTAACTTGTTTATGGTTTGAGCAATCTTAGTTCGAGATAATTTCATTGAGCATGATTTGATTTAGGTAGTCGTTGCCCAGATTTGGTTACACGGGTTTAGAACACACTTTGAATTATATTTTCCACGTTTCTAATATGAATTGAATAATAACTTGAGTTTCTTTGATTTTCGTTTCATTTGTGAATTGAAATTATTGAACGATCGATTACTTGGTTCTTGAATTGTTTTTGTGCATCATATAAGTTTCATTTTGATTGTATACCTTGTGATTACTAACCTTTTTAATGTTTGAGCAATCTTAGTTCGAGATAATTTCATTGAGCATGATTTTATTTAGGTAGTTGCTCCCCGAATTTTGGTACAGGGGTTTAGAATATACTTTGAATTATTTTCCATGTTTCGAATGTGAATTGAATATCAAATTGAGTTTATTTGGTTTTAGTTTCGATTGTGAATTGAAATTATTGAACATTGGATTACTTGGTTCTTGGATTTTTCATGTACATCATATAAGTTTGATTTTTATTGTATACCTTGTGGTTACTAATTTGTTAAAGGTTTGAGCAATCTTAATTCGAGATAATTTCATTGAGCATGATTTGATTTAGGTAGCTGCTGCCCGGATTTTGGTACAATGGTTTAGAACATACTTTGAATTATATTTTCCATGTTTCGAATGTGAATTGAACAATAAATTAAGTTTCTTTGGTTTTAGTTTCATTTGTGAATTTAAATTATTGAACGATCGATTACTTGGTTCTTGAATTGTTCTCGTAAATTATATAAGTTTAATTTTGATTGTATAACTTGTGATTACTAACTTGATTATGGTTGAGAAATCTTAGTTCGAGATAATTTCATTAAGCATGATTTGATTTAGGTAGTTCTGCGGATTTTGGCATGCGAAGAACATACTTTGAATTCGATTTTCCATGTTTCAAATGTGAATAGAATAACAACTTGAGTTTCTTTGGTTTTAGTTTCATTTATGAATTGAAATTATTCTACGGTCGATTACTTGGTTCTTGAATTGTTCATGTGCATCATATAAGTTTCATTTTGATTGTATACCTTGTGATTACTAACTTGTTTATGGTTTGATCAAACTTAGTTCGAGATTATTTCATTGAGCATGATTTTATTTAGGTAGTTGTTTTCCAGATTTTGCTTTAGGGTTTAGAACATACTTTGAATTCGATTTTGCATGTTTCTAATGTGAATTGAATAATAACTTAAGTTTCTTTGGTTTTAGTTTCAATTGTGAATTGAAATTATTGAACGATCGATTACTTGGTTCTTGAATTGTTTATGTGCATCATATAAGTTTCATTTTGATTGTATACCTTGTGATTACTAACTTGTTTAAAGTTTGAGCATTCTTGGTTCGAGATAATTTCATTGAGCATGATTTTGTTTAGGTTGTTGCTCCCCGAATTTTGGTACAGGGGTTTAGAACATACTTTGAATTTTATTTTCCATGTTTCGAATGTGAATTGAATAATAACTTGAATTTCTTTGGTTTTTGTTTCATTTGTGAATTGAAATTATTGAACGATCGATTACTTTGTTCTTGAATTGTTCATGTACATCATATAAGTTTCATTTTGATTGTATACCTTCTGATTAATAACTTATTTATGGTTTGAGCAATCTTGATTCGAGATAATTTCATTAAGCATGATTTGATTTAGGTAGTTGCTGCCCTGATTTTGGTACAGGGGTTTAGAATATACTTTGAATTAGATTTTCCATGTTTCGAATGTGAATTGAATAATAATGAGTTTCTTTGGTTTTTGTTTCGTTTTTTAATTGAAATTATTGGACGATCGATTACTTGGTTCTTGAATTGTTCATGTACATCATATCAGTTTGATTTTGATTGTATACCTTGTGAGTAATAACATGTTTATGTTTTGAGCAATATTGATTTGAGATAATTTCATTGAGCATGATTTAATTTAGGTAGTTGCTTCCCGGATTTTTGTACAGGGGTTTAGAACATACTTTTAATTATATTTTCCATGTTTCTAATATGAATTAAATAATAAATTGAGTTTCTTTGGTTTTAGTTTCGTTTGTGAATTGAAATTATTGAACGATCGATTACTTGGTTCTTGAATTGTTCATGTGCATCATATAAGTTTCATTTTGATTGTATACCTTGTGATTACTAACTTGTTTAATGTTTGAGCAATCTTGGTTCGAGATAATTTAATTGAGCATGATTTTGTTTAGGTACTTGCTCCCTGAATTTTGGTACAGGAGTTTAGAACATACTTTGAATTATATTTTCCATATTTCGAATGTGAATTGAATAATAACTTGAGTTTCTTTGGTTTTTGTTTCATTTGTTAATTGAAATTATTGAACGATCGATTACTTGGTTCTTGAATTGTTCATGTACATCATATATGTTTCATTTTGATTGTATACCTTGTGCTAATAACTTGCTTATGGTTTGAGTAATCTTGATTCGAGATAATTTCATTGAGCATGATTTGATTTAGGTAGTTGCTGCCCAGATTTTGGTATAGGGGTTTAGAATATACTTTGAATTATATTTTCCATGTTTCGAATGTGAATTGAATAATAACTTGAGTTTCTTTGGTTTTTGTTTCATTTGTTAATTGAAATTATTGAATGATCGATTACTTGGTTCTTGAATTGTTCATGTATATAAGTTTCATTTTGATTGTATACCTTGTGATTAATAACTTGTTTATGGTTTGAGCAATCTTGATTCGAGATAATTTCATCGAGTATGATTTGATTTAGGTAGTTGCTGCCGGATTTTGGTGGGGTTTAGAACATACTTTCAATTAGATTTTCTATGTTTAATTTGAAGTGAATATTAACTTGAGTTTCTTTTATTTTGTTTCATTTGAATTGAAATTATTGAACGAACGATTACATGGTTCTTGAATTGTTCTTGTACATGATATCAGTTTCATTTTGATTGTATACCTTGTGATTAATAACATGTTTATGGTTTGAGCAATCTTGATTCGAGATAATTTCATTGAGCATGATTTAATTTAGGTAGTTGCTCCCCGGATTTTTGTACAGGGGTTTAGAACATACTTTTAATTATATTTTCCATGTTTCTAATATGAATTAAATAATAGATTGAGTTTCTTTGGTTTTAGTTTCATTTATGAATTAAAATTGTTGAACGATCGATTACTTGGTTCTTGAATTATTCATGTGCATCATATAAGTTTCATTTTGATTGTATACCTTGTGATTACTAACTTGTTTATGGTTTAAGCAATGTTGGTTCGAGATAATTTCATTGAGCATGATTTAATTTAGGTAGTTGCTGCCCGGATTTTGGTACAGGGTTTAGAACATATTTTGAATTAGATTTCCATATTTTGAATGTGAATTGAATAATAACTTGAGTTTCTTTGGTTTTTGTTTCATTTGTGAATTGAAATTATTGAACGATCGATTACTTGGTTCTTGAATTGTTCACGTACATCATATAAGTTTCATTTTGATTGTATACTTTGTGATTACTAACTTGTTTATGGTTTGAGCAATCTTAGTTCGAGATAATTTCATTGAGCATGATTTGATTTAGGTAGTCGTTGCCCAGATTTTGTTACACGGGTTTAGAACACACTTTGAATTATATTTTCCACGTTTCTAATATGAATTGAATAATAACTTGAGTTTCTTTGATTTTCGTTTCATTTGTGAATTGAAATTATTGAACGATCGATTACTTGGTTCTTGAATTGTTTTTGTGCATCATATAAGTTTCATTTTGATTGTATACCTTGTGATTACTAACCTTTTTAATGTTTGAGCAATCTTAGTTCGAGATAATTTCATTGAGCATGATTTTATTTAGGTAGTTGCTCCCCGAATTTTGGTACAGGGGTTTAGAATATACTTTGAATTATTTTCCATGTTTCGAATGTGAATTGAATATCAAATTGAGTTTATTTGGTTTTAGTTTCGATTGTGAATTGAAATTATTGAACATTGGATTACTTGGTTCTTGGATTTTTCATGTACATCATATAAGTTTGATTTTTATTGTATACCTTGTGGTTACTAATTTGTTAAAGGTTTGAGCAATCTTAATTCGAGATAATTTCATTGAGCATGATTTGATTTAGGTAGCTGCTGCCCGGATTTTGGTACAAGGGTTTAGAACATACTTTGAATTATATTTTCCATGTTTCGAATGTGAATTGAACAATAAATTAAGTTTCTTTGGTTTTAGTTTCATTTGTGAATTTAAATTATTGAACAATCGATTACTTGGTTCTTGAATTGTTCTCGTAAATTATATAAGTTTAATTTTGATTGTATAACTTGTGATTACTAACTTGATTATGGTTGAGAAATCTTAGTTCGAGATAATTTCATTAAGCATGATTTGATTTAGGTAGTTGCTGCCCTGATTTTGGTACAGGGGTTTAGAATATACTTTGAATTAGATTTTCCATGTTTCGAATGTGAATTGAATAATAATGAGTTTCTTTGGTTTTTGTTTCGTTTTTTAATTGAAATTATTGGACGATCGATTACTTGGTTCTTGAATTGTTCATGTACATCATATCAGTTTGATTTTGATTGTATACCTTGTGAGTAATAACATGTTTATGTTTTGAGCAATATTGATTTGAGATAATTTCATTGAGCATGATTTAATTTAGGTAGTTGCTTCCCGGATTTTTGTACAGGGGTTTAGAACATACTTTTAATTATATTTTCCATGTTTCTAATATGAATTAAATAATAAATTGAGTTTCTTTGGTTTTAGTTTCGTTTGTGAATTGAAATTATTGAACGATCGATTACTTGGTTCTTGAATTGTTCACGTACATCATATAAGTTCCATTTTGATTGTATACCTTGTGATTAATAACTTTTTTATGGTTTGAGCAATCTTGATTCGAGATAATTTCATTGAGCATGATTTGATTTAGGTAGTTGCTGCCCAGATTTTGGTACAGGGGTTTAGAACATACTTTGAATTATATTTTCCATGTTTCGAATGTGAATTGAATAATAAATGAGTTTCTTTGGTTTTAGTTTCATTTGTGTGTTGAAATTATTGAACGATCGACTACTTGGTCTTTGAATTGTTCATGTACAACATTTAACATTCATTTTGATTGTATACCTTGTGATTACTAACTTGTTTATGATGATTTGAGAAATCTTAGTTCGAGATAATTTCATTGAGCATGATTTGATATAGGTAGTTGTTGCACAGATATTGGTACAGGGGTTTAGAACATACTTTGAATTATATTTCCATGTTTCAAATGTGAATTGAATAATAACTTGAGTTTCTTTGGTTTTAGTTTCATTTGTGAATTGAAATTATGGAACGATCGATTATTTGGTTCTTGAATTGCTTATGTGCATCATATAAGTTTCATTTTGATTGTATACCTTGTTATTACTTACTTGATAATGGTTTGAGCAATCTTAGTTCAAGATAATTTCATTGAGCATGATTTGATTTAGGTAGTTGTTGCCCATAGTTTTGTTTAGGGGTTTAGAACATACATTGAATTCGATTTTCCATGTTTTGAATGTGAATTGAATAATAACTTGAGTTTCTTTTGTTTTAGTTTCATTTATGAATTGACATTATTGAACGATCGAGTACTTGGTTCTTGAATTGTTTATGTGCATCATATAAGTTTCATTTTGATTGTATACCTTGTGATTACTAACTTGTTTAAAGTTTGAGCATTCTTGGTTCGAGATAATTTCATTGAGCATGATTTTGTTTAGGTTGTTGCTCCCCGAATTTTGGTACAGGGGTTTAGAACATACTTTGAATTTTATTTTCCATGTTTCGAATGTGAATTGAATAATAACTTGAATTTCTTTGGTTTTTGTTTCATTTGTGAATTGAAATTATTGAACGATCGATTACTTTGTTCTTGAATTGTTCATGTACATCATATAAGTTTCATTTTGATTGTATACCTTCTGATTAATAACTTATTTATGGTTTGAGCAATCTTGATTCGAGATAATTTCATTAAGCATGATTTGATTTAGGTAGTTGCTGCCTTGATTTTGGTACAGGGTTTAGAATATACTTTGAATTAGATTTTCCATGTTTCGAATGTGAATTGAATAATAATGAGTTTCTTTGGTTTTTGTTTCGTTTTTTAATTGAAATTATTGGACGATCGATTACTTGGTTCTTGAATTGTTCATGTACATCATATCAGTTTGATTTTGATTGTATACCTTGTGAGTAATAACATGTTTATGTTTTGAGCAATATTGATTTGAGATAATTTCATTGAGCATGATTTAATTTAGGTAGTTGCTTCCCGGATTTTTGTACAGGGGTTTAGAACATACTTTTAATTATATTTTCCATGTTTCTAATATGAATTAAATAATAAATTGAGTTTCTTTGGTTTTAGTTTCGTTTGTGAATTGAAATTATTGAACGATCGATTACTTGGTTCTTGAATTGTTCATGTGCATCATATAAGTTTCATTTTGATTGTATACCTTGTGATTACTAACTTGTTTAATGTTTGAGCAATCTTGGTTCGAGATAATTTAATTGAGCATGATTTTGTTTAGGTACTTGCTCCCTTAATTTTGGTACAGGAGTTTAGAACATACTTTGAATTATATTTTCCATATTTCGAATGTGAATTGAATAATAACTTGAGTTTCTTTGGTTTTTGTTTCATTTGTTAATTGAAATTATTGAACGATCGATTACTTGGTTCTTGAATTGTTCATGTACATCATATATGTTTCATTTTGATTGTATACCTTGTGCTAATAACTTGCTTATGGTTTGAGTAATCTTGATTCGAGATAATTTCATTGAGCATGATTTGATTTAGGTAGTTGCTGCCCAGATTTTGGTATAGGGGTTTAGAATATACTTTGAATTATATTTTCCATGTTTCGAATGTGAATTGAATAATAACTTGAGTTTCTTTGGTTTTTGTTTCATTTGTTAATTGAAATTATTGAATGATCGATTACTTGGTTCTTGAATTGTTCATGTACATCGTATAAGTTTCATTTTGATTGTATACCTTGTGATTAATAACTTGTTTATGGTTTGAGCAATCTTGATTCGAGATAATTTCATCGAGTATGATTTGATTTAGGTAGTTGCTGCCCGGATTTTGGTACAGGGGTTTAGAACATACTTTCAATTAGATTTTCTATGTTTCGAATTTGAAGTGAATATTAACTTGAGTTTCTTTTATTTTTGTTTCATTTCTGAATTGAAATTATTGAACGAACGATTACATGGTTCTTGAATTGTTCTTGTACATGATATCAGTTTCATTTTGATTGTATACCTTGTGATTAATAACATGTTTATGGTTTGAGCAATCTTGATTCGAGATAATTTCATTGAGCATGATTTAATTTAGGTAGTTGCTCCCCGGATTTTTGTACAGGGGTTTAGAACATACTTTTAATTATATTTTCCATGTTTCTAATATGAATTAAATAATAGATTGAGTTTCTTTGGTTTTAGTTTCATTTATGAATTAAAATTGTTGAACGATCGATTACTTGGTTCTTGAATTATTCATGTGCATCATATAAGTTTCATTTTGATTGTATACCTTGTGATTACTAACTTGTTTATGGTTTAAGCAATGTTGGTTCGAGATAATTTCATTGAGCATGATTTAATTTAGGTAGTTGCTGCCCGGATTTTGGTACAGGGTTTAGAACATATTTTGAATTAGATTTCCATATTTTGAATGTGAATTGAATAATAACTTGAGTTTCTTTGGTTTTTGTTTCATTTGTGAATTGAAATTATTGAACGATCGATTACTTGGTTCTTGAATTGTTCATTTGCATCATATAAGTTTCATTTTGATTGTATACCTTGTGATGACTAATTTGTTAATGGTTTGAGCAATCTTGGTTCGAGATAATTTCGTTGAACATGATTTAATTTAGTTAGTTGCGGCCCAGATTTTGGTACAGGGTTTAGAACATACTTTGAATTATATTTTCCATGTTTCGAATGTGAATTGAATAATAAATGAGTTTCTTTGGTTTTAGTTTCATTTGTGTGTTGAAATTATTGAACGATCGACTACTTGGTCTTTGAATTGTTCATGTACAACATTTAACATTCATTTTGATTGTATACCTTGTGATTACTAACTTGTTTATGATGATTTGAGAAATCTTAGTTCGAGATAATTTCATTGAGCATGATTTGATATAGGTAGTTGTTGCACAGATATTGGTACAGGGGTTTAGAACATACTTTGAATTATATTTCCATGTTTCAAATGTGAATTGAATAATAACTTGAGTTTCTTTGGTTTTAGTTTCATTTGTGAATTGAAATTATGGAACGATCGATTATTTGGTTCTTGAATTGCTTATGTGCATCATATAAGTTTCATTTTGATTGTATACCTTGTTATTACTTACTTGATAATGGTTTGAGCAATCTTAGTTCAAGATAATTTCATTGAGCATGATTTGATTTAGGTAGTTGTTGCCCATAGTTTTGTTTAGGGGTTTAGAACATACATTGAATTCGATTTTCCATGTTTTGAATGTGAATTGAATAATAACTTGAGTTTCTTTTGTTTTAGTTTCATTTATGAATTGACATTATTGAACGATCGAGTACTTGGTTCTTGAATTGTTTATGTGCATCATATAAGTTTCATTTTGATTGTATACCTTGTGATTACTAACTTGTTTATGGTTTAGACAATGTTAGTTCGAGCTAATTTCATTGAGCATGATTTGATTTAGGTAGTTGTTGCCCAGATTTTTGTAGAGGGTTACAAACTTTGAATTATGTTTTCCATATTTCGAATATGAATTAAATAATAAATTGAGTTTCTTTGGTTTTAGTTTCATTTGTGAATTGAAATTATTGAACGATCGACTACTTGGTTCTTGAATTGTTCATGTACATCATATAAGTTTCATTTTGATTGTATACCTTATGATTACTAATTTGTTAATGGTTTGAGCAATATTAGTTCAAGATAATTTCATTAAGCATGATTTGATTTAGGTAGTTGTTGCCCATATTTTGGTGTAGGGGTTTAGAACATACTTTGAATTCGATTTTCCGTGTTTTGAGTTTGAATTGAATAATAAATTGAAATTATTGAACGATCGATTACTTGGTTCTTGAATTGTTCATGTGCATCATATAAGTTTCATTTTGATTGTATACCTTGTGATTACTAACATGTTTACGGTTTAAGCTGTCTTGGTTTGAGATAATTTCACTGAGCATGATTTAATTTAGGTAGTTGTTGTCCAGATTTTGGTACAGGGTTTAGAACATACCAAAGAACAACCCAAAGACAAAATCTGCTAGCAATAAAGAACTGCAGGCAAGGTTGGATGCATTAGGTGCTTAAGTTCTTTAGTTGAGGAAGGAAAAAGCAAGACAGTACCAATCAGAAAGGGAAGCTTCGAGTGTTAAAGAAACTAGTGACATAGCTAGTGTCAATTGTGTTGTTAAACCAAGTATTCCCGAGGTACTTTCATATATTATTATGAAATTAAATTAGTGTAATTTATTTAACTGACATATATACACATTAACAATGTCATATTTATTATTGATTTTAGGGCATTTCACCTTGTCAACTCTTGTTAGAGACACCAACTTATCGCATGGTTGGCAAGGGACAAGTCCATAACACTCTAGGAGAAGTACTTCATCATAAACCGCTCCCTTCTAGATATTTGAATGTGTCAATTGATATTGCTTTAGAGGAAGGTGCGTTATTATCAATCCCAGATGAAGTTTCAGATGCAACATTGGTGGGAGAGGCAATAGGAGCGTTTGTTGCATGGCCGTCAAGACCCGTTCGCATAGATGATGAGGTATAATTAAAACCGTCATGAACCTTTTAGTACTCCAATTTTTTACGTTCGTTTAACTTACATTTTTTTACATGGTAATGTTAGACTCCTACAAAACCCAAACCAAAAGATAAAGGGATTACGCGGCCAATGGAGTCAGTGGCATCAAAAAAACAGGTACAACACAGTTATATGATATTTATGCTTAGATAATGTTAATTTGTCATCCTATACTTGACCACTCTAATTTTATGATATACCAATACAATTGATTTGCAAAAGACCTTAGGAGTCAAATTACGCAACCTTGTTGTAGTATGCTTTCAAGAGAAACCTGGCTTCAATTAGGTCTTTCGAGGGTTGTAACGTGGTCTGGTTCACGGTTTAAGAAATAAAGGATAAAGGCTCAAAATTTATTTGTACCCAACCCAATCTTCGTGATGTTCTTCAGTCCTACGCCGCTTAAACTCAGATTGCATTTAGGTTCCAATAGATTTTGGACTTTACACGATAGGAATGATGATGGCTCGTGTTGATATATTCTTGAGATAATACTTCTTTTTTGCAACATTTTGTGTTGAGGACTTTTGTCAACTCTTGTTTGAATTTCGTCATCCCTAACTTTTGCCCTCGAACTGCTCCGCTTTAGATTACGTAAGCGGATGCCCTAATTTTTATATATATTTTTGGAAAGACAGTGACTTCTTGACTTTTATGATTACGGAGAACCATCATCATCACTTTTACTTGTATGACATCTTCGACACTTATTTGATGTGTGAAGGAAAGTTGATTGAATACATCCTTTATAGAAAGGCTCCTTGAATGAATGCACATCCGAATTAAACTGAGAAATACCCTGCCCCAGGTTAAAAATTATGGGTTTTTTCGTATAGAAAGAGGCTCCAACTTCTAGGCTCAAGGTTGACAAGGGACTAACTTCCTTATTTCTCCAGTTTGGGAATTGAAACAATGCTCAGATATCATCAAGAAAGTTTTATTCGAAAGCATACCAACAACAATTATGGGTATCTTGTTTTTATCATCCTCCCTCCAATCTTTGCAAAAACAAAAGTTTGGTAAAGAAATTAAACGAGGAAACTATATATTTGAAAAGAAAGCAGCAAACAAATATTATTTGAATCAAAAGAGTGCAATGCTCATTTCATTAAAATTAACTTGAAATTACAAATGGATTTGAAAGCAATAATTTAACATAAACTAGGAAAATGCAAATGAAAGAAACATGGCCTAGTGACTAATCCATAAGGATGAGTCATCTGTCTCAAACACGGCTTTAGGAGGTGACTTGGGATATTCTGACCGCCTTCCACTTTTTCCGGCAACGGATTATTGATAACATTTGGTGGAGGATCTCCAAATTTATCTCCTTGCTTCTACTCTTGAACCCTAGCCTTCAACGCAGCGCTCCAAATCGTGACCAGCCCCGATGGAATTCGCAATGAAGATCGACTGAACCGGGAGAGGATCCGAGGAGTTAGAGATCTAGTTGTGATTAGACCTAGTTCAACCAAATGAGGATACAATTCAGTGTAAGTTATTGGGATAGGTTCAAATTGACCCCTACTTGCATTACAGCTTCGATTTTGTCCAACACTTGGCGTTGAGGAACTGGATTGGTTGAACCTTGATTGCAGGAGTGACAGATCTACTTGTGGTTGGTCATAGTATTGAGGCCTCAGGTCCTCCTCTTTCAATTCGACAGATTAGTTTCACCTTCCTTCTTATGGAAGTTTCCAAAAGATCTCTTGGCACCACCGAGGTTCACCACAATGACACTTTTCCTCTTTAATTCCTCTTCTAGCCTTTGGCCAATAGTTACTAAATGAGCGGGAGGACACACTACCAATCATTTTCTCCCAATAGAAAGGAGACAAAGTATCCATAAACAAACCAGGAGCTCCTTCTCGGATAAAGGTGGTTCAACTTGTGAGGCCAACTCTCCACCGCTGAGCGTATTCCTTAAAGATTCCTTATCATTCGAGACATGTTTTGCAATTGACGGCGATCAGAGCCATGTCAAGATTGTAGTGGTATTGTTTCATGAAAGCATTAATCGATCCTGAAGCATTGAATATGGTCTTTCTCAAGTCCCATATACCATTTCAATGAAGCTCCACTCAAGTCGTCTTGAAACATGGATAAGAAGCTTGTCATTCCTCGATAAGCGACATTTTCCAAGTACATCAAGAAATGACTTTTTGGACAAGTATGCCCTTGTATTTCTCGAAATCGAGTTTTGAACTTATGAGGCATAACCGATCGTAAACCAAACACATGTTCTCTGAGAATACCAAAGACATCGCTGCCTCCATAGCTCTCATCCTTCTTTCCAAAGTCCGATATTGCTCATGGACCGCTTCAAGTTCATCAAAATCTTCTCGACTCACACTGTGGAGTGTCAAGACGTAATCAAAGAGAGGATTCTCATAAGCAACTCAGTGGGTTGATGCACAAAAGGTCGATGAGGAGCAAGATGCATGATCGGTTGAGGCTCGTTGAAAACGGAGCTTGGAAAATGGTCGGAAGACTCGCCAACCATTGGAGTAGTTGCAGAGGTGGAACGTAATTTCGGGTAACCCAATTCGCCAAGTAGTAATGCATCCGAGAAGACCGAGGATCAACAAGTGAGACTTGAAATTACATCCTTTGAGGTTGTTCACCGCGATTAGAACTTGCATCATTTCGGTAAGTCTAGTCATGCCTGACTTCAACTCATCGATTTCCATTTGGACTTCGCATTGTGTTGTTCTTGGTATTCCATTCTTCTCTTGGACGCTGGCTCTAGTTCCGTGCTGCAGGAACATAAATCAACAATCAAGATGGAGACAGATTTAAATGAGTCTTTGACAACTTGATGTATGAAACATGCAGATTATGCAATGTAATGTTATTAATGCAAAAGATGTGATGAAATGCAATGTCACATATATAAATGGAATGCAACATAATAATAGTAACAGGTTCACAGGGATGTGAAACAGGGATGGTACAGGTAATCAAACAACTTAATTAGGTGGGATCCTATGATAGGATGGCTTTAAGTTTTCTACCCAATAATTCCCCATAGGATAGTTTTAAGGTTTTTGCTAAGTGTTTCTCGGGGTCTCAGATCCCCTTTTAACAAACACTATCATCGCGCGAGAGGCCTACGTGGCGATAGTATTTGTAAAAGTATACCCCAAGAAATGGCTCTTAATGGGATGCTCTAAATCCAAAATTTGAGCGGTTGGTCTCGGTTAGGACAACATGAACAAACTTAGAGTTATAGGTCGTTTGTCCAAAGATTGATGTCCTGCGCTATCGCGGGCCAACAACCTCCTTAAAACAACCAACTCTAAGTCGGAGTCTTCGCTTCGGGCCAACAAGACAATGGAGTCAGGTGGACCTAGGCTACGCAACCCCTCTATTCCTAAAAAGGTGACCTAGAAGCCTGGGTAGTGGGCTTATCTATGAATCAATAATCCCATCAAGGATTCCCACACAAAGGATATATAAACAAGATAATAAATAAAGCATAGAAAAATAAATAACAGAAACATAAACATAAGATAAAGTGCAAAGAAGAGAGAAAAATAAAACGATAAACACACAACCACACAATGAACTAAACTAGGGTTAACTCGCTTGAGAAAATGTCCCCACTGAAGTCGCCAACTGAAGCAACTCGATTTTCAAAAATCATTTCAAATGAATTTTTAAAAAAAACAAGTGAAATCGCCACCTAATTTTATTTGTTCTAAAAGAAGAACGGGAAAATATAGATAAAACCCACGAAAGAAAAGGATAAGACGGTATACGAAATTAAGAGTTGTAGGTTCGGGAGTTGGTTATGCAAGGGGAAGGTATTAGCACCCCTCACATCCATCGTACTCGATGGTACCCATTTAGTTCAAAGTGTGGTTGTGTGTTAGTGTGAAAAATTTTACGATCTTCTAAGTTTGAAAATGGGAGAAAGAAAGGGGAAATGTTTTTATTATTTTTGAGTTTGACACGGTTTTGAAACCGCGTGCCTACGTATTCCCTCGTGCAATGGGAAAGTCAAAACTCCGTAGTTCTTCTAAAAAATGATTGTTTGTTGATTGATTTTAAATGAAAAGACAAGTCGTCATTTTTAAAGGAGAGACTCGTCTAACGTCCACAAGGTGTAATAAAGAATAAAGGACTACGCACCAACATGAGGGAGGGTTTGAGAACACCTCTAGTACTCAAGTGGAGAAGTCGAAAACCTTGGGAATAGAGGAAGAAGCATCTCAATTATAAATGAATCATGTCTAATCTTGAAAAGGGTTTAAAGGTAAATGGTGCTTGAGCGCATAAAGATATTGAATGTGTTGGAATTGATTTTAGGTTGTGGATGACAAGTATCAAAACGTTGGGCTATCCTCTAACGATTCAATACTCGAGATTGGTGATTGAGGTCAACCGATCATCTCTCATCCAAAATCTTTATTATGAAAAGAGTGAGGTGAAACAAAGTTCACTTTTATGTATGGAATAAAGTATTTAAGTCATTGGGTTACCTCTAATGGCCCAAATACTTTACATTTTAATTAAATCGTCGGGCTATCCTCTAACGATTTACTTAAATACCATAGCACCATGTCTTTTTTATTTTAGAACATGGATTTGAAGTTTCTCAATTTATTGGGTTACCCTCTAATCAATTAGAAACTTCGATTTGTTTTAATCGTTGGGCTAACCTCTAACCATTAAAACAAATCTTATCCAAGTGTTCTTTTGTAGAAATTCATTTTGAAAATAACTCGACGTTGGATCGAGGTTTGAGAAGAAGACTCGACGTTGGATCGAGTTTTTATTGAAAAGTGTTTTAAGTACTTGGTGAATGGAGAAAGAATCAGGATCAAGATAATTGTAAATAACAAATAAAATCGACAAAGCCCATACAAGGTGGCCAACCTAAGTATAAAACAGTTAAATTACATGTGTACTAGCAAGGTGGGCTAGTCTACTATAACGACTAATTGGAACAATTAATCGAAATAGGCTCACTGTAAGAAGGCCCAGGATCAAGCGTACATGTGTGCATGTGTGGTCACCGCGACGCTTCTTAGCTTTGTCGACTTACGGGTTAAAAATGATTTACAATTATTAGTTTAAAAAAAGATTTTTTTTTTTTGGTTTTGTGTAAGTGACAGTTAAATTAAATAAAATAAATGTGCACTAAATAATTATTACAATAATTGTTTTTTGGGAGAGGGATACAAGAATTATAAATGGGGATTAAACGGTAAAATAATTACAACGCAACAAGGGGATTGGGATACAATTTTTTGAATGGGAATAAATTGAAATTAAAGAGGAAACAGTAAATTTAAAAGTATACGAACAAAAATTAAATACGTGAAACTTAGTTATTAATTAATTATCGTATTTTTATTTTCTTGATTAGAATAGATTATATGAACTAATTCTAAGAAATAAATATAATTCGAACTTATTATGAATGAATAGATAAAGTATAATAATAATAATAGTATGTATATAATATATATTTACAATACTAAACATAGGAAATAAAAATAATATGTATAAATATATTTACAGTATAAAATATAAAATAAAAACGCAAGTATATTGTATGTACAATACTAAATATTAAATATAAATAGTAATATGAACAAGCAAGTATATAATGTGCTAATTGAAGGTGAATGCTTGAAATGATATCTTCACAAGTAGCAAAAAAAAAATGTTAATAGCATGAGTGGGGTAAAAAATAAATAAATTAGATTATATATATATATATATATATATATATATATATATATATATATATATATATATATATATATATATATATATATATATATATATATATATATATATATATATATATATATATATATATGAGAGAATAAATAAGGAAACTAAATGATTTGGAAGTCTTTTTTTTTGTACGATCCATGTCCTCCTTAATTTCTATACATATAGATATATAAATGCTTCATTCATTTATTAAAGAAGAACAATAATAAAAAAAAATATAAGATAAACAATAGAATGAAATGATTGGAGTTATGTTCTTTCTTTTATGATATATGTGACTCTATCTCATTTCTAATAACAAACAAATAACATTTCCAAGCTATTAAGATACGACACATGGCATGTAATATTAGTAAAAAAAAAATAAAAAATAATTAAACAAGGAAATGACACAATTTGCAGAAACGTGATAAACATTATTTCTACTTCTATACTAAGAGGAAATATTAACAAAATATTAACTAATTTCTAAGTATTTAACAAACAAAAGAAAATTGTTTAATCTTCATTCTGTAATTAATAAATAAAACAGCTTTTAGAAGTGAAAGTATAGAGAACTTGAAATAAATTAAAACTATTAAATATCTCAATATATATACTAGTAACAGTAAATAGAAAGAAAAAGAAAATAGAAAAGTGATGGCTACCGTCTGGAGAAATGAAGGATAACGGTGGCAGGGAGATTTGATGGAAGCAGGTTGACGGCGGGGGTGCTGTAGGCAGTGAACGAAGAAGATGCTTTTTGTTTATAATTTTTTTTCTTTTCCATCCGCCTCCCTTGTTAACAATTATATCAACATATATATACTAAAAAAATTAGGTTAAAGTTATTTTTCAAAATGCCAAAAATGCCCTTAATATAAAATGGGCCACAAAAATGGGTCATTTAAAAAATAATAAGCCCAAAAGTATTTTTGTTTGATTTTTTTGAGATAAAAAATGGACACCTAAAATTATCAAAAATGGTAAAAGTTCGGACAATAAATTATCCAAAAAAAAATAAATCAGTACATTAAAATAAACTACGGGTATCAAAGATTAAAGAAAAATTATCAAGATATTTACAATTGAAATAAAATGATAACAAAGAATACCCGGCTTTAAAACGCTTACGGTTAAAAACGAGACTTCGAAATGTACCGAAAAATTAGGGAGAACACATTTTCATGACCTACGCGACACGTAGACTCATAAGACAGTGAATAAAAGATGAAAACTTGAAATATTTTCTCCGCTAATTTTTACACAGTGTCGAATCGCTTTTAACAGTCTGTTTGTAAAATCGAAATATTGATATCATCGACATATAAATAATTTGAAACAATGCAATAAACAGGCAGAGAGGTAAAAATGCATGAAGTGAGATAACAGGTATTTTACAACTAAAAACGATGCAAATATCAATTTAAACTAACTTTTGGTCAATTTAAATACGACGAAATTATGCAAATGCAATGTGTGAATGACTGTTTTTTTATTTTAAATATAATGCGAGTAGAAAAAATAGCGGGGTAAAATTTGGGGTGCAACAGTCATCCTATACTTGACCACTCTAATTTTATGATATTTAGATTATTCTTGCTAAAGAGATTGAAGCTGTAAGTAGGGGTAAGGAGCCTGTAATTAGCAACATTCCCACAGAAATAAAGAGTGTTGCTAAGAGGACCAGGGCTAGAAAGAAAACTACTTCACAGTATAGGTCGTGCCTTCAGACATATATAAGCTTCACAACTATTTCGCAAGGTGGTACTTCTCTTATACCCCTGGATGAAGGGATTTATGGTTCTGGAGGCATGACAACAATTGGTAAGGAGGATTTGGAACAAGTTTTTGGACACTTGAAATTAGGCATCGCTGTTATCAATACATACATCAGGTATACTCCAATCAACTTTGTTTAATTAATTGCATAATTTATTTACTCATTTCAATGAATAATTAATGTTAATGATGTTTTTATTTAAGGTTTCTGTATGACAAGTTGACTCGCCCGCATGGATTGGAGTCCAGATTCGCTTTCATAAATCCCAACGTTGTCCACGCAGGGTCAATCATCTCAAAACCAGATGAAGTAATAGCATTTGTACTCAATTTATTTATGGCCAGCAAAGATACAGAAAAATTGTTCTTTTTACCATATAATACTAGCCACAAGTAAGATTTTCATTCTAAATTTCCTCTATTATAATTTTTTGTTTTTTAACGTTGTGTAGAAAAATTCCATCTAACCTTTGTTTAATATTCCAGTGGACACTGGTTATTGGTTGCAATTAATCCTGTGAGAGAAATTGTATATTAGCTGGATTCATTGGGCAATGATTGGACAACATACCCAGATATGAAGAAGACGATTGACACGTAAGTGAGATTGTTCTAAAATATTCCTGTGTATATCTAATTATTTATGTGCGATAGTTCTGAATATTCGTTATTATCTTATTATAGCATTCTACAAAGTTTTCGAGCACAAAGAGATATTCATGTACCAAGGAGTAGAGTCAACAATATTTCTTGGATCAAAGTGGAGGTATATATTTTCACAAATTTGATTATATAGTGATGATACTTGATAAAACAAGTTAAGGTGTATATCTTGATGTATATCTGTATTTTCTTTCCATGTGTAGTGTCCTCGTCAACACAATTATGTAGATTGCAGTTATTATATGTTGAGTTTTATGAAAGAAACTCTTCTTTTGGACCGATTAGAGATTCCATCCACGGTATGAATTTCTAACTTAGGAATTATTTTAATATTTCTCTTAAAATGACTTATTATTTTAAGTAAATCATACTATGTTATATTATTATGTAGTACTTTGATGAATTCAAGTGTGTTTATTACTCAAAAGATCAATTGGATGAACTTATGGAGGATTGGTGCCAATTTGTTATGGAGTTGAGAGTTTTATTATAAGGTATAACTTTGAGTTTTGAGAATATAATATATGTCGTTATAGTTGTGTTACAATATTATTGTTTTTGTTGTTGTTATTTAGTAACTTGTATGAATTTCCATTTTTTGATTTTGTTTCAGGTTATATAGGTGCAGATCGATGTAGAAGATAGAGTTATTTTGTAATTCACTGTTGATTTTGTTTCATTGTTGTATACATTAATGTCGTTGTTGTGTATATTGTGCAAAAAAGGATTGAAGATGTATATTGATGTTGTTATAATATTGTTATAATATTGTTTTATTGTTGTATATTGATGTTGTTGTTGTTTAAAATGTTATATTGAAGCTATAAATTCAGGTGAAAAATTGTGAGATTATATTAAATGAAAAAAAAATTCTGGCAGCATTTTGTTTTAAATGAAAAAAAAAATATATTAAAAAAATAATAAGGAAAAGCGCTGCTAAGGGTGGGGGGGAATAGACAGCGCTTTTAATGAGAAGCGCTGTCTAAAGTGATTGAAAAAAAATATTAAAAAATAATAAGGAAAAGTGCTGCTAAAGGGGGGGAATAGACAACGCTTTTAAAAAGCGCTGTCTAAAGTTCCACATTAAAAGCGCTGCTAAAGGGGGTACCTATAACAACGCTTTTTCTTGAAAAGCGCTGCTAAATGGGGTACCTATAGCAGCGCTTTTGAAATTACATAAGTGTTTCTATACCTTTAGCAGCGGTGGTTTTAGCGGTGGTTTTAGCAGCGCTTTTAAGCGCTGTTAAAGGCCTAAAAAAGCATTGTCTAATATCTTGTTTGGCATAGTGGGTGTTGGTTACTCGGAAGTTTCTTTTGAGAAATGGTATGTTTCCTTCAGTTGGTCATGAGGGACAAATTATCTTTAGCATCTACTTAAGTATGAAGCATTTCCACCTGAGAGTTATGGTGTGTTGTCATCCAAACATCATGAACTTCTCTTTCCTTTGTGAGCATAAGATGAAGATTTGATCTCTTAAGTTTTTGTCAATCTGGGCAAGTTATCTTGATGATACAGATATTAGGAAGTCTTTTCCAAGACAAGTGCTCCAACAGTCTCTACAGCTTAAGGCAAGACATTATGCAGGGGCATTCCTTATTTTTTAGAGTTTACCAGTTTAAGTCCAGTCGCAAGCTAAATGATTGGTGCATTTGAAGAGTATGTCAGATAGTTTGGGTTTTTATGCTCAGTCCATCAGAGACTTAAGTTCAAAGTTTTATTGCTACTTCATCAGAAGTCAGAGATTTTCATCTCCAATTGAAGTCATAATTTCTTATCCTCATCACAAATCTCGTGAAGTCCTCTCAAGCCGAATCTTTTCAAAGATCATTAATCTGAAGCAGTTACGTCAAGATTCGGCGAATCTCTACATGAACAAGATGTGTTAAGAGAACTATTCAGAGCTTAAATACACCAGGGGCATTTTATCTTAAATAAGTTCTATCCGTGTTTCTACAAGGATTCTCCCAAGTGAGTTTATTTCATGTTAGACTTGGGGAAGATTTGGTTTGTTTGAATTGAGGGTTGGTTATATGAAATATCTCCAGCATGGGGCATATTCCGTAACACCGAAGTTTCTACTTCTCCCCAGCAAGTCTCCCAAGGTGAAGAGATTGTGTCCAGATCATTCCCCCGTTTTACCTGAAGGTTGTCTAATCCCCAGTATCGTCAGGTGGAGAGTTCTTGTCTGATAAGTTACGATTGATGAGATTTCTTGATTAAGTACCTGTATCCCCAGTGGAGTTGTGTTACTATTATGTTCACAAAGTAATCTCTCATCCGAGGAAGAATGTTTATTGATGACTTCTTTAATTCCCCAGTCAAGTTGTTGCATTTGGAAGTTCTTATTCAAGAATTTTCCCTTTTCCCCAGTGTATCAGTTATTCATCCGAGATTTCTTATTCAAGATTTCTCCTCTCCCAGCGAAGAAATTTTCTTCTGAGATCGTGGCACAATATTTCTCATTTCCCCTGTGGAGTTGTCCTATATGAGATGTCTCATTTCTTCATGCCCAGATGAGCTATTTGACTTGGATTTCTATTCTGAGAACTCTCCCATCTCCCCAGTGAGTTCGATTATTTTGAGTGGTGATAAGTGTTATAGTGCCCGAGACGTATGCTATTGCAGGTGCCCATCCCACATCACTTTTTATCCCTAGTAAGGAGTTTTCTTATCAAAGATCATATGTGAATCTCCAATTGAGCTTCTTAAAGCCACAATTATCTACTCTCCGCAAGAGTTGTGTGCAGATTTTCTTCTATCATTGACCAAAGATTGGTCGCTCCCCATGAAGTCAGAGGAATCTTTATTCCTGTTATATCCAATGTTGTTCGGTATCTTGCCCAATGTCATTCAATCTCTATTTGGCTTTCGTCATTAGAAGTTACAGTTTCAACCTGATCTTATCCAATGAAGTCCAATCTCTATTTGGCTTTGCTCTTCAAAAGTCATAGTTTCGCCTTGATATTCTATGGCTTTGTCCAATTTCATTTGGCATCCCATATCAGAATCAACGGTTTCGTCCAGAATTATTTCTCCAGTGAAGTATGCAATTTATTTTTGCAACTCTTCTCAGTTATTGTAGCCTATTTCTACCGGTTACACAAGTTATTGCTCCCCGCAAAATTTCATCTCTTTAAAGGTTTTCTCCCCAGTGGATTTTTGCAATTTATTTTTGCAAGTCTTATCGAGTCTTGGCTTGGTGTTTGATTTCTTTTTTATTAGCCATTCCCCGATGAAACATTTATTCATGCATCATTACATTGCATCCTCAAAGTGTAATTTTCCATTAGCTCTTGGAACTTTACTCCATAGAAAAATTTCAAACATGCATTGAAACATAAGCCTTTATTGCCACTATATTCCCCAGTGAATCTGCATACTTCGGGTCGTATCCCCCAGCAAGGTCTCTATCCTCAGTATCTCAGTTTCCATCCATACCAGTATTCAGTTAATCATTCAATTTGGTTGAGTGTCTACTCAATGTTTTGGTTATAGCCCAGTTTCTCTCTGGTGCAATTTCATTGGTTTGGTCTCTACTACCTTTTTTGGTTCATTTCGATGTCCGTCAAATATACCTTTTGAATGTTAGTTTTGTCCTGATGATCGTTTTAGCAGGTGTTTTGGAAGTACGCTCTAATCACTTTGCTTTGGGTCGAGTTTTGTCTCGTTACCCGCGCATGAAATCCAGTTGTCGTATTGGTACTCATCTAGTTTGTTTCGTATAACTAGTCTTCATGAGTCGAGTTTTATCTCGTTTTATTTCTAACTCCTAGGATTCTTTCAGTTCCATCATACTGTCTATCTCGGGTTGAATCGTTGTCTCTTCACAACTATTGGGTTCAATCAGCTTTGTCTACTGTCTATCCTTGGTTGACCTGTCTCTTTCATACCTTCAGTTTGTCAAAATTTCCACTGTTTACCCCTGGTTGAGACCAGTAGGTGTCCCTAGGATCGCGCACTCTAGTCACCTTGCTTATAGGACCCTTTTCGTAGTTGTCCTATTGCGTACATTTTTCAGAGTCTAGTTTTGTCTAGTATTTGGATTTGAGTTTCATCTCATCTTAATCATAGTCCGCGTTACAGTTTCGTCTTGACGTATATCTTTGGAAGGCTAATATTCATTGGTATTCTCTAAGTCCCGCAGACTCTGGCTCCTTTTGAAAGGTTTCACTCTTCTTCTCAAGAGTGCAAATTTTTAGGTTCTCTTGTATTCAATCCTCTTCCACTTTGAACTCTCGAAGGTTTCCACCAGTTCTCGCTGATCAAGTTAAAGAAGATTGAATACGGGCAGCTGTTGCACCCTAAAATTTACCCTCTTGATTTAGGCTTATGTTTCATCATAAACATCGTATTGCATTGCATTCATACATTATTATAGGATTAAAGTTCTTTGGGTTCTCAAGTCCTCTACAAGCTAAGGAGGTTGATTGTGTTAGCATTATGTTCTAAGGGAATCTCATAACAAAAGCCCATAGTGAACCTTATTGAGAGATATTGTGATAGGCTCCAAAAGGCCAAGAAATGCACGAGTCAATTGTGAGAAATTTGGGTCACAAGTAAGGTCATTGGGCTATAATTTGCAATATGAAATTTTTTATGAAACTCAGTTACCATCCATTTCTTTCACCACAAGTCAATTCTATTGTTCATTAGAAGTGTACTAAAGCCCACAATGTCAGCCAATTCAGTTCAATGTGCACTTGTACTTGGTTGCACACCAAATTCTCAAAACTTGCTCATTTTGGCCAAAACACCAACACTCATTATTTAAAAGGAATCAAGGGCTGAGATTAAAAAGATCAAAATATGAGAATAAAAGGCATCAAAAGCAAGTGAAACCACGAGAGAAGCACAAGCCATTTCTACGCTTGCAAGTGACACCTCCATAAGAGCAAATTTTCGGATTGGACTTAGGAATCTCTTTCAAGGCCCATTTATTTTTCTAAACTGTTCAACATACTATACATAAGCCAGAGCAAGCCTCATTTCAGTCTCTCCATGCTCACAAATCCTAAATTCCAAATCTGAACACAAAACTCCATAACTTCATTTTTCTTCAAATCTCAAGTTTCAACCGTGCATTTGGAGATTTTCTTCTTTATTCTTCATACTCAAGACACAAGGTAGATAAATCAAGCATTGGAAATCAGTTGGAGTGAAGGAGACAGTAGATTACGATTTTCTTGAGGTAAGAAACTTGAACTTTGATTCTTGATATTTAGTCGTTCATTTGTGTGTTTGAGTTTATATTCGTGTTCATTGATGTTGTTTGAATGATTCTGGAGCTTTACAACTTCCAATTTGATGAAATATGCATGATTGAAGTTTCTGAAAATTTCAATATGGATGTTTTTTGCACTTTTCGTGGTGTGATTTCTTGATGTATAGTTACTTATTTTGAGATTCACGACTTGTATGATGTTCCTTGCCATGAGATCTTTAAAATGAGCTTTGAATCACGAATTTTGGTTGAGAATTAAGAAAGACATGAGGTCTGGAAGCTGGGGGACTGAACTACACGAAATATGTGTTTTAGGGGATGCTGGAGGTTAGGGATGAAGTGAGGTGTCACTTCCTGATTTGTCCATTTGAATGTTCATGCATTTTTTATTTATTTCTTTCATCTGATTTTATTTTATGCTCAAACTATTTTCAAAAATTATGAAACAAATTTCATAGGTTCTTTTCAGTATCTAATATTTTGTGCAATTTTTCTGGAATTTTTAAAAATGATTTGATTGGTCAAAGAAATTCAGAGATTAATTAATTTTAATTTGATTAACTTTTATCTAATTTTCTTGTAAATTCTTGAAAATATACTTTTCCAAGTTAAAAAATTCCACAAAATATATTTCGAGCCATTTGATTGGTTTATGATGAGACCATGACTTTTATTTGATTTTTTTTTAATTTTTCATAATTAAATAAATTCATGTATTATATTGCATTTCATGCATATTTATCATTATTAAAAATATTTTTCTCCATACAAAAAATTCATAAAAAATGTTTTGAATCATTTAATCCATTAATTTTGCATTTATGAATTTTATTCCATTAATTTTGCATCTTTTCATAATTAAATAAATTTTTGCATTAAATATTTGATTTGCATCTCACACTTTGCATTTATATTATTTTCACCATTTTTCCTTAGAAATAAAAATAACAAAAATAGTTTTGATCTTATTTGGGATGTTAGGTTACTGTTTCCAATTTTTGTAGATTTTTATTTCTGATTTTTGTATTTTTATATAAATTTTTCTTGTTTATTGGTCATATAAGTTTAATTTTGAACTAGTGTTGACTTTTGAATTTTATTTTGATCCTTCCATGGACTTTTGAATTGGGAAAGGATATGTCTCTGATTTGTAGGAGATTTGAGCTCATTAGTTCATTTTTGTTGGATTTTTTATCTTATCTTTCTATTTTTTATGGAATTTCAAAGTGAGCATGTCCTTTGGCCTAGTGTAATTGAGTCAAGCTTCAATTTGAAACTTACGGACATAATTTAAGGCCAATATTTGGGTGTGTGATGATCATTTGAATGCTCTACTGATATGTAAACATGTTTTCATTTATTGAAAATTACATGTTGATCATTTGGTTTCCACCTTGAGCATAATGTTTGTATGGTTTCCAAAACCCTAATTTGTTCATGCTTTGATTCTTAAGTCATGTTCTTGTGCAATTTGTGATTCTAATTGATGCTTAGGGGTATGATAACCTCAAGGATGGTCATCTAAAGACTTGAGAGGAATTTTACCTCATTGAATCATATTGACCCTTTAATTTGAAGTTGTTTCATTTTGAGTTTCGTTTGCATGAATTGTGAGATATGAGGAATGCATTCATGCAATCCTTTGGGAAATTACTTCTCAGTTCTTTATCTCATTATCATGGCATATTTAGGGTTTTGATTCCAGTTTAATTGATTCATTTAAGATCCCTAACTTTCACAATTCATGTTAGTTTTTGTTGCTAAGATGTCATCACCTTGTGGCCATGGTTGTAACATTTGTATTATGTGTATCTTTCATGACATTAGTGATCCAATTTTAATTGAATTCTTGATCTTTAATTATCACTTTGTACATTATATGATCACTAATCCTATGATATTTGATTCATTGACTTGCATTCGATTGTAAGATCATCATGATGACCTAAAAGAGCTAAATCTTTTTTCTTTTCTAATTCTTAGTTTGACAATACCTTAAGGGATTATAGATTCATGATGTTTGAGGTATGTCATTTCAATTGACATTACTTTTAGGCTCATAACAAGCATCTTGTGAGGGTTCCATCATCACCCTATGACATACAAGACATCATTCCCTTCCTACACGATCTTAATCAATGTCGTTTGATTTGAGATAGGTGGTATTTACTTTAGATGATGTTGTTCATCAAATAGGAGATTTGTTTGTGTATTGAAGTTTCATCTTCTACATTTGGTTGCTCATGAATCATATCTTAAGTTAAACTTATAACACAAGTCACACATGGTTTTAATTATCTAATTAAAACTATTTTGTTCAATCTTTATCAAGTGCCATATTTGACTCGTTTTTGTGTTTTCAAACCCTAATTCGATGTACTTTTGTATGCAAGCTCTTTACCTTGTTTGAAATGATTTTGTTTATGGTTTAATTAGGTCTTAAGATACTGACCTTGTGTGTCACATTACTTTCTCACCTTGCCTCTTCACCATATTTGACTCGTTAATTTGTACGCTTACTTAAAGTTAACTCTTGGGTTTAAAATCGATCTTTTCCTTTGTTATCTTTTGTGCTGTGAATGGTTGTGATGTATGATAATTGTTTTGTGGTTTGTATGAACATCATATTTATGTGCTTATCACTCAACTCAGTTGTATATGACACTTGACACAAGCATGCTTGAATACATATATGCACATATGCCATCACACATTTTTAGGATGCACATTCATGTTTTCTTATCGGAAGTTGCTTATGAAAAGATTATGATGATTGTGTATATGACATGAGTACATCTCTACCAGGATAACCACTGACTTTCATTATTTTCCATCTTCTAAAGGTTCATGCCTCTTCATCTATGCAATGCCATGCTTCATTTGACTCTTAGATGCATGTTAGGCCAAATTCTTGACTAGTTTTTTCTTGTATTAGTCTTGTGTAGGTTTTCTTTTGAGGTGATTGTAATTTGTTTGTATCTAACTTGAATGTAATCTCTATGTGTCCATCACTGACTTCACTCAAATATGACACCACTAGGCATGTTCACAATTTCATATTTATGTACATTTCACTACAGATTTCTAGATGTGTACTTAGGCTCTCTTAGTTTACTTTGTTTGTGAATCTTCATGATGATTATGTATATGATGATAATGTATTATTACCATGCTAGCTACTGACTTCCATGTTTTTTTATGCTATAAGGTTTACTCCTTTTCCTCTATGCATTACCATGCTTCGTTCGACTTCTAGTTTCATTCTAGGTCAAGTTCTTGACTAGTTTTTTGTGTTAGTATTGTATATGTGCAATTTTGAATATCTTGTAATTTGATAGTGTATATCATGAGTAATTATTCATTATGTTTTGATTCTGATCCCACCATCATGTGACACTTAACACAAGTATTTTCAAGCACACACACACGCGCACACACATTTGCCCGCACTTGTATGAACCGAATGCATTTTCCTTAAGTGTTTTGTTTGTGAATCCTTCGAATGCATGTTTGATTGATCTTTTTGATGAAATGATATGTTTGCTACTGTACTTTGTGTATCTTGGTATTTCTTGTTTCATATATTTTCATCTTTGCCTTTTCATGGCTTCTTTAAACTTGTAAACGCTTTCTAGGTTAAAATTTTTGACTAGTTTTCTCACTAGTGTTGTAATTGCATCTTTGTGACATTTCCTTTATGATTTGATTAATAATTCTTTCATATTATGTTGGTACTGTAATCACGGCATCTTGACACCTTCTTTGCATATCATAAGTCTCACACACTTAGATTCATTTCACTACACACGATTGTTGCATGTTTACGCACTTTTGGTAGATCTTTTTCTTTTGTTCATGAATCTTTGAGATTTATTTGTATGATGAAAATGAAACATTAAAATGTTAGCTACTGACCTTTATGTCATTTTCTATTTAATTTTACATTCATTTCATCTAAGTATAACACTTCGCACAATTAGCTTTTCGTATGCTTTTAGGACTAGTTTCGACCTAGTTTGCGAATTAACTTTGCATGTGTATGCTTATAGCAATGTTTGATGTTTGTTAAAGGTTTGTATATACTTTGTAAATGAATGTTGTGTCTACTGACCTCACTTCACATGACACTTTGTATGAACATCATTCATTTGATTCCACCTCTTCTTCTCCTTCTTCTTTTCTTTTTCTCAGCACTTGTTGGTGCTTAGTTTGTGTGCTTTTGCCAAAGCACTTTGCTTGATTATAACCCTCTTCTCAGTTGGTTTTCTAACCAAGATGATTTATTTTATACATTCCCCTTAGGTTTACTCGATTAGGTTAGTTATCGAGTTTAGACATTGAGTTAGGCCTCCATGCATGATAACTTCAGGTAGAGTACCCTTTGTTTATACCCTAAACTTAGGATCAACTTTGTATGATAACATTAGGATTAGAAATAGGTTAGTCTCCCTTAGCCATTTTCCCTTTATCCTTTTGCATCCTTAAAATTAAAATCTTGTTTTGTCAAGTGCATTAAAACACTCTAATAATATGAAACTTTTTCTAAAGTAAAAGATACAAACAAATTAGTTTTAGGTTTTTTCATCGTGCTGCATCCCATCTTCTGATGTTTCGTCATCCCGTCTTCTGATGTTTCGTCATCTCATCTTCTGATGCTTCATCGTCCTGCTGCTGATGTTTCATCATCCCGTCTTCTGATGTTTCGTCATCTCATCTTCTGATGCTTCATTGTCCTGCTGCTGATGTTTTGTCATCCCGTTTGTTGATGTCTCGTCATCTCGTCTTCTGATGTTTCCTCATCCCGTATGTAGCTGATGTTTCGTCATCATGGAGGTGTTTCGTCATCGTTTGATGTTTCGTCTGCTAATCTAAAAAACACAAACCAACCAAAACAAGTGATTCGAACTATGGCGCACGGACTTTCCCATTGCACGAGGGAATACATAGGTATTCTGTCGCTAGGCTAGATCGAGAAACTTTTGTAAATATTTCCTTCTTTTCCCCGTGTTTTCTTTCTTTTATTCTTTTCTTTATTTCTTTATTCTTCCCTTTTTCTTGCATGCATTATACCATATACAGATATAGTTAGACCTTTACACCCATTAGATAGAAAGTAAAAGCGGATACCGTAGAGTACTACGGGCACGTGGGGTGCTAATCCTTCCCCTCGCGTAACAGACTTCCTTACCCGATCTCCCGGTTGCAAGACCGTAATTTCTCCGTTTCAGGTTTACAGGATGTTTACCTTTCCCTCTTGGCGGGATAAAAAATGTTCGATGGCGACTTCATTGATATATAGTTATATCCTTTGATTTTTCGGTCGGTTGTTTCAGCTGGCGACTTCACTGGGGACAGTTGACCTATTGCTGGTCCGTTCAGAAGTCGATCCTAGCTTTTGTTTTCTTTTCTTTTGGGTGTTTTATTGTTTTGTTTATTGCTTTATAACTTGTTTTTTTATTTGTATATATATACTTGTACATGTTTGCATGCATCTGCATCTCGCTATATTATTCATCTGCTTTGTTTGTTTTTTGGTGGGTGGGAGTTACAAGAGGTAAAAGGCCCACTACCCAAGCCAGTGACATATAAGATAGACAGATGTTCAGGTCGAATCCCGCATCCCGTGATGCGTGTGAGGTGGCATGAAGTACCAAACTCAAACGAGGTTCGATTGACGTTACTTTCTCCCTACACCCTTTGTGTAGCAAGCGAAGTGCTCGATAAAGGATTGTCGACTCTGTTTATCATTAGATACCCAGTTGTGTCTAGAATTACCCGTGAGGTTGGGTTGGGAAAGGTACAGATGCTGACTATTGTTACTTGGTCCTCTGATATTCTGAAGTGGTCTAAATAGTGACTATTGATTTTGTTCTGATGGTGACTTTTGATTTTGTTGGTGACTATTGGTTTTATTCTGATGGTGACTTTGGTTCCGATGGTGTTCTTGTTCCCATTGGTGACTTGAATCTCTTGGTCTTCTTCTAGATTTCTCACCTTATGATGGCTATTTATTTTGCCAATTCAGCATTTATCCAGCATCTTGGAAGTTGACCCCGTACAGTTGTTGATCTACAGGGTACATGGTTCTTGTGTGTTCTGAAGTGGTGCCAAAATTGCGATTACGTGTCTTTCAGATTGTTCAAAGTAGTGCAGCCGTTATCTGTTATGATGGAAACTTTGATCTCATGTGCTTGCATACATATTTTGTTGACACCTGTTTAATACACACATTCTTTCTATTTCCAAGGAACCATGCTTGTGAGCTTTGTGTTGTGCTTTTTCACCTCTTACTGGTTTGAAATTAAATTAAAGGCATGTAGGTTCCTTGAAATGATTTAACATGGTATTGCACCCACTCACGCACCTCATGCATATTCATGCATTCATAACAGGTACTCAGAGACGGAGTTTATTATACATACCTGGTATTTTTTTCAGAATTGTACACTTGACTTCTTATTACTTCATGTTTAGAGATTGGTTCTGGAATGACTTTGTGGGGTATTGACTGAGAAGGAAATTCAGATTTGGTTGTTTATGCCATTTATGGCAACCATAGATTGTGTTCAAAAACTCTTCAAAGAGGAAAGCAATCATTTGAAGACTCAGATGAGTTTGGTCATGGAAATCTTGAATACAGTGTTGATAAATGATTTTACACTTGTTGTTGCGGAAGAAGCTGTTATTTCTCCCCATCATGTGGGACCTTCTTCAAGGCTTGAAGTATTTTGTGGATGTCTTCCACAACCTTGGATTTGTTTGATTCTTATCGTCAGCAACCAGTAGTTGTCCATTATCTTATACTCAATCATTTCCTTGGTTTCCGGAATTGCAGTTGGTTAAGCTTCTTGCTTTAGGTTCTTCACCTACCTTCTAACTTTGTGGCTGCAAGATGTGAATACCATTTTGGGGCATTTGTTCATGATTTTGAAGACCGCTTGGGTTGAAATACAAAGTCCAGCATCTGTCTGGTATCTTCTTTAGAGGCCAATTCTGTTTGGCAAGCCATTTCATAATCTTTATCTTGCGAGGTTTCACTCTTGCGTGGCAGAAGATGAGGTTGAAAGTTCCCGACTGCAGTGTCTTATTATTTCTCCTGTTCGTAGAAGATGCTTTCAGTGGCAAGTGTTGGATGTCTATTCCCTAAGGTAGAAGACACTTGGAGATCCTGTTGGTGCAATTCCGCTTTGCACAATTTTCATCCTTTCTTTTGAAGAAAATCCCCTGTGAATCTCGCCCTGGGGCTCTCGACCACTTGATTGAAGACATTTTATCGTCCAGAAATAAGGTTCGAGTTTGGATCAATTTGAAGACTACTATATCAATGGTAGATCAGAAGGGGAATATTTTGTTCAAGAGGGTATCAAGACTGTAGAAAGTCGTCAGAATCAAGAAATCTAGACGGAGTCAAGTCTCCTCAACAATGGCAATCTTGAGTTTTTTTACTGGATTTTCATTTTCATTTTTGTTTGTTTGTTTAAACATTGCTATCATGTAAAAATTTGTTTAATTTTGAATGAAAATCTTAATGCATTAAGTATGTTTGTCTTGAAGAAATCCATTCGCTTACGTTCATCCCTTCGTTATCACTCATTCATTCGCTATCGCTCAAAAAATGACTTGCTTGCATATTGATGTCAACTTCACCAAGTCTTTTGCTTAGGCAAAGATTGGGGGGAGGATGATGATACTAAAATGCTAATCTTTGAGTTGTATGCTTTCAAGTGCGTAAGTGTTTTTATGTTGGCTTTAATTTTTGGTAAAACTGGTTTATGTCAATGTCTTGACTGATGTCATGACATTCAGAGTTGAATATAAATTCTGCAGAAGAAGAATAATACAGGTACAACTCAGAATGGGAGTTAATTGTTATGCTGGAAATCTGCAAGAAGAATGACTGATGTCATGACTAATGTTATGACATTCTATGCAACATCATTGTTATGATTTACTTTTCACGAGACTTTCGATTTTTGTTTGTTTTATTATGGATTATGTTATTGGATCTCATGCTCACGTGGCTCTGAGGTTAACCTTGTTTAACCTTAAATTGGTTTGTTAAAAAGACCAAGTCTTTAGGTTAAATTAAGTTAACCCTAGCTATAATTATGGAAGCCCAAGTTGAAGACTTTTTACTGCTTCTATATTACTCAGAAAACCCTGATTATGCTGCTGCGCCTTTTACTGTGTACAAGATTACGTAGACTATGATTTTATGTATTCTAGTTATTCTTGTGAGCCAAGCAATTATCAATTGATAATTGTTTTGGACTAGGTTTTTGATTGTAAGGGTTATTTATCACTCAAAGCTTTGAAGCACGAGTGTTGTGTCTCTTGATTAAAGCTTTGAAGCAAAATCAAGTTTGTTTATTGAAGAGTGTCTTCACAATTCTATCAAACAATAGGTTGATATCACTGCTGTGATTGAGGGGGAGTGAGTAGGAACTCAGGTCTAAGTTGGACATAGATTGAAGTTGCATTGGGTAGGTCTTAAGTGAAGGAGATAAACTGGTTGGTTTATTCCTGAATTAATATTGCTTATAGTGGATTTCCTCCCTGGCTTGGTAGCCCCCAGAAGTAGGTGTAGTTACACACTGAACTGGGTAAACAATTGATTGTGTTCTTTACTGTTTTAAATTACTGTGTGAATTGTTAAACAGGTTGTCAGATACGGTGTCATAACATTCTATGACATCACGTATCTCTGCGAAATTTCAATTGGCATCGAGCGGCACCGCATTATTTCGGGTGAGATCTAGGGATATTATATTCTGGCGTTATGGACAAGGAAGGAGGATTTGGAAGTAGACCACCAATTCTGGATGGATCTAACTATGATTACTGGAAACCTCGTATGGTTGCCTTTTTGAAGTCATTGGAAACAAAGCTTGGAGAGCTGCTGACAGAGGATGGAAACATCCCACCAAACTTGAGAAAGATGGGACTACTAGCCTGAAACTTGAGGAAGAATGGAGCAAAGAAGAAGAAGAGCTAGCACTGGGCAACTCTAAAGCGTTGAATGCTTTATTCAATGGAATTGACAGAAATATTTTCAGACTAGTACATCAGTGTGAACTGGCCAAGGATGTTTGGGACACTCTGAAAACCACTCATGAGGGTACATCCAAGGTGAAAGTGTCAAGACTTCAGATGCTTACCACAAAATTTGAAAATCTGAAGATGAAGGAAGATGAGACCATTCATGAGTTTCACATGAACATCTTGGAGATTGCCAACACCTCAGGAGCATTGGGAGAAAAGATGTCAGAAGAAAAGCTGGTGAGAAAGATTCTCAGATCCTTGCCCAAAAGGTTTGCAATGAAGGTGACTGCTATTGAGGAAGCTCAAGATATCTGCAACTTTTAGGTTGATGAACTCATTGGATCACTTCAGACATTTGAGATGGGGATCAGTGACAATGTTGACAAGAAAAACAAGAGCATAACCCTTGTATCCAATACTGAAGAGGAAAGCAAGGAAGGTGATGAAGAGAAGATATCAGAAGCAATAGCAATGCTTGGAAGGCAGTTCAACAAACTCATCAAGAGAATTGACCCAAAGTCAAGGTCCAATGTCAAGAACATCCCATCTGACATTAGCAGAACTTATGACTCCAGCAGAAGAACCGAGTCTGAAGAAAAGGGAAATCAAAGCAGAGGAGTCCAGTGCCATGGGTGTGAAGGATATGGGCACATTCGAGCTGAATGTCCTACCTTTCTAAAGAAATAAAAGAAATAAATGTCTGTCACTTGGTCTGATGGTGACTCAGAATGTGATTCTGAAGAAGAATCTGCCAAACTAGTTACTGCACTATCTGGTGTTTGTAACTCTGATAATGATTCTAATGATGAGGAAGTGACATTTAAAGAACTTGCTGACACTTACAAGAAGCTGTGTATCAGAAGTGCTGAAGTCTGCCAGCAAAATGAGAAACAGAAAAAACTCATTATGAAGTTGGAGATTGAGAAGAAGGAAGACACTGCTACTATAAGTCATCTCAAAGGTGAAGTTCTAATGTTGAATTCCAAACTTGATCAGATGACTAAGTCTGTCAAGATGTTAACAACTGGAACTGACAAGTTGGAAGAAATCCTTCAGACTGGACAAAAAGCAGGAAATATGTCTGATCTAGGATATGTGGCTGCAAAGAAACCTGCTGGTAACAAGAAGAAGAACAAGCCTGATAAACCAATGTCTAGGCAGATGTCAGGTGACAAGAAGAAGAACAGGCCTAATAAATTAATGTCAAGGTAGATGTCACAACATAGGGCTCAACCTCAAGATCAGAGAAACATGAAGAAGAAGTTTCAAAGATGGAGATGTCATTATTGTGGAAGATTTGGACACATAAAGCCATATTGCTTCAGACTATATGGATATCCCAATCAGACCCCATATGTCCATCCTAAGATCAACAAGGAACCCTATGTTCAATAGTGGAAGAGAAAGACTGCAGCTTTGATAGCTCACACCTCCCTCAGAGTTTCTACCAAGGAAGACTGGTACTTTGATATTGGATTTTCTAAACAGATGACTGGAATTAAGAATATGCTTAATGGTGTAAAACCTCATACTACTAGCTATGTCACTTTTGGAGATGGAGCTAAAGGAGAAATCAAAGGTGTTGGAAACTTGGACTGCCTTGGAGTTCGAAACCTAAATGAAGTGCTGCTGGTAAATGGTTTGACTGCAAATCTCATAAGTATCAGTCAACTATGTGATATGGGATTCAAGGTCAACTTCACCAAGTCTGAATGTCTTGTAACAAATGAAAAACAAGAAGTTGTTATGAGAGGAGTCAGATCAAAGGACAACTGTTACCTATGGGAGTCTGAGGACACTAACTACTCTTCTGTGTGCTCTACAACTAAAGAAGAAAATGAAGTGAAACTGTGGCACCAAAAGCTTGGTCATTTACACCTTAGAGGGATGAAAAATATCATATCCATGGAGGCTGTCAGAGGGATTCCAAGACTTCATATTGATGAAGGGAAAGTTTGTGGTGAATGTCAAGTTGGAAAGCAAACCAGAATGTCACATCAAAAGTCAAGACATCTGACCACCTCTAAGGTGCTAGGGCTTTTGCACATGGATCTGATGGGTCCTATGCAGGTTGAAATCCTTGGTGGAAAAAGATATGCTTATGTTGTTGTGGATGATTTTTCCAGATTTACCTGGATAAACTTCATCAGGGAAAAAATCTAATGTTTTTGATGTCTTTAAAGATCTATGCAAGAGACTTCAAAGAGAAAAAGAAGGATGCATTGTCAGAATTAGAAGTGGTCATGGAAAGGGATTTGAGAATAGCAAGTTTGATGAGTTCTGTTCCTCAGAAGGAATAAATTATGAGTTCTCCTCGCCTATAACTCCTCAACAAAATGGAGTTGTGGAAAGGAAAAACAGAACTATACAGGAATCTGCCAGAGCAATGATACATGCCAAGAAGCTTCCTATTCATTTTTGGACTGAAGATATGAATATAGCATGTTATGTCCACAACAGGGTCACCTTGAGAAAGGGAAAATCATCCACCCTGTATGAAATATGGAAAGGTAGAAAGCCTACTGTGAAGTATTTCCATGTATTTGGGAGCAAATGCTATATTCTGACAGATCGTGAACAAAGGAGGAAGATGGACTCTAAAAGTGATGAAGGAATTTTTCTAGGATACTCTACAAACAGCAGAGCATATAGGGTATTCAATTCCAGGACCAAAGTTATGATGGAGTCTATAAATTTCATAGTTGATGATCACCATGAGGAAACAAATGTCCCATATGATGTTGAGACATTGTTTGAGACATCACCACAAGTGTCTGATAAGGATGATGTGTCTATCCCTACTCCACCGAAGTCTGAATCAGAGGTAGCTAAAAAAGATCCTTCCATAAGAATTTAGAAAGATCATCCAAAGGAACTCATCATTGGAGATCCTAACAGTGGAGTCATTACAAGATCTAGAGAACTCATCTCAAACTCTTGTTTTGTGTCTAAGATTGAGCCAAAGAATGTTAAAGAGGATTTGACTGATGAATACTGGATTGGAGCAATGCAAGATGAATTGAACCAGTTCAAACAACATGAAGTGTGGGAGTTAGTTCCTAGTCCAGAAGGAACAAACATCATTGGTACAAAGTGGATCTACAAGAACAAGTCAGATGCAGAAGGGGTTGTCACCAGGAATAAGGCAAGGCTTGTTGCTCAAGGGTACACTCAATTTGAAGGGATTGATTTTGATGAGAATTTTGCTCCTATAGCCAGGCTGGAATCTATCATATTACTACTAGGAGTTGCTTGCCTTCTGAAGTTTAAACTGTTTCAGATGGATGTGAAAAGTGCCTTCCTAAATGGGTACTTAAATGAGGAAGTGTATATGGAACAGCCTAAAGGATTTGTTGATCCAAATTGTCCTGATCATGTTTACAAATTGAGGAAAGCATTATATGGTTTGAAACAAGCTCCTAGAGCTTGGTATGAAAGATAGACAAAGTTCCTTACTAACAAAGGATACAGGAAAGGAGGGTTGGACAAAACTCTGTTTGTCAAGGATGAAGGAGGAAAGATAAAGGTGGCTCAAATTTATGTTGATGACATAGTGTTTGGAGGAATGTCAGATAAAATGGTTAAACATTTTGCTAACCAGATGCAAGCTGAATTTGAAATGAGTCTCATGGGGGAATTGACCTACTTTCTTGGACTACAAGTCATACAGATGGAAGACTCAATCTTTCTCTCTCAAAGCAAGTATGCAAAGAATATTGTCAAGAAGTTTGGCATGGAGAATGCAAGTCATAAAAGGACTCCTGCACCTACTCATCTAAAGCTGTCCAAAGACACAAGTGGGACAAATGTTGATCAAAGCTTGTACAGAAGCATGATAGGAAGTCTGCTGTATTTAACAGCCAGCAGACCTGACATTGCCTTTGTTGTTGGAGTATGTGCAAGATACCAGGCTGAACCTAAAGTAAGTCACATTAATCAGGTGAAAAGAATTTTGAAGTATGTGAATGGAACTTACAATTATGGTATGCTATACTCTCATGGATGTAAACCAATTTTGTCTAGTTATTGTGATGCTGATTGGGCTGGTAGTGCTGATGATAGAAAAAGCACCTCTGGAGGATGCTTCTTTTTGGGAAACAATCTTGTTTCTTGGTTCAGCAAGAAGCAGAACTGTGTGTCTTTATCTACTGCTGAAGCTGAATACATAGCAGCTGGTAGCAGTTGCTCTCAAATGATCTGGATGAAGCAGCTGCGGACTGAGTACAATGTCACACAGGATGTCATGACATTGTACTGTGACAACTTGAGTGCTATTAATATTTCCAAGAATCCTATACAGCACAGCAGGTCTAAGCATATTGACATTAGACATCACTTCATCAAAGATCTTGTGGAAGAGAAGGTGATTAAGTTGGAGCATGTAGCCACTGAACTATATTTGGCTGACATTTTTACTAAGGCACTTGATGCTAATCAGTTTGAGAATTTAAGGGGCAAGTTGGGTATTTGCCAATATGAAGAGTTGTAGCAATTAATATTGCTTACAACAAGGGATGGAAGAAACATGTTATTTTATTTAATTATGATTGGGGCATTTAATTGTTTCCCTCTTTCTTTTCAAAAGTTTAAGAAGAGGAAGAGTCATATTTATATCTCACTTTTTCCATTTGGCTGTACCACTCTCCATTCTCTCAAAAGAAAATCTCAAACTCACTATCACCTGCACTCTCAGTCTCTCAAGATGTCTCAGCAAAATGTGTCATCATCATCATCAAAGGATATTGTGTCCTCTTCATCCACTGACTCAGGACCTAGGGCAAGCGCAAACCCCATGGATGCTGATGTTCTGGAGGTCACACCTCTTCGTGCCATGGCTACTAATCCTATCAGGGTCAAGAAGCTTCGTACCAGACATGCAAGAAGGTCTCAAGCCTCTCCATCTGTTAAGACTACTGAACCCTCTTCCTCTGTTCCTCCTGAGATAGCCAATAGGGAGGGCTCTGCATATGTTCATCAAGCCATAGCTAGATTAGTTACTAGAATTCTGAATGAGAATCACTTTGTACCTGGGGTATCTGTTCCTTTGAACCAAGAAACTGCTAGCCCTAATTTAGCAACTAATCCAGATGTCACTCAGAATGTCAAGACATCTGATGACAATGTTAGGAAATCTCCTGAGAAACCTGTTTATGACATCACTGAAAAATCTCTTGTGAAACCTGTTGATGAAAACATTGAGAAGTCTCTAGAGAAACCTTCTGATGATAATCTTGAAGCATCTCCTGAGAAACCTGTTGATCACCAAACCCCCACTGAAAATGTAGTTGAACCTCCTATCATTGATCTTGATGAAGAATTTTCTGACAATGACCTTATTGCTAGTGTTAACCCTAGCATAGCTAAAAGGACGATGAGTAGAAAAGAAAAGCAGAATGCTACTCAAAGCCCCTCTAAGGAGAAGGCTACTGAAGCTGTTCATGAGAACTCTAAGTCTGAGAGCAAGGCTGGAGAAAAATCTGAAAAGGACAAAAAGGATGGAACTTCCAAAGAGAAAGGAAGGGTAAAATCTGTTGGGAGTATCTCCAGACCAAAGAGAACTCCAATTTCTAAAAAGAGAAAGGCTCCTGAACCTTCAGAATCTGATGAGGAATCAGATTTTAATTTTGATGTTGAAGAGACTGTCTCAGACATTCCTCCTAGGAAGAAACCTTCCTCCAGCAAACTGCCTAAGGTCCCTGAGGTTGCAATTGATAACATCTCCTTTCACCATCCAGAGAATGCTAGCAGGTGCAAGTATGTTTTTCTGAAAAGGATTGCCTTGGAGAGGGAGTTGAACAGGAGTGCCCTTGAATTCAAGGATGTCATGGATTTAATCAAAGTTGCTGGCCTGATGAAAACAATGGTTAAGTTTTCAAATTGCTATGATATTTTGGTGAAGGAATTTATTGTGAATCTGTCTGGTGGATGTGCTGATGGAAAGTAAGTTGACTTTAAAAGTGTGTATGTGAGAGGAACGAAGGTGAAGTTTTATCCAACTGTGATCAAAAAATTTCTGGGAAGGTCTGATGATGCTCAACCTGAGCTTGAAGTAACAAATAATCAAGTGTGCGAAACCATTACTGCCAAGCAAGTAAAACAATGGCCCTTGAAGGGAAAGCTGACTTCCAGCAAATTAAGTGTCAAGTTTGCCATTCTGCACAAGATAGGTGCAGCCAACTGGGTTCCCACAAACTACAAGTCTGCCATCTCTATTGGTCTGGGAAAGTTTATCTCTGCTGTTGGCACCAAGACAAAGTTTGATTATGGCACATATATTTTTTAGCAGACCTTGAAGCATGTAGACAGCTATGCCATCAAAGGTCCCATAGCCTTTCCCTCCCTCTTGTGTGGTATTATAACTGATCAATACCCTCAGAAGGCTAACTCTCAGAAGGCTGATGTCATTGTTGTGCTAAAAGAAACTTGCAGGGAACTTGAAGCAAGGAAGCAAACTCTTGAGGAGCTGATCTCTACCTTGGAGAAGAAAAAAGAAGACACTGAGGTTGAGGATGAAAGGTTAGATGAGGATGCTGCTAAAGATTTGAATAAGGATGCTGATGAAGAGCAAGAGGCTAGTGCTGAAAGCAGTTCAGAGGAAGCTACTTACCACAGTGCTTCTTCAGGAGAAGAAAGTGCCTAATTGCTGATTCCTTGTTGCTGCTGATGCTTGTGTTTTATTGTTCGGATTGATTTTGTTTCTGTCTGTTCTGGATATTTGTACTTCATAACTTGTCTATATAACTATAACTTCTGCTACTTAATATTTCGTGAATTCTGGGAATCTGTAATGGCACCTTTTGCCCTTTGTGGCTAAAAAGGGGGAGATGATATTATGGGAATCATGGGGTGAATTTATCTTTAGTTATTTAAGTTAGTTGGCTTAGACTGGTTATTTTATTTCTGCTGCATTGGATCTCTGATAGCTTAGTTTGTTTTAGCCAAAAAATTTCCAAAGGGGGACTTTGTAAGTGTTTTTATGTTGGCTTTAATTTTTGGTAAAATTGGTTTATGTCAATGTCTTGACTGATGTCATGACATTCAGAGTTGAAGATAAATTCTGCAGAAGAAGAATAATACAGGTACAACTCAAACTGGGATTTAATTGTTATGCTGGAAATATGCAAGAAGAATGACTGATGTCATGACCAATGTTATGACATTCTATGCAACATCTGCTGTTCTACAGATTTACTATTCCTCAGACTTTTCAGGATTTCTGTTGAGCTGTTTTATTATGGATTATGTTATTGGATCTCATGCTCACGTGGCTCTGATGTTAACCTTGTTTAACCCTAAATTGGTTTGTTAAAAACACCAAGTCTTTAGGTTAAATTAAGTTAACCCTAGCTATAATTATGGAAGCCCAAGTTGAAGACTTTTTACTGCCTCTATATTATTCAGAAAACCCTGATTATGCTGTTGCGCCTTTTACTGTGTACAAGATTAAGCAGACTGTTATTTTGTGTATTCTAGTTATTCTTGTGAGCCAAGGAATTATCAATTGATAAGTGTCTTGGACTAGGTTTTTTATTGTAAGGGTTGTTTATCACTCAAAGCTTTGAAGCACGAGTGTTGTGTCTCTTGATTAAAGCTTTGAAGCAAAATCAAGTTTGTTTATTGAAGAGTGTCTTCACAATTCTATTAAACAATAGGTTGATATCACTGTTGTGATTGTGGGGGAGTGAGTAGGAACTCAGGTCTAAGTTGGACTTAGATTGAAGTTGCATTGGGTAGGTCTTAAGTGAAGGAGATAAACTGGTTGGTTTATTCCTGAATTAATACTGCTTATAGTGGATTTCCTCCCTGGCATGGTAGCCCCCAGATGTAGGTGTAGTTACACACTGAACTAGGTAAACAATTGATTGTCTTCTTTACTGTTTTAAATTACTGTGTGAATTGTTAAACAGTTTGTCAGATACGGTGTCATAATATTCTCTGTGACATCACGTATCTGCTGCCAGGAATTTCAAAGTGGAATCCTGCTAACGATGTACAAGCCTTATTTCAATTCCCAAACACCGGAGATATAAGGTAGATAGACCATCGTTAACCCCTTTGATCCTTGAAGTAGGAGTTTGTTTTATATTTAGAAAAAACCCTCATTTACCTAACCTGGGGCAGGGTAGTGTTCAGTTAATCCGATTGAGAGTTCAGAAGTGTCTAATTAGAGGCTGAGGAATGTCCAAATTGCAACGGTCAACCTTCGTATGTCAACGTGGAATCCTTCAAAGACTCAGACAGTCACAATTACTTCCAACAAATTGAAGATAGTGTAGGGATGACACGATTTATTATTAAGAAAAATTAATTAAAAAAAAAGGAAAAAGCAGAAAGCCCGCTAAGTCGAACTTGGTAATAAGTCGCCTAGGCAAAAAAAAGAAAGGGAAAATATCAAAAAGCAAATTAGAAAGCCAGAAAGGCAAGAAAAGTGAAAGAAAGTTTCTGACTAAGAGAGCAAAGTCGTGTGATCAGACACCAAAATTAAAGGTGAGTGGCTGTCGTGTCCGTAAATCTTGTGGGATCCATCACGCATGTCCAAGAAATCCCCACCAGAAGTTAGCCATACCATACTCTTTTGAGAGTTGAATGCTCATATCAAGTTGACTGAATTTAGGATTGGACAACATCACGAAGGGGGTGGGCACTAAAATATTTTGAGCCTAAAAAAACTTTTTTCGAAAACCATGAACCAGACCACGTTACAACCCTCAGAAGTCCTAACTGAAGCATAGGTTAATTTGAAAGCATGCTACGTTGAGATAACATTTTCCTGACTCCTAAATTGTGCGCTAATTTTTGTGTTGGAGTCATATGTTTGTCTTGTCATTCTGGAAAAAAAAAGTTTTTTTTTTAAATAAATAAAAAATGTTGCATTCTAAAACTGTTTTGTTCACAAGGAGTCGCAATATCATTTCCACATAAAAACTTCAGGACTTACGTAAGTGTTGCATTAGAATTTTTATTCTCATAATAAACACTTTTTTTGTATGCGAAACAATTGTTTGACATCAAGTGAGTTTGCACAATGAGCATCAATGAAGAGCTTAATCTTGTCAAAGAAAAGGATCTTGACTCCATTGAATCAAAAGTCGATCTTTTCAAAGAATTGATGATATCCAGGGGCATGCTTTCCAGATACCTTTTGAAGCGAAAGTGGTTTGTTGCTTTATAGTCTGAGTACCCTAAGAGGTTTTACTTTTCAAGTACTCCGTTGAGTATGAATATTGTGTTACTTTACTGTTTGGGTACCTTTAAGGGGAATGAAGTTTGCATATTCAGCTGATCTGGGGCACTTTCTAATGACTCCGTTGAGTAACAGAAGACCCTTTTGAGGGACGATCAAGAATCAGATTGCTTGAGATCTAAATGTTTGTGTTGAGGTGTTGATTACTCAGAAGTTTATTTTGAGAAATGGTATGTTTCCTTCAGTTGGTCATGAGGGACAAATTGTCTCTAGCATCTGTTTGAGCTGGAAGTAGTTCCAATTGAAAGTTATGGTTGTGTTGTCATCCAAAATTATGAACTTCTCTTTCCTATGTGAGCGTGAGATGAAGATTTGAATTCTCAAGATTCCATCAACCTGGGGCAAGTTATCTTGATGACACAGATCTCAGGAAGTCTTTTTCAAGGCAAGTTCTCTAGCAGTCATACAGATTAGGGCAAGACATTATGCAGGGGCATTCCTTTATTTCAGAGTTGATCAATTGAAGTCCAATCGCAAGCTAAATGATTGGTGAATTTGAAGAGTATGTCAAATAGTTTGGGTTTTTATCCTCAGTCCATCAGAGACTTAAGTTCAAAGTTTTATTGTTACTTCATCAGAAGTCATAGATTTTTATCTCCAATTGAAGTCAGGATTTCTTATCCTCATCACAAATCACGTGAAGTCCTCTCAAGGCGAATCTTTTCAAAGATCATTAATTTGAAGCAGTTACATCGAGATTCGGAGAATTTCTACATGAACCAGATGTGTCAAGAGAACTATTCAGAGCATAAATACACCAGGGGCATTTTATCTTAAATCAGTTCTATCCGTGTCTCTACAAGGATTCTCCCCAATGAGTTTACTTCATGTTAGACTTGGGGAAAATTGGGTTTGATTGAATTGGAAGGATTGGTTATATGAAATATCTCCAGCTTGGGGCATACTCCACAATACCGAAGTTTCTACTTCACCCCAGTAAGTCTCCCAAAGTGAAGAGATTGTGGCCAGATGATTACACAGTTTTACCTAAAGGTTGTCTACTCCCCAGTATTGTCAGGTGGAGAGTTTTGTCTGATAAGTTGTGATTGATGAGATTTCTTGATTAACAATCTGTATCCCCAGTGGAGTTGTGTTACTGTTGTGTTCACAAAAGAATTCCCATTCGAGGCGAAATGTTTATCGATGACTTCTTTAATTCCCAGTCAAGTTGTTGCATTTGGATGTTCTTATTCAAGAATTTTCCCTTTTTCCCCTATGTATCAGTCATTCATCCGAGATTTCTTATTCAAGATTTCTCCTCTCCCCAGCAAAGAAATTTTTCTTTCGAGATTGTGCCACATTATTCTCATTTCCCCAGTGGAGTTGTATTGTATGAGATGTCTTATTTCTTCATGCCGAGACGAACTATTTGACTTGGATTTTTATTCCGAGAACTCTCACATCTCTCCAGCGAGTTCGATCCTGTTGATTGGTGATAAGTGTTACAGCGCCCGAGACGTATGCTATTGTGGGTGGCCATCCCAAATCCCTTTTTATCCCCAGTAAGGACTTTTCTTATCAAAGATCATTTATGAGTCTCCAATTGAGCTTCTTAAAGCCAAAGTTACCCACTCTCTGCAAGAACTATGTACAGATTTTCTCCTATCATTGACCAAAGATTGGTCGCTCCTCATGAAGTCAGAGGAATCTATATTCCTGTTAGATCCAATGTTGTTCGGTATCTTATCCAACGAAGTCCAATCTCTATTTGGCTTTCCTCTTCAGAAGTGATAGTTTTTCCTCGATCATCTCTGGCTTTGTCCAATTTCACTTCGCATCCTATATCAGAATCAACGGTTTCGTCCAGAATTATTTCTCCAGTGAAGTCTACAATTTATTTTTGCAACTCTTCTCAGTGATTGTAGCCTGTTTCTACTGGTTACACAAGTTATTGCTCCCCGCAAAATTTCATCTCTTTGAAGGTTTTCTCCTCAGTGGATTTTTGAAATTTATTTTTGCAAGTCTTATCAAGTCTTGGCTTGGTGTTTGATTGGTTTCTTGATTAGCCATTCCCCGGTGAAACATCTAATCATGCATCATTACATTGCATCCTCAAAGTGTAATTTACCATTATCTTTTGGAACTTTACTCCATAGAAAAATTTCAAACATGCATTGAAACATAAGCCTTTATTGCCACTATGTTCTCCAATGAAACTGCTAACTTTGTGTCGTATCCCCCAGCAAGGTCTCTATCCTCAGTATCCCGGTTTCCATCCATACCAGTATTCAGTTAATCATTCAATTTAGTTGAGTGTCTACTCAATGTTTTGGTTGTAGCCCAGTTTCTCTCTGGTGCAATTTCAATGGTTTAGTCTCTACTACCTTTGTTGGTTCATTTTGATGTTCATCAATATACCTTTCAAATGTCAGTTTTGTCCTGATGATCATTTCGGCAAGTGTTTTGGAAGTACGCTCTAATCACTTTGCTTTGGGTCGAGTTTTGTCTCGTTACCCGCGCATGAAATCCAGTTGTCGTATTGGTACTCATCTTGTTTATGTCGTCTAACTATTCTTCATGAGTCGAGTCTTATCTCGTTTTGTTTCTTACTCCTAGGATTCTTTTAGTTCCATCATACTGTCTATCTCGGCTTGAAACGAGTCTCTTTATAACTATTGGGTTCAATCAGCTTCGTCTACTGTCTATCCTCTAGTTTGAGACTAGCAAGTTCTCTGAGAAACATGCGCTCTCATCACTTTGCTTTGGGTCGAGTTTTGTCTCGTCGCCTGTGCATGAAATCCAGTTGTTGTCCTGGTACTCATCTACTTTGTTTCGTCTAACTAGGTTCCACGAGTCGAGTTTTATCTCGTTTTATTTCTTACTCCTGGGATTATTTCTGTTCCATCATACTGTCTATCTCGGGATGAAACCTTTCCCCTTAACTCCATGGATTCAATCAGCTTCGTCTACTATCTATCCTCGGTTGGGATGGCTCTGTTATAACTATTGGGTTCAAACAGCTTCGTCTACTGTCTATCCTTTAGTTTGAGATCAGCAAGTGCTCTGAGAAACATGCACTCTTATCACTTTGCTATGGGTCGAGTTTTGTCTCGTTTCCCGTGCGTGAAATCCAGTTTTTGTCTTGGTACTCATTTCTAGAAAGTGTCATTCTTCTAGTTCTATTGCGTCGAGTTTTGTCTCGTTTGATGTCACTCCTAGGATTGAATCATCTTTGTCTACTATCTATCATTGGTTGACCTATCTCTTTCATACCTTCAGTTTGTCACAGTTTCCACTGTTTACCCCTGGTTGAGACCAGTACGTGTCTCTAGAATCGCGCACTCTAATCACCTTGCTTATAGGACCCTTTTCGTAGTTGTCCTATTGCGTACATTTTTCAGAGTCTAGTTTTGTCTAGTCTTTGGATTTGAGTATCATCTCATCTTTATCATGGTCCGCGTAACAGTTTCGTCTTGACGTATATCTTTGGAAGGCTAATATTCATTGGTATTCTCTAAGTCCCGCAGACTCTAGCTCCTTTTGGAAGGTTTCACTCTTCTTCTCAAAAGTGTAAATGTTCAGGTTCTCTAGTATCCAAGCCTCTTCATCTTTGAACACTTAAAGGTTTCCACCAGTTCTCGCTTATCAAGTTGAAGAAGATTGAATAGGGGGAGCTGTTGCACCCTAAAATTTACCCTCTTTATTTAGGCTTATGTTGCATCATAAACATCATATTGCATTGCATTCTTACATTATGATAGGATTAAAGTTCTTTGGGTTCTCAAGTCCTCTACAAGCTAAGGAGGTTGATTGTGTTAGCATTCTGTTTTTGAGGGAATCTCAGGCTCTCATATCTTTGGATCTTTCAAGTCACAATGATGTATTATATCTCAAGACATCTTATTTATGTCATTGATTACTCAAGAGTTGAAGTTTTGCAAAGAATTGATGAGGAATTCATCTGTGTCATTCATCTGATGAAATTTGGGTTTTGGCCCATGGTGAAGTTCGAAGTTTGGATAAGTCAATTTCTTGAAGTATCACCTTCGTATTATCATTAGAGTTATCATGGTTCATAGAATTACTCAATACATTCAGAAGATTTGAGGTTTTGAAGCTTGATTGACTATCTCCTAATACGAGGTGCAAAATTAGGGTTTTAGATATAATGAGGATTTCTCCAGATTTTTAACTCAAATTTGATTCCACTTGTTTCTATATGTTATTGGACATCCATGGTTGAAATAATGAGGTTCAATTTTGATTAGAAGCAAGTCAATTGATCACAAGGGGCAAAATGGTCATTTTGGTCAAAATCAGTCATAGTCATGAGTTGACCAAGTGGACTTTTGGTCAACCATCAATTCAAATATCACATTTTCTCAGTTTTTATCCAATGGTTGCATACCATACATTTTTGGAAATCTTGGGAAAAATTCTACAAGTTTGTCATTCTGTAAATTTTGTCAAAGATGAACCATTTGAAATATATTTGAGTTTGAAGCTTTATGCACAAGGTATGCAAAATTACTGGTCAGGCCTGCCTTCCCTTGCCAGGCACGAGTGACATTTCATGAAACAGGTGGTGTGCCATATGTCCAAGCCTATTTCTTCCTCCTCAAGCATCAATTCTAAAAATTGAAATGTGCATACTCTAGATGCCCATGAGAGCTCTTCATCAAGCTTGGAATCATCCATTTTGGCCAAGTATCCATCAAGATATGGATCCTCAACGTTGTTGTCTCGCAACTGTTTACCATGCATTCCATGCAGGCCCATGCGTGCCCAGAATTTGTAGTGTCATGGCTTATTTTTTCTAAACTTGTCTTGGTCATATCTCATTCAATATTCTATCATTTTGCATGAACTAAAGCCCATAGTGAACCTTATTGAGAGATATTTTGATAGGCTCCAAAAGGCCAAGAAATGCACGAGTCAATTGTGAGAAATTTAGTCGGTGAGAAATTTGAGGTAAGAAACTTGAACTTTGATTCTTGAAATTTAGTCGTTCATTTGTGTGTTTGAGTTTATATTCATGTTCATTGATGTTGTTTGAATGATTCTGGAGCTTTACAACTTCCAATTTGATGAAATATGCATGATTGAAGTTTTTGAAAATTTCAATATGGATGGATTATTTTTTCACTTTTCGTGGTGTGATTTCTTGATGTATAGTTACTTATTTTGAGATTCACGACTTGCATGATGTTCCTTGCCATGAGATCTTTAAAATGAGCTTTGAATCACAAATTTTGGTTGAGAATTAAGAAAGATATGAGATCTGGAAGTTGGGGGTCTGAACTGCACGAAATATGTGTGTTAGGGGCTGCTGGAGGTTAGGGATGAAGTGAGGTGTCACTTCCTGATTTGTCCATTTGAATTTTCATGCATCTTTTATTATTTTCTTTCATCTGATTTTATTTTATGCTCAAACTATTTTCAAAAATTATGAAAACAATATCATAGGTTCTTTTCAGTATCTACTATTTTGTGGAATTTTTCTGGAATTTTCAAAAATGTTTTGATTGGTCAAATAAATTCAGAGATTAATTACTTTTGATTTGATTAACTTTTATCTAATTTTCTTGTAAATTATTGAAAAAATACTTTTCCATGATAAACAATTCCACAAAATTTATTCTGACCCCTTCGATTGGTTTATAATGAGACCATGACTTTTATTTGATTTTTTTAAATTTTTTCTTAATTAAATAAATCCATGCATTATATTGCATTTCATGCATATTTATCTTTATTAAAAATATTTTTCTTCATACAAAAAATTCATAAAAAATATTTTGGATCATTCAATCCATTCATTTTGCAATTCTGAATTTTATTCCATTAGAAATAAAAATAACAAAAATAGTTTTGATCTTAGAAATAAAAATAACAAAAATAGTTTTGATCTTATTTGGGATGTTAGGTTACTGTTTCCAATTTTTGTAGATTTTTATTTCTGATTTTTGTATTTTTATACAAATTTTCTTGTTTATTGGTCATATAAGTTTAATTTTGAACTAGTGTTGACTTTTGAATTTTATTTTGATCCTTCCATGGGCTTTTGAATTGGTAAAGGATATGTATTTGATTTTTAGGAGATTTGAGCTCATTAATTCATTTTTGTTGGATTTTATATCTTATCTTTCTATTTTTTTATGGAATTTCAAAGTGAGCATGTCCTTTGGCCTAGTGTAATTGAGTCAAGCTTCAATTTGAAACTTATGGACATAATTTAAGGCCAATCTTTGGGTGTGTGATGATCATTTGAATTCTCTAATGATATGTAAACATGTTTTCATTTATTGAAAATTACATGTTGATCATTTGGTTTCCACCTTGAGCATAAAGTTTGTATGGTTTCCAAAACCCTAATTTGTTGATGCTTTGATTCTTAAGTCATGTTCTTGTGCAATTTGTGATTATTATTGATGCTTAGGGGTATGATAACCTCAAGGATGGTCATATAAAGACTTGAGAGGCATTTGACCACATTGGATCATATTGATCCTTTAATTTGAGAGTGTTTCATTTTGAGTTTCATTTGCATGAATTATGAGATATGAGGAATGCATTCATGCAATCCTTTGGGAATTTACTTCTCATTATCATGGCATGTTTAGGGTTTTGATTCCAGTTTGATTGATTCATTTAAGATCCCTAACTTGCACAATTCATGTTAGTTTTTGTTGCTAAGATGTCATCACCTTGTGGCCATGGTTGTAACATTTGTATTATGTGTATCTTTCATGACATTAGTGATCCAATTTTAATTGAATTCTTGATCTTTAATTCTGACTTTGTACATTATATGATCACTAATCCTATTCTATTTTATTCATTGACTTGCATTCGATTGTAAGATCATCATGATGACCTAAAAGAGCTAAATATTTTTTCTTTTCTAATTCTTAGTTTGACAATACCTTAAGGGATTATAGATTCATGATGTTTGAGGTATGTCATTTCAATTGAAATTACTTTGAGGCTCATAACAAGCACCTTGTGAGGGTTCCATCATCACCCTATGACATACAAGACATAATTCCCTTCCTACATGATCTTAATCAATGTCGTTTGATTTGAGATAGGTGGTATTTACTTTAGATGATATTGTTCATCAAATAGGTGATTTGACTTATAACACAAGTCACACATGGTTTTAATTATCTAATTAAAACTATTTTGTTTAATCTTTATAAGGTGCCATATTTGACTAGTTTTGGTGTTTTCAAACCCTAATTCGATGTACTTTTGTATGCAAGCTCTTTACCTTGTTTGAAATGCTTTTTTTTATGGTTTACTTATGTCTTAAGATACTTACCTTGTGTGTCACATTACTTTCTCACCTTGCCTCTTCACCATATTTGACTCGTTAATTTGTACGCTTACTTAAAGTTAACTCTAGGGTTTAAAACCGATCTTTTCCTTTGCTACATTTTGTGCCATGAATGGTTGTGATGTATGATAATTGGTTTGTTCTTGTATGAACATCATCTTTATGTGCTCATCACTGACCTCAATTGTATATGACACTTGACACAAGCATGCTTGAATACATATATGCACACATGCTATCACACATTTTTAGGATGCACATTCATGTTTTCTTATCAGAAGTTGCTTATGAAAAGATTATGATGATTGTGTATATGACATGAGTGCATCTCTACCATGATATCCACTGACCTTCATTATTTTCCATCTTCAAAAGGTTCATGCCTCTTCATCTATGCAATTCCATGCTTCATTTGACTCTTAGATGCATGTTAGTCCAAATTCTGGACTAGTTTTTTCTTGTATTAGTCTTGTGTAGGTTTTCTTTTGAGGTGATTATAATTTTTTTTGTCTAACTTGAATGTAATCTCTATGTTTACATCACTGACTTCACTCAAATATGATACCACTAGGCATGTTCACAATTTCATATTTATGTACATTTCACTACACACTTCTAGATGTGTACTTAGGCTCTCTTAGTTTACTTTGTTTGTGAATCTACATGATGATTATGTGTATGATGATAATGTATTATTACCATGCTAGCTACTGACTTCCATGTTTTTTATTCTATAAGGTTTACTCCTTTTCCTCTATGCATTACCATGCTTCGTTCGACTTCTAGTTGCATTCTAGGTCAAGTTCTGGACTAGTTTTTTGTGTTAGTATTGTATATGTGCGATTTTGAATATCTTGTAATTTGATAGTGTATATCATGAGTACTTATTCATTATGTGTTGCTTCTGATCCCACCATCATGTGACACTTAGCACAAGTATGCTCAAGCACACACACACACACACGTGCACATACGTTTCCCCGCACTTGTATGAGCCGAATGCATTTTCCTTAAGTGTTTTGTTTGTGAATCCTTCAAATGCATGTTTGATTGATCTTTTTGATGAAATGATATGTTTGGTACTGTAATTTGTGTATCTTGGTATTTCTTGTTTCATATATTTTCATCTTTGCCTTTTCATGGCTTCTTTTAACTTGTAAAAATTTTGACTAGTTTTCTAGGTTAAACATTTTGACTAGTTTTCGCACTAGTGTTGTAGTTGCATCTTTGTGACATTTCCTTTATGATTTGATTATTAATTCTTTCATATTATATTGGTACTATAATCACTTCATCTTGACACCATCTTTGCATATCATAAGTCTCACACACTTAGATTCATTTCACTACACACAATTGTTGCATGTTTACGCACTTTTGGTAGATCTTTTTCTGTTGTTCATGAATGTGATTAATTTGTATGATGAAAATGAAACATTAACATGTTAGCTACTGAACTTTATGTAATTTTATCTTTAATTGTACATTCATTTCATATAAGTGTAACACTTCGCACAATTAGCTTTTCGTATGCTTTTAGGACTAGTTTCGACCTAGTTTGCGAATTAACTTTGCATGTGTATGCTTATAGCAATGTTTAGTATTTGTTAAAGGTTTGTATAAACTTTGTAAATCAATGTTGTTTCTACTGACCTCACTTCACATGACACTTTGTATGAACATCATTAATTTGATTCCACCTCACCTCATCCATGCATGATAACTTCAGGTAGATTCTTCCCTTTGTTTATACCCTAAACTTAGGATCAACTTTGTATTATAACATTAGGATTAGAAATAGGTTATTATCCCTTAGCCATTTTCCCTTTATCCTTTTGCATCCTTAAAATTAAAATCTTGTTTTGCCAAGTGCATTAAAACACTCTGATAATATGAAACTTTTTCTAAAGTAAAAGATACAAACCAATTAGTTTTAGGGTGTTTCGTCGTCCTGCTGTTGATGTTTCGTCATCCCATCTTCTGATGTTTTGTCATCCCATCTTCTGATGTTTCGTCATCTCATCTTCCGATGCTTCATCATCCTGCTGCTGATGTTTCATCATCCCATCTTCTGATGTTTCGTCATCCCATCTTCTGATGTTTCGTCATCTCATCTTCTGATGCTTCATCGTCCTACTACTGATGTTTCATCATCCCGTTTGCTAATGTTTCGTCATCATGGAGGTGTTTCGTCATCATTTTCTGTTTCGTCTGCTAATCTAAAAAACACAAACCAACCAAAACAAGTGTGCCGAACTACGGCGCTATGACTTTCGCATTGCATGAGGGAATACGTAGGCATCCTGTCGCGGGGCTAGATCGAGCAGCTTTTGTAAATATTTCCTTCTTTTCCCCGTGTTTTCTTTCTTTTATTCTTTTCTTTATTTCTTCATTCTTCATTTCTTCTTGCATGCATTATACCATATACAGATATAGTTAGACCTTTACACCCATTAGATAGAAAGTAAAAGCGGATACTGTAGAGTACTACGGGCGCGTGGGGTGCTAATCTATTCCCCTCGCAGAACCGATTTCCTTACCCGATCTTTCGGTCGCAAGACCGTAATCTCTCCATTTCAGGTTTACTCGATGTTTACCTTTCCCTCTTGGCGGGATAAAAAACGTTCAATGGCGACTTCACAGATATATAGTTATATACTTTGATTTTTCGGTCGGTTGTTTCATATTCCAACATATTTTTTAACCTAATTTGCTTCTACTATATATGCACAAGAACCCTAGCCAAAACTCTTAAAATTCAATGTTTTAGGGCAAGAACGAAACCAAGCATCCATTCATCCACGTGAGAATTCCAGCAATCGATCCATGTCCCTAAGCAAGCAAGATCGTGGCCAGAACTCACTCCTTTGAGTTGCACCGGTTGGTAAAACTTCTTGAATCTCAAAGTTTTGTTTCATGCAATATAAATAATTTTGATGCTTACATACATGTTCATACTGATGTTTGTGATTGTTTAGAATCATCGTGCATGAGTTTTAACACAAGAATCAAGTTTCACCATAGCTAGGGCTCGCGAACTATTGAGCTTCATATCCCTATTTGCAGGTCGTTTCAAACAAAACCAAGGCCACCATTAGATTCGAAACACTTCTATAAGTGGATCTTTGTTGTTTTCGTTTTTGTTTTTGAGCTATTTTGCAGGTTTCAAATTCCCCTTGTCGGAGAAGATTATCGGAAACACCGCCCAGGTTGGTTGATCGGCGAACACTAGGGCAAGGAAGGCGTGGCAGATAATCATTGGTTTGTTTGATGTCAAAGGACAGACGTGCGCGCATTTTTTAATTAATCTAATTTTATTAAAATAATATCATATACATATTTATGAATGGATGTACAACCACCCCCATTGGAAACCCATGCGCGTGCTAGTCCCTTACCCTCCATCAAGTCGCTGGTTCAAACCTGCCTTTTGGCAAAAAATTTCATAACTTTTAATTTTTACAGGTTTTCATATACATACTCATGGAGGCGAGATCTAAACATCACAAGCACATGGCCTAATGGCCAAATTTTGAACCTGTCACCCTCAGCTCATAAGCTCAACACTCTCCGGGGCCATTCTAATTTTTTACCACTTGTTTTTTTGCATTTTTCTTATGTCTTTTATTTTTTCTAACCAATTTTAATTTCCTTTCACAAATTAATTTTCCACGCATAAAAAACCCTAAAAAATGTTTTGATCTTAGGTTTAGGTTTTAAAAACTTTTTTAAAATTTTTGACACAAAAATTTTAATTTTATTTTCATTTAAATTATTTTTCCTAATTAATTTCTAATTAACTTAGAATTAGGTTTTTTCTTAATTAAAATCAATTTCAAAAAATACCAAAAACATTTTCTTTTTAAATTAGGGTTTAGAACACTTATATCTTCATTAAAATGTTTTTCCTCTTATTTATTTATGTTTTACTCTCATTTAAATATTAGAAATCGATGTATAGGTTGCAAGGTAGATTTTGTAATAGCATAAATTTACATTTTCTCGCACTTTTTCACTATTATGTATCTGCAAAAAGGATGTAATAGTCTAGGTTTAAATTTCGGCACTTTACTTTCCGCACCTCTTATTATGTAACTTCCCCAATGGCATATAATAGCGTACGATTTTACTTTCCCCAATTTACTTTTCTATACATATTAAGTCCTAGATGTATGCTAATTAGGGTTTGTATGGAAATATTTAAAATCAATCTTAGAATAACCTTAATCTCAAGATAAAATATCTGAATACAACAAACTTTGCACATTTGCACCCCTAGGGTATCCTTTCTTGTTGCCTTACGAATAAAGTGGTTATGTCCCTCGAACGTAGGGGTACCATTAGAAAAACTCCCTCGATTCAAAATCATCACAAAGATCATAGTCCCTCGATGACCCTCGATGTTGACTACGAATATATGATCTCTCCCTCGGTACCTTTACAATGTTGCATTCAATATCCATACGATGACCCTACGCATGTCCCTTCACATCCAATGGATAGAGTTACCCAGAAACTAATGGTACAAATAACGATATCCTAAAGAAGAAGGAAAATAACAAGAACGACCTTCTGAGTAGGTAATAAGACTCTTAATTGCTTGCTCCAATCTAATCAAAAATACTTTTCACACCTCACACTCTTTTCAAAAATACTTTAAAACAAACACTTTGTATACATTCATACGAGAATCATTACAAAGATAAATTTCCAAAACAAATTGTAAGTGTTTTGTGTAGGCTGCAATTTTTTGTAAAACTAGGTTGATGTGCCAATGTCTTGACTGATGTCATGACATTCTGATATGAAGACAATTTTGCAGGAGGAGTGTGTTTTTTGATGCAGCTCAGTATATTTGCATAACAAGTGTTATGAAGAACAGGTTTTGCAAGAGAAGGTTGCATGATGTGTGATGTCACATCCAATGTTAAGACATTCTAAATAAGTGGAATATGCAGTTTTAAATTTCCTGAGAGTTTTTAGGAATGTTAGTTTGTTCTGGGCTGGATCGTTTCAGGAGGAAACTGTGCATAAGCTCCTTTGTATGTAGAAATTAGGTTAACATTGGTTAACCCTAATTATTGTTTTGCAAGCCCAAAGACCAAGTCCACAGGTTAACATTAGTTAACCCTAATTCTTGTTTTGCAACGCCCAAGACCAAGTCCACTTGTGCATCTTTATAAACTCACTAAATCCTAATGTTATGTAGCGCGTGTATTGTGAAGAAAACCAGAAGAAGAAAGCAGACGAGCAGGATTGTTCATCGTGAGTTCAAGACTGTTTATTTGTTTTAGTTTTCTTGTGAGCCAAGCAATTATCACGATCATAATTGTATTGGAGTAGGATTTCCTATAAGTGTAGTTTTGTCACTCAAAGCTTTAAAGCACGAGTGCTATGTCTCTTGATTAAAAGCTTTGAAGCATGATCAAGTATTTGTGTTGAAGAATGTCTACATAATTCTTTTAAATATTAGTTTGTAATCACTGTTGTGATTGAGGGGGAGTGAGTAGGTTCTCAGGTCTAAGTGTTTCTTAGATTGAAGTTGCATTGGGTAGGTCTTAAGTAAAGGATATAAACAGTTGGTTTAATCCAGAATAAATACCTCTTATAGTGGGTTTCCTCCCTAGCTTGGTAGCCCCCAGATGTAGGTGTAGTTGCACACCGATCTGGGTTAACAATTTATTGTCTTCTTTACTAGTGTTATAACATTCTATTTGACATCAAGTATCTGTTGCCAGAATTTCAATTGGCATCAGAGCAGGCACCCTGCCAATTTATCTGGGTGAGATCTAGGGACAATATTTTCTGGCACTATGGACAAGGAAGGAGGATTTGGGAGCAGACCACCCATTCTGGATGGATCAAACTATAACTACTAGAAACCTCATATGGTTGCCTTCTTGAACTCACTGGATAATAAAGCTTGGAGAGCTGCTGACAAAGGATGGAAACATCCTATCAAGATTGAGAAAGATGGAACTACTAGTCGGAAACCTGAGGAAGAATGGAGCAAAGAAGAAGAAGAGTTGGCCCTGGGCAACTCTAAGGCATTGAATGCTCTGTTCAGTGGAATTGATAGAAACATATTCAAACTAGTGCATCAGTGTAAATTGGCCAAAGATGTTTGGGACACTCTCAAGACCACTCATGAGGGTACGTCCAAGGTAAAAATATCAAGACTTCAGATGCTCACTACCAAAATTGAGAATCTGAGGATGATGGACGATGAGACTATTCTTGAGATTCACATGAACATTCTTGAGATTGCCAATACCTCAGGAGCCTTGGGAGAAAAGATGTTTGAAGAAAAACTTATAAGAAAGATTCTCAAATCTTTGCCAAAAAGGTTTGCTATGAAGGTGATTGCCATAGAAGAAGCTCAGGACATCTGCAACTTGAAGGTAGATGAACTCATTGGTTCTCTCCAAACATTTGAGATGGGAATTAGTGACAGTGTTGAAAAGATGAACAAAATCATAGCCTTTGTATCCAATACTGAAGAGGAAACTAAAGAAAGTGATGAAGAGAATCTATTAGAAGCTATAGCTATGCTTGGAAGATAGTTCAATAGAATCATAAAGAGAATGGACTATTAGCCAAAATCGAATGTCAAGAACACCTCCCCTGACTCCAGCAGGACCTATGATTCAAACAGAAGAGAAAAATTTGAAGAAAAAGGCAACCAAAGCAAAGGCATTCAATGTCATGGATGTGAAGGCTATGGACACATTAGAGCTGAATGTCCTACCTATCTAAAGAAACAAAATAAAGGATTATCTGTTACTTGGTTTGATGGTGACTCAAAGAGTGACTCAAAAGAGGAATCAGCTAAATTGGTAACTTCACTAATTGGCATATGTAATTCTGACAATGAGTCAAGTGATGAGGAGATGACTTTTGAAGAACTTGCAGACTCAAACAAGAAGTTGTGTATCAAGAGTGCTGAAGTCTGTCAACAAGGGGAGAAGTGGAAGAAACTCATAGTGAAGCTGGAAGCTGAGAAAAAGGACCACATTGCAACTATAACTCACCTCAAAGGTGAAGTCCTCGTGCTAAACTCCAAACTTGATCAGATGACAAAGTATGTCAGAATGTTAACCAACGGAACTGACAAATTGGAAGAAATTCTTCAAACTGGACAAATGCAGGAAATATGTCTGGAACAGGCTTTGTCGCTGCAAAGGAATCTACTTTTGACATCAATTAACCAAGACCTGAAAGGTGGATGTGAAAACAGATGTCACAATATAGGACTCAACATCAAGGAAAAAGAAACATGAACCACTCAAAGGGAAAATTTCAAAGATGGAGATGTCATTACTGTGGAAGATTTGGACACATAAACTATTCTGCTTCAGACTATATGGATACCCTGATCAGACTCCACATTTCAAATCTAAAGTTAATCGGCCACCCAAGAATCAACAATGGATGGCAAAAATTGAAGCTTTAATAGCTCACACTTCTCTTAGAATTTCAGCCAAAGAAGACTGATACTTTGACAGTGGGTGTTCTAAACACATGACTGGAATTAAGAATATGTTGAGTGACATTAAACCACACACTACTAGCTATGTAAATTTTGGAGATGGAGCAATAGGGGAAATCAAAGTTGTTGGAAAACTGGATTGTCCTGGAGTTCCAAACCTGGATGGTGTGTTGCTGGTAAATGGACTAACTACAAATCTCATCAGTATTAGTCAACTATGTGATCGAGGATTCAAGGTCAACTTCACAAAGTCTGAATGCCTGGTGTTAGTGTTTTAAGTTGGCATTAATTTTGGTAAAACTAGGCTTTAGCAATGTCATGATAGATGTCATGACATTCAGAGATTGAAGATAAATCCTACCTGCTAAGGATGTTAAAAGACAGCTCAGAATTGGAAGCTAAAGCTGTGATGGAAATTCTGCAGAAAACAGTCTGATGTCATAACAGATGTTATGACATTCAGTGTGACATTCTGTTCTGCAGAATCTGTTTTTTTCCTGAGACTTTTCAGGATATTTGTTGAGCTGCTAAATATTGTTTTTCTGTTATTAGAAAGCATGCTCACGTGGCTGCTAGGTTAATCTTAATTAGACCTAAATTGGTTGTTGAAAAGACCATGTTTTTAGGATTAAATTAAGTGAACCCTAGCTATCTTTATGGAAGCCCAAAACTGAAAATTCAGGACTGCTTCTATAAAAGGAATTCAACCCTTATAATACTGCTGCGCCTCTGGAATTTATTGAAGATATAGCAGGTTATTAATTGTGTACTATTAGGAGATTTAACAGTTGGTATTTGTAATTCTAGTATCTCTTGTGAGCCAAGCAACTATCAATTGATAAGTGCTTTGGACTAGGATTTGTTGTAAGGGTAGTTTATCACTCAAAGCTTTAAAGCACGAGTGTTTGTCTCTTGATTGAAAGCTTTGAAGTGAGATCAAGATAGTTTATTGAAGTGTGTCTTCACAATTCAATTATTCAATAGGTTGATATCACTGCTGTGATTGAGGGGGAGTGAGTAGGAACTCAGGTCTAAGTTGGACATAGATTGAAGTTGCATTGGGTAGGTCTTAAGTGAAGGAGATAAACTGGTTGGTTTATTCCTGAATTAATATTGCTTATAGTGGATTTCCTCCCTGGCTTGGTAGCCCCCAGAAGTAGGTGTAGTTACACACTGAACTGGGTAAACAATTGATTGTGTTCTTTACTGTTTTAAATTACTGTGTGAATTGTTAAACAGGTTGTCAGATACGGTGTCATAACATTCTCTATGACATCACGTATCTGCTGCCAGGAATTTCAATTGGCATCAGAGCAGGCACCCTGCCTGTTATTTCTGGGTGAGATCTAGGGATATTATATTCTGGCGTTATGGACAAGGAAGGAGGATTTGGAAGTAGACCACCAATTCTGGATGGATCTAACTATGATTACTGGAAACCTCGTATGGTTGCCTTTTTGAAGTCATTGGAAACAAAGCTTGGAGAGCTGCTGACAGAGGATGGAAACATCCCACCAAACTTGAGAAAGATGGGACTACTAGCCTGAAACTTGAGGAAGAATGGAGCAAAGAAGAAGAAGAGCTAGCACTGGGCAACTCTAAAGCGTTGAATGCTTTATTCAATGGAATTGACAGAAATATTTTCAGACTAGTACATCAGTGTGAACTGGCCAAGGATGTTTGGGACACTCTGAAAACCACTCATGAGGGTACATCCAAGGTGAAAGTGTCAAGACTTCAGATGCTTACCACAAAATTTGAAAATCTGAAGATGAAGGAAGATGAGACCATTCATGAGTTTCACATGAACATCTTGGAGATTGCCAACACCTCAGGAGCATTGGGAGAAAAGATGTCAGAAGAAAAGCTGGTGAGAAAGATTCTCAGATCCTTGCCCAAAAGGTTTGCAATGAAGGTGACTGCTATTGAGGAAGCTCAAGATATCTGCAACTTTTAGGTTGATGAACTCATTGGATCACTTCAGACATTTGAGATGGGGATCAGTGACAATGTTGACAAGAAAAACAAGAGCATAACCCTTGTATCCAATACTGAAGAGGAAAGCAAGGAAGGTGATGAAGAGAAGATATCAGAAGCAATAGCAATGCTTGGAAGGCAGTTCAACAAACTCATCAAGAGAATTGACCCAAAGTCAAGGTCCAATGTCAAGAACATCCCATCTGACATTAGCAGAACTTATGACTCCAGCAGAAGAACCGAGTCTGAAGAAAAGGGAAATCAAAGCAGAGGAGTCCAGTGCCATGGGTGTGAAGGATATGGGCACATTCGAGCTGAATGTCCTACCTTTCTAAAGAAATAAAAGAAATAAATGTCTGTCACTTGGTCTGATGGTGACTCAGAATGTGATTCTGAAGAAGAATCTGCCAAACTAGTTACTGCACTATCTGGTGTTTGTAACTCTGATAATGATTCTAATGATGAGGAAGTGACATTTAAAGAACTTGCTGACACTTACAAGAAGCTGTGTATCAGAAGTGCTGAAGTCTGCCAGCAAAATGAGAAACAGAAAAAACTCATTATGAAGTTGGAGATTGAGAAGAAGGAAGACACTGCTACTATAAGTCATCTCAAAGGTGAAGTTCTAATGTTGAATTCCAAACTTGATCAGATGACTAAGTCTGTCAAGATGTTAACAACTGGAACTGACAAGTTGGAAGAAATCCTTCAGACTGGACAAAAAGCAGGAAATATGTCTGATCTAGGATATGTGGCTGCAAAGAAACCTGCTGGTAACAAGAAGAAGAACAAGCCTGATAAACCAATGTCTAGGCAGATGTCAGGTGACAAGAAGAAGAACAGGCCTAATAAATTAATGTCAAGGTAGATGTCACAACATAGGGCTCAACCTCAAGATCAGAGAAACATGAAGAAGAAGTTTCAAAGATGGAGATGTCATTATTGTGGAAGATTTGGACACATAAAGCCATATTGCTTCAGACTATATGGATATCCCAATCAGACCCCATATGTCCATCCTAAGATCAACAAGGAACCCTATGTTCAATAGTGGAAGAGAAAGACTGCAGCTTTGATAGCTCACACCTCCCTCAGAGTTTCTACCAAGGAAGACTGGTACTTTGATATTGGATTTTCTAAACAGATGACTGGAATTAAGAATATGCTTAATGGTGTAAAACCTCATACTACTAGCTATGTCACTTTTGGAGATGGAGCTAAAGGAGAAATCAAAGGTGTTGGAAACTTGGACTGCCTTGGAGTTCGAAACCTAAATGAAGTGCTGCTGGTAAATGGTTTGACTGCAAATCTCATAAGTATCAGTCAACTATGTGATATGGGATTCAAGGTCAACTTCACCAAGTCTGAATGTCTTGTAACAAATGAAAAACAAGAAGTTGTTATGAGAGGAGTCAGATCAAAGGACAACTGTTACCTATGGGAGTCTGAGGACACTAACTACTCTTCTGTGTGCTCTACAACTAAAGAAGAAAATGAAGTGAAACTGTGGCACCAAAAGCTTGGTCATTTACACCTTAGAGGGATGAAAAATATCATATCCATGGAGGCTGTCAGAGGGATTCCAAGACTTCATATTGATGAAGGGAAAGTTTGTGGTGAATGTCAAGTTGGAAAGCAAACCAGAATGTCACATCAAAAGTCAAGACATCTGACCACCTCTAAGGTGCTAGGGCTTTTGCACATGGATCTGATGGGTCCTATGCAGGTTGAAATCCTTGGTGGAAAAAGATATGCTTATGTTGTTGTGGATGATTTTTCCAGATTTACCTGGATAAACTTCATCAGGGAAAAAATCTAATGTTTTTGATGTCTTTAAAGATCTATGCAAGAGACTTCAAAGAGAAAAAGAAGGATGCATTGTCAGAATTAGAAGTGGTCATGGAAAGGGATTTGAGAATAGCAAGTTTGATGAGTTCTGTTCCTCAGAAGGAATAAATTATGAGTTCTCCTCGCCTATAACTCCTCAACAAAATGGAGTTGTGGAAAGGAAAAACAGAACTATACAGGAATCTGCCAGAGCAATGATACATGCCAAGAAGCTTCCTATTCATTTTTGGACTGAAGATATGAATATAGCATGTTATGTCCACAACAGGGTCACCTTGAGAAAGGGAAAATCATCCACCCTGTATGAAATATGGAAAGGTAGAAAGCCTACTGTGAAGTATTTCCATGTATTTGGGAGCAAATGCTATATTCTGACAGATCGTGAACAAAGGAGGAAGATGGACTCTAAAAGTGATGAAGGAATTTTTCTAGGATACTCTACAAACAGCAGAGCATATAGGGTATTCAATTCCAGGACCAAAGTTATGATGGAGTCTATAAATTTCATAGTTGATGATCACCATGAGGAAACAAATGTCCCATATGATGTTGAGACATTGTTTGAGACATCACCACAAGTGTCTGATAAGGATGATGTGTCTATCCCTACTCCACCGAAGTCTGAATCAGAGGTAGCTAAAAAAGATCCTTCCATAAGAATTTAGAAAGATCATCCAAAGGAACTCATCATTGGAGATCCTAACAGTGGAGTCATTACAAGATCTAGAGAACTCATCTCAAACTCTTGTTTTGTGTCTAAGATTGAGCCAAAGAATGTTAAAGAGGATTTGACTGATGAATACTGGATTGGAGCAATGCAAGATGAATTGAACCAGTTCAAACAACATGAAGTGTGGGAGTTAGTTCCTAGTCCAGAAGGAACAAACATCATTGGTACAAAGTGGATCTACAAGAACAAGTCAGATGCAGAAGGGGTTGTCACCAGGAATAAGGCAAGGCTTGTTGCTCAAGGGTACACTCAATTTGAAGGGATTGATTTTGATGAGAATTTTGCTCCTATAGCCAGGCTGGAATCTATCATATTACTACTAGGAGTTGCTTGCCTTCTGAAGTTTAAACTGTTTCAGATGGATGTGAAAAGTGCCTTCCTAAATGGGTACTTAAATGAGGAAGTGTATATGGAACAGCCTAAAGGATTTGTTGATCCAAATTGTCCTGATCATGTTTACAAATTGAGGAAAGCATTATATGGTTTGAAACAAGCTCCTAGAGCTTGGTATGAAAGATAGACAAAGTTCCTTACTAACAAAGGATACAGGAAAGGAGGGTTGGACAAAACTCTGTTTGTCAAGGATGAAGGAGGAAAGATAAAGGTGGCTCAAATTTATGTTGATGACATAGTGTTTGGAGGAATGTCAGATAAAATGGTTAAACATTTTGCTAACCAGATGCAAGCTGAATTTGAAATGAGTCTCATGGGGGAATTGACCTACTTTCTTGGACTACAAGTCATACAGATGGAAGACTCAATCTTTCTCTCTCAAAGCAAGTATGCAAAGAATATTGTCAAGAAGTTTGGCATGGAGAATGCAAGTCATAAAAGGACTCCTGCACCTACTCATCTAAAGCTGTCCAAAGCCACAAGTGGGACAAATGTTGATCAAAGCTTGTACAGAAGCATGATAGGAAGTCTGCTGTATTTAACAGCCAGCAGACCTGACATTGCCTTTGTTGTTGGAGTATGTGCAAGATACCAGGCTGAACCTAAAGTAAGTCACATTAATCAGGTGAAAAGAATTTTGAAGTATGTGAATGGAACTTACAATTATGGTATGCTATACTCTCATGGATGTAAACCAATTTTGTCTAGTTATTGTGATGCTGATTGGGCTGGTAGTGCTGATGATAGAAAAAGCACCTCTGGAGGATGCTTCTTTTTGGGAAACAATCTTGTTTCTTGGTTCAGCAAGAAGCAGAACTGTGTGTCTTTATCTACTGCTGAAGCTGAATACATAGCAGCTGGTAGCAGTTGCTCTCAAATGATCTGGATGAAGCAGCTGCGGACTGAGTACAATGTCACACAGGATGTCATGACATTGTACTGTGACAACTTGAGTGCTATTAATATTTCCAAGAATCCTATACAGCACAGCAGGTCTAAGCATATTGACATTAGACATCACTTCATCAAAGATCTTGTGGAAGAGAAGGTGATTAAGTTGGAGCATGTAGCCACTGAACTATATTTGGCTGACATTTTTACTAAGGCACTTGATGCTAATCAGTTTGAGAATTTAAGGGGCAAGTTGGGTATTTGCCAATATGAAGAGTTGTAGCAATTAATATTGCTTACAACAAGGGATGGAAGAAACATGTTATTTTATTTAATTATGATTGGGGCATTTAATTGTTTCCCTCTTTCTTTTCAAAAGTTTAAGAAGAGGAAGAGTCATATTTATATCTCACTTTTTCCATTTGGCTGTACCACTCTCCATTCTCTCAAAAGAAAATCTCAAACTCACTATCACCTGCACTCTCAGTCTCTCAAGATGTCTCAGCAAAATGTGTCATCATCATCATCAAAGGATATTGTGTCCTCTTCATCCACTGACTCAGGACCTAGGGCAAGCGCAAACCCCATGGATGCTGATGTTCTGGAGGTCACACCTCTTCGTGCCATGGCTACTAATCCTATCAGGGTCAAGAAGCTTCGTACCAGACATGCAAGAAGGTCTCAAGCCTCTCCATCTGTTAAGACTACTGAACCCTCTTCCTCTGTTCCTCCTGAGATAGCCAATAGGGAGGGCTCTGCATATGTTCATCAAGCCATAGCTAGATTAGTTACTAGAATTCTGAATGAGAATCACTTTGTACCTGGGGTATCTGTTCCTTTGAACCAAGAAACTGCTAGCCCTAATTTAGCAACTAATCCAGATGTCACTCAGAATGTCAAGACATCTGATGACAATGTTAGGAAATCTCCTGAGAAACCTGTTTATGACATCACTGAAAAATCTCTTGTGAAACCTGTTGATGAAAACATTGAGAAGTCTCTAGAGAAACCTTCTGATGATAATCTTGAAGCATCTCCTGAGAAACCTGTTGATCACCAAACCCCCACTGAAAATGTAGTTGAACCTCCTATCATTGATCTTGATGAAGAATTTTCTGACAATGACCTTATTGCTAGTGTTAACCCTAGCATAGCTAAAAGGACGATGAGTAGAAAAGAAAAGCAGAATGCTACTCAAAGCCCCTCTAAGGAGAAGGCTACTGAAGCTGTTCATGAGAACTCTAAGTCTGAGAGCAAGGCTGGAGAAAAATCTGAAAAGGACAAAAAGGATGGAACTTCCAAAGAGAAAGGAAGGGTAAAATCTGTTGGGAGTATCTCCAGACCAAAGAGAACTCCAATTTCTAAAAAGAGAAAGGCTCCTGAACCTTCAGAATCTGATGAGGAATCAGATTTTAATTTTGATGTTGAAGAGACTGTCTCAGACATTCCTCCTAGGAAGAAACCTTCCTCCAGCAAACTGCCTAAGGTCCCTGAGGTTGCAATTGATAACATCTCCTTTCACCATCCAGAGAATGCTAGCAGGTGCAAGTATGTTTTTCTGAAAAGGATTGCCTTGGAGAGGGAGTTGAACAGGAGTGCCCTTGAATTCAAGGATGTCATGGATTTAATCAAAGTTGCTGGCCTGATGAAAACAATGGTTAAGTTTTCAAATTGCTATGATATTTTGGTGAAGGAATTTATTGTGAATCTGTCTGGTGGATGTGCTGATGGAAAGTAAGTTGACTTTAAAAGTGTGTATGTGAGAGGAACGAAGGTGAAGTTTTATCCAACTGTGATCAAAAAATTTCTGGGAAGGTCTGATGATGCTCAACCTGAGCTTGAAGTAACAAATAATCAAGTGTGCGAAACCATTACTGCCAAGCAAGTAAAACAATGGCCCTTGAAGGGAAAGCTGACTTCCAGCAAATTAAGTGTCAAGTTTGCCATTCTGCACAAGATAGGTGCAGCCAACTGGGTTCCCACAAACTACAAGTCTGCCATCTCTATTGGTCTGGGAAAGTTTATCTCTGCTGTTGGCACCAAGACAAAGTTTGATTATGGCACATATATTTTTTAGCAGACCTTGAAGCATGTAGACAGCTATGCCATCAAAGGTCCCATAGCCTTTCCCTCCCTCTTGTGTGGTATTATAACTGATCAATACCCTCAGAAGGCTAACTCTCAGAAGGCTGATGTCATTGTTGTGCTAAAAGAAACTTGCAGGGAACTTGAAGCAAGGAAGCAAACTCTTGAGGAGCTGATCTCTACCTTGGAGAAGAAAAAAGAAGACACTGAGGTTGAGGATGAAAGGTTAGATGAGGATGCTGCTAAAGATTTGAATAAGGATGCTGATGAAGAGCAAGAGGCTAGTGCTGAAAGCAGTTCAGAGGAAGCTACTTACCACAGTGCTTCTTCAGGAGAAGAAAGTGCCTAATTGCTGATTCCTTGTTGCTGCTGATGCTTGTGTTTTATTGTTCGGATTGATTTTGTTTCTGTCTGTTCTGGATATTTGTACTTCATAACTTGTCTATATAACTATAACTTCTGCTACTTAATATTTCGTGAATTCTGGGAATCTGTAATGGCACCTTTTGCCCTTTGTGGCTAAAAAGGGGGAGATGATATTATGGGAATCATGGGGTGAATTTATCTTTAGTTATTTAAGTTAGTTGGCTTAGACTGGTTATTTTATTTCTGCTGCATTGGATCTCTGATAGCTTAGTTTGTTTTAGCCAAAAAATTTCCAAAGGGGGACTTTGTAAGTGTTTTTATGTTGGCTTTAATTTTTGGTAAAATTGGTTTATGTCAATGTCTTGACTGATGTCATGACATTCAGAGTTGAAGATAAATTCTGCAGAAGAAGAATAATACAGGTACAACTCAAACTGGGATTTAATTGTTATGCTGGAAATATGCAAGAAGAATGACTGATGTCATGACCAATGTTATGACATTCTATGCAACATCTGCTGTTCTACAGATTTACTATTCCTCAGACTTTTCAGGATTTCTGTTGAGCTGTTTTATTATGGATTATGTTATTGGATCTCATGCTCACGTGGCTCTGATGTTAACCTTGTTTAACCCTAAATTGGTTTGTTAAAAACACCAAGTCTTTAGGTTAAATTAAGTTAACCCTAGCTATAATTATGGAAGCCCAAGTTGAAGACTTTTTACTGCCTCTATATTATTCAGAAAACCCTGATTATGCTGTTGCGCCTTTTACTGTGTACAAGATTAAGCAGACTGTTATTTTGTGTATTCTAGTTATTCTTGTGAGCCAAGGAATTATCAATTGATAAGTGTCTTGGACTAGGTTTTTTATTGTAAGGGTTGTTTATCACTCAAAGCTTTGAAGCACGAGTGTTGTGTCTCTTGATTAAAGCTTTGAAGCAAAATCAAGTTTGTTTATTGAAGAGTGTCTTCACAATTCTATCAAACAATAGGTTGATATCACTGCTGTGATTGAGGGGGAGTGAGTAGGAACTCAGATCTAAGTAGGACTTAGGTTGAAGTTGCATTGGGTAGGTTTTAAGTGAAGGAGATAAACTGGTTGGTTTATTCCTGAATTAATTCTACTAATAGTGAATTTCCTCCCTGGCTTGGTAGGCCCCAGATGTAGGTGTAGTTAGACACTGAACTAGGTAAACAACTTATTGTGTTCTTTACTGTTATTTATATTTACTGTGTGAATTGTTAACAGAGTGTCAGATAGTGTGTCATAACATTCTCAATGACATCACGTATCTGCTGCCAGGAATTTCACCTGGTTACAAATGAAGAAAAAGAAGTTGTCATGAGAGGAGTCAGGTCAAAAGATAACTGCTACTTATGGGATTTTAAGAATACTAACTATTCCTCCATGTGCTCTATAGCCAAAGAAGAAAAGGAACTAAAATTGTGGCATCAAAAACTTGGTCATTTGCACCTTAGAGGAATGAAAAAGATCATCTCCTTGGAGGTTGTCAGAGGGATTCCAAAGCTTCAAATTGATGAAGAAAGACTCTATGGTGAATGTCAGGTTGGAAAGCAAACCAGGATGTCACATACAAAGACTAGACATCTAACCACTTCCAAGGTTCTGGAACTTCGACAAATGGATTTGATGGGTCTTATGCAGGTAGAAAGTCTTGGTAAGAAGAGATATGTCTATGTTGTTGTGGATGACTTTTCCAGATCTGATGTGTTTGATGTCTTTAAAGAATTGTGCAAAATACTTCAAAGATAAAAGGAAAGTGGTATTGTCAGGATCATAAGTGATTATGGAAAGGAGTTTGAAAACATTAAGTTTGCTGAGTTCTGCTCTTCAAAAGGGATCAATAATGAATTTTCCTCGTCTATAACTCCTCAGCAAAATGGATTTGTGGAAAGGAAAAACAGAACCATACAAGAATCTTCTAGGGCCATGATATATGCCAAGAAACTCCCCATTCACTTTTGGGCTGAAGCTATGAATACAACATGTTATGTTCATAATAGAGTCACCTTGACAAAGGGAACCACCTCTACCTTGTATGAAATATGGAAAGGGAGAAAACCTACTATGAAGTACTTCCATGTCTTTGGAAGCAAGTGTTACATCCTAACAGATCGTGAGCAAAGGAGAAAAATGGATCCTAAAAGTGATGAAGGAATATTTCTAGGGTACTCTACCAACAATAAAGCGTATAGGGTGTTCAATTCTAGAACCAGAGTTATGTTGGAATCCATCAATGTCATTGATGATGAACATCATGAGGAAGCCAATGTAACTTATGATATTGAAGCATTCTTCGAGACTCCCACTGAAGCGTCTACTAAAATTGATGACTCATATCCTACCTCCTCAGAGTTTGAATCAAAATCATCCAACAAATAACCTTCCATCAGAATTTAGAAAGATCATCCTAAAGAACTTATCATAGGTGATCCCAACAGTGGATTTGTTACCAGATCTAGAGAAATCATCTTAAACTCTTGCTTCATACCCTAGATTGAACCAAAGAATGTTAAGGAAGGTTTGACTGATGAGTATTAGATTAATGCCATGCAAGATGAATTGAATCAGTTCAAATGATATGAAGTGTGGGAGCTAGTTCCTAGACCTGAGGGAACAAATATTATTGGCACTAAGTGGATATACAAAAACAAATCTGATGCAGAGGGAGTTGTCACTAGAAATAAAGCAAGGTTAGTTGCTCAAGGCTACACTCAAGTTGAAGGGATTGACTTTGATGAAACCTTTGCTCCTGTTTCTAGACTGGAGTCAATAAGACTACTATTGGGAGTTGTCTGTCTTCTAAAGTTTAAATTGTTTCAAATGGATGTGAAAAGTGCCTTTTTAAATGGATACTTGAATGAGGAAGTGTATGTGGAACAGCCTAAGGGGTTTGTTGATCCAAACCTTCATGATCATGTGTACAAGTTAAGAAAAGCTCTATATGGTCTGAAAGAAGCTCCTAGAGCTTAGTATGAATGATTGACCAAGTTCCTCACTGACGAAGGATATAGGAAAGGAGGAATAGACAAAACTTTATTTGTGAAGGATGAAGGAGGAAAAATCATGGTTGCACAAATTTATGTGGATGATATAGTGTTTGGTGGAATGTCAAACAAAATGGTTAAACACTTTGCTGATCAAATGCAGTCTGAATTTGAAATGAGTCTCATGGGAGAATTGACTTATTTTCTTGGGATACAAGTCACATAGATGGAAGACTCTACTTTCCTTTCTCAAAACAAGTATGCCAAGAACATAGTCAAAAAATTTGGGATGGAAAATTCCAGTCACAAAAGAACTCCTGCTCCTACTCATTTAAAGCTATCCAAAGATATAGGTGGTACCAATGTTGATCAAAGTTTGTACAGAAGCATGATAGGAAGTCTGCTATATCTAACAGCCAGCAGACCCTGATATAGCATTTGTAGTTGGAGTATGTGCTAGATATCAGGCAGAACCCAAAGTCAGTCACATAAATCAAGTAAAAAGAATTCTAAAATATGTGAATGGAACTTGCAACTATGGTATGTTGTATTCTCATGGATGTGACCCTATCCTATCTGGTTATTACGATGCTAATTGGGCTGGAAGCGCAGATGATAGAAAAAGTACCTTTGGAGGATGTTTCTTCTTAGGAAACAATCTCATTTCCTGGTTTTGCAAGAAGCAAAACTGTGTATCTTTATCCACTACTGAAGCTGAGTACATAGCAGCTGGTTGCAGTTGCTCTTAACTTGTTTGGATGAAACAAATGTTAACTGAATACAATGTCACACAGAATGTCATGACACTATATCGTGACAACCTAAGTACTATCAATATATCCAAGAACCCCATACAACACAGCAGGACCAAGCACATTGATGTTAGACATCACTTCATAAGAGATCCTATGGAAGATAAAGTGATTACGTTGGAGCATGTTGCCACTGATCTACGGATGGCTGACATTTTCACAAAGGCTCTAGATGCAAATTAGTTTGAGAACTTAAGGGGCAAGCTGGGAATTTTCCAACATAAGGAATTATAGAAATTAATTTTTCATGGGAGATTTAATGAGAAATTTATTTATTTGAAGTTATTTTTGATTGGGCAAATAGCTAATCTCCCTCTCCGCGTCCAGACATATCAGAAGAGGAATAGTCTTCCAAATATACCATACCTCACTATCTATTATTTTATCTTTCACTTTCTCAAAAGAAAGAAAGCTGAATCCTCAAAGAGAGCTGTTGTTAGTCCCCCAAAATCTTTAAGCAAAGTGGTCTCCAAAAAGAGAAAAGCCACTCCACCTTCTGACTCTGATGATGAACCTTCTGATATTGATGTTGAGAGTGATGTCCCTGACATTTCTCTCAGGAAGAAGCCCACCACTAGAAAGCTTTCTACGAAGGTACCTAATGTTCCTATAGACAATATCTCCTTTCATTATCCTTCTAAAACAGAATAGCTTTGGAGAGAGAACTGGCTAGAAATGCCCTTGCCTGCAAGGCGGTTGTGGATCTTATCCATTTTGCTGGACTGTTGAAGACTGTTTCCCACTTCTCTAAGTGTTATGAAATTCTTGTAAAAGAATTCATTGTAAACCTGCCTGAAGAGTGTGCTGATGGGAAGTCTAAGGACTTTAGGAAAGTGTATGTTAGAGGAAAGTGTGTTACCTTCTCATCTACTATTATCATAATTTTCTAGGAAGGTCTGATGAAGTACAACCTGAGCTGGAAGTCACTGATAATCAGGTTTGTTAAGAGATCACTGCAAAACAGGTAAAGAATAAAGAACTGGCCATTGAAAGGAAAACTGTCCGTGAGCAAGTTGAGTGTAAAATTTGCCATGCTGCATAAAACTGGTGTAGCTAACTGGGTGCCTACAAATCATAAATCTACCATTGCAACTGGGCTGGGTAGATTCATTTATGTTGTTGGAACAAAAACAAATTTTGACTATGGAACATACATCTTTGATCAAACTATGAAGCATGCTGGAAGTTTTATTGTAAAAGGTCCTACCGCTTCTCCCTCCCTCATATGTGATATTATTTTGAACCAATACCCTGATATTCTTGTTGAGAGAGACTTTGTGTGCAAAAGAGACTCTGCTCTTGGCTTTCATTATAAATTGTTTCAGGGAACTCATGTCCTACACCTAATTTAATTCAATAATTGATTAATTCTCAAGTTTCGATTATGTAGCGATGTTTAAAAGCATGTTTCTCCTTTGCCATTTGGATTGACTAAGTTGTAGGAGTGTAATACCTTGTGTTTCTTAGAAACTTTAAGATATTTTCCCAAATTAATTGTATCTAATGTAAAACTTACCTTTGTGTTGTAAGTAGAATTTTAAAGCTAACCTTTAGTGGTATAATTCTTAGGAACTAGTTTAATACTTGTATAGTTCATCTAAGTTCCTATTGCATGTTTACTTCGCGATCTTTTCCTCTATCTTAGGGAGATGTTTAGGTAAGCTTTAGAATCTGCATTCGCTGCCTGTTATCAAAATTTAGGCTTAGTGTGCTTCCTAATTGTTGGTATATTGATTCTTAGGCTTGTTTTGACACTTGTTTATCGTAGGCCTTGAGCTTTGTCCATTGAGACATGGATTTGTATATTCCGTATTGTGTAGGTTATCTGGTATCTTATACGAATTATATTTCTTGCATGTGCCTTAATAGTGATATGGACTTGTATGTTCCATATTACTTTGATCATGTATTTGTACAAATTTTATTTCATGTAGGTACTATTTGTAGCACGAATTTGTATATCTGATGTTACATCGTGAACTATTTTCTGCTCAAATTGTATTTCTTGCAGGGATTCAGTTTGTGATCGGACTTGTATGTTCCATATCAAGTTTTTACACTTCTTTGTGTGCATTCTATTTCATCCAGGTGTTTGTTGTGATGCAGATTTGTATATCCGACATTACATTCATTCTGGCTTTTTGTTTGAATTGCATTTCTTGTAGGGATTCAGTTTTTGATTGGAATTGTATGTTCCATATCACATTGTTACACTTCTTTGTGTGAATTGTATTTCATGCGAGTGTTTGTTGTGATGCAGATTTGTATGTCCGACATTACATTCATTCTTGTTTTGTGCCTGAATTGTATTACTTGCAGGGGTTCAGTTTGTGATGTGGACTTGTATGTTCCATATCTTCCCGTTGCACATCTTTGTGTGAATTGTATTTCATGCAAATATTGGTTGTAGTGCGGATTTTTATGTCCAACGTTCTATCTCTTTTCTGGAATTATGTTTGAATTGTATTTCTTGCAGGTACATTGGTTATGATGTGGATATATGCATTCTGCATCGTCATGCTTGTTTGCACTCTTATGCAGGTGTATTTGCTTCGGATGTGTATGACACACTTTCTGATTGTGCTTTTGATGCCTCCGCGCATTTCTCGCTATATTATCCGTTTGGTACTAACCATCCCTTGTTTATCACTTTCTCTTATAACTTTCCTAGATATCATGAGAAGTACGGGTTTATCGCTTACTTTGCCATGATTAGGATATGAGCGTTGGGCTCAAAGTCGTTGTTTAAAGACCTATAGGTAGGCATTCTGCAAATTGTGTGCTAATTGTATTTGGTTTGTTTAAAATCCTCCACCGTGCATAGGGAGGTAATTCTCAGAAAATATTTACATTTGTGCCTACATAGGTCAAGAGAGGTTAGGCAACCAGACATGGCACCACCAAGCAAAGTCCCGCTTTTTATATTTCATGATATATGATGATGATATTATGGGCACGCGGAAAGGGTTTGCAATCGACCCCCGCACAGTTCTTATCAGTGTCAACTCAGCACACGCGAATCATGTTGCTTCCTTTATCGAGTCAATAATAATAAAAGTGGTAAGAGTTCTCTATTCTGCCTCTCCACGCTTTCTTGGGGTTCTCATTTATTGTTGAACTCGCATCATTTTCTCGTCACACTTGACTATTTATGTCATTCAGTGATAACATTCAAGGAAATCGGAATATGTTGGCTCCTGGTTGCTTTCATCCCTCGACTTGCTGTTGTAGGCTATGGGACTTCCTCCTTCTCCTGCGCTTGTGTGACATTTGTCTGTGCATTGCATTGTTCGTGTGCTTCTGCCAAAGCACTTGTTTGCTTAATCCCTCTTCATCCCTTGGTCGTTCAACTGAGGTGGATGTTAGGACAATTTCCTTAGGTTTGCTCGGTCAAGATAGTCTTTGAGCTTAGAATTTTATCCTCAACCATAGGGCCATTTTTGCATGATAGTATTAGGGATAAAACTAGTTAGTTTCCCTTATTTTCTAGTTTCTTTTGCATCCTTGCATGTAATAAAACTAAAACTTGTTTTCTTTTCTTTTGAAAATCAAAACCAATCCCAATGCAAAATCATTTTCACCTACGGGCGCTTCTTTTCTTTTATGTTTAAAACCTTTTTCATAAGTAAAAAACGCAAAACCCACCAAAACATGTGACCCGAACTACGACGCTCTGACTTTCCCATTGCACGAGGGAATACATAGGCATCTTGTCATAGGGCTCGATCGAGCAAACTTTGTAAATACTTCCTTCTTTTCCCTGTGTTCTCTTTATTTTCTTTTCTTTCATATACATTTCCCTTAGCATAACGTTATAGCGATTTAGTAGTAGATAGATATAACACACCCATTAGATAGAAAATAGAAGTGGATACAGTAGAGTACTACGGGCGTGTGGGGTACTAATACCTTCCCCTCGCGTAATAGACTCCATTACCCTATCTCACGATCGCAAGACCGTGTCTTATCCCTCTCAGGTTTTCTCGATATGTTTACCTTTCTCCTTTTGCGAGATAAAAAACGTTCGATGGCGACTTTATTGGTATAGTTATCCGATGATGTTTAGCCGGTTGTTTCACCAGTCGTGTTAGATAATGTTAAAAATTTGAATTCTCCTTTACAAGGGTCTGCACCTAGAGGAAATAGAGGTAACCAAAATAGGAGAATGCCTTCTCATCCCATAGTACCACCTCTTAGTAACACTTCAGTAGTGGTATTAAGGCAACAAATGGATGATAGAAACCATGATTTGGTTAATATGTTAACCAATCAAATGTGGAATGTATTTAATCCCACAGTGCAAAATTCGGCTGAGACTAATAGGTAGTCCGCTGAAACAAATCGACAGGTGATAACCCAATTAACACGTTTGTGTAACTTTTTGGGTGCTCCCCCAACGTCTGTTCGACAGGCGTCACTTGTTCGACTAGCTTCCCCTGGTCAAGTAGACATGGGGGCAATATAGAATGAAACTGACCAACAAGGACAAGTTATAATGCCTCAAAGGAATGTTGTTGTCGACCCACCTAGGGTATTAGTAAATCGACAACAAGAAGCTCATCAAATGGTTGATCAAATTCGCCAAGAAGATTTAGCCGTAGAAAATAACCTTACCACTATTGTTGAAATAATTATGGCTAGAAATGGTATGAACACCACACTTCAGAGGCCAACAGATTCTTCCCCTTTGTCTGAGTTTATCCTACAAACTGATAACACTAGGGGATGGAAAATTCCTAAATATACAAAGTTTGGGGGAGAGTCTGGGGAATCGACAGTCAAGCACATTGCTAGGTACTTGATTGAATATGGGGATATCGAAAATAATGAAAACCTAATGGTAAAACACTTTCCCTCATCTCTTAGTAAGGAAACCTTCACGTGGTTTACGATTTTGCCTCCAAATTCGATTGATTCATGGACTAAGTTGGAAAAACTGTTCAAATGGCTGCTGGAGGTTTGGATTATTCCATTTGGAAGAAAATCGACGAAACCTTTGTAAAAAGTATGTCACATCTGGCTGATAGGGTTCGACATTTAGAACCTCTGACGTTAGAAAAAGTTAGACACACTAAGGCTAAGGCTAAAAAAGAAAAAGTAGCCTATGTAGATTATTTTGATACATATCCCATATATGAGGCCGACTATATCTCGCTTATTGAGGCAGAAGTTGATGTGGTTGAAATGAAGCCATGGCCTGCGTATGAATGTAAATCATTGTTTCCTGCTAAAGGAAAAAACACTGTGGACAACAATTCAAAATTTCCAGCGAAAACATACACTTTTGATGTCTCTAAATGCGAAGAAATTTTGATTTGTTAGTTAAAGATGGTCAAATTTTAGTACCTCCAAATGCTAAATTATCACCATAAGAACTACGACAGAAAAGAGGTTTTTGTAAATATAACTATCTTGGTCACACAAACTCTCTAAGTTTTTTTTAAGGAATCTCGTTCAAAAATCATTGTAAGAAGGTCGAATGAAGTTTGCTGCTAGGAAGATGAAAATCGACATTGATCCTTTGAGACAAGAGGAGGCCTTGTTCCCTGAAGTTGTCGAAATCAACATGGTGGAGATCACTGAATTTCTATATGATTACATGATTGAAGAGGGTTCTAGAGAAAGTCCAAGCGTCGAGTTGGCTGATGTATACCCAAAGATAAATGAGGATTTCTTTGGTTTCTGCTGCTTTGCAAGAATAAGGGTTCACATGCTTGCTTGTGCCCTAGGTGTGGTGCCTTAACTGATAAAATTGCTGCTGAAAATTTCCATAAGTTGCAATTGGAGAAAGGAAAGGCCAAGATGAATTAGAGGTTTGATGGGGAAATTCCACAACTGCACGGAACTATCGAAATAATATAAAAGATTGTCGAACCGCAGAGACCAATGTCAACCTACTATAATCTATCGTTACATTGTAAAGCTTAGGCTAACGAATATTTGATTTGGGGGAAACTACGAACTAAAACTAAAATAAATAGACTTAGGAAATAATACTAAAACAAGGCCGGCATATGATTTCCGTGTTCCTGAAGGACTTATAGAAAACGACAACTAATTAAGACTAGAACTTAGTTCCGTAGAATATACTAACTTAAATACTCCTCCTCACGTGTGTCTGAGGCCCGACTTTGTAGGTTTTGTATCGCAAATGTGCGGATAGCAAGAGTCGCCACCGACTTTTCTTTTATCCAATTAAGGAAGGTGAAAAAACGAGAAAAGACCCGTTAGATTAGTAAGGGAGAAGGTTATGAAAAGGGAAGGTATTAGCACCCCTTTCCATCCGTAGTTATCTACGGGCTCTTAGTTGCTCTTAGATCACTTTAAAATTGTGCTTTCTGTGTGGTTGAAAAATGTTTTGAAAAGGCATTTCGCTTTGACTTTGTAATGATTCATGTAGGAATGTATACAAAGTGTTCGGAAATGTTTCGTTTTGAAAAGAGTTTGAACTTTGATAAAAGTGTGAGGTGCAAAAAGTATTTTGATAGAGCAAGCAACTAAAAGACTTATTACCTACTCAGAATTGGTCATTTTCGTGTTATTTTACTTTCCTTTAGAATAGCGCTATCCATACCATTAGTTGGTAGGTAACTCTATTTGTTGGATGTAAGCGGGACATTCGAAGGGACATCGGATGGTCATAGAAAGCAACTTGTAGGAAGTATCCTAGCACATTCGAAGGACTATCATCATTTTTCGTGGCGACAATCGAGGTCAAGATCATGTATTCGGGCGACATCATGGGTCTATGATCTTTGTATCGAAGGGACTATGATGATTTGTTTTGAAAACAGCGGTGCTAGAATACCTCTACGTTCGAGGACATGACCATTTGAATTCGTAAAGGCAACGAGGAGAATTACCTAAAGGGTGCATGTGTGAAAAGTGTGTCAATTGATATGTTATCTTGCAAATTAGAGTGAGCTATATTCAATTTTATCTTGCCATACACGCCTAATTACTAGCGGTTTATAGGTGCGGAAATTAAATGCGGAAAGTAAAATGCGGAAAGATAAATCCTCGCTATTACATGGCTTTGGGCGATACATAATTGAAAAATAAAAGTCCTAATTAAACTATTACATCCCATAGGCAATTACATAATATGAAAAGGAAAAGCGGTAAAAATTGTCTGAAATGAGATAACCTGTGAACAGATGAAAAATCAGGAAATACGAGGAAATTGAATAAGAGAAAAATGTTAGTAAAAATAATAATTTTTGAATGAGAAAAATGTCTTCATGCTGGAAATAACATTAATATGCTAAAATAATTTTTTGGAGTTAATTTGATAATTTAAAAACAATTAAAAGCTATTTAAATTGTAAAATTGAAATTAAATTAAATATGCATGCAAAAATAATATTTTTAATTTCATAAATTAAATAAACATTTTCTAAAAATAATGCAAAAAAGAAAAATATTTTTTGGTGTTTTTTAATGCATGATAAAAATATTTAAAGAAAAAATAAAACAATATAAAAATATTAAGAAAATAAGAAATAGAAAAATATGAAAAAGTGAAGTTTTGTGAAAAAAAAAGGAAAACCGGTCCTGGCAGGGGTTGAACTCATGACCCTTGAGAGCATCTTCTACAGTCAGCGCCTTAACCACTGGGCCATGTGACATCTGGTGTTTGAAACATTGAAATCAATTGAATATAAGTGGTAACGTGTCATGGTTATGTTTAAAACACAGTCAGCGCGCGTGGACCCCATGACTTATGAATGGACGAATCAGAGAGACCCATCGCGCCACGCAATCTCCTCGCTGGTCAAAGAATGTCAACGACGCCGGAGCCCTAGCTCCGGTCGTCTTCTTTGGCGGCTATGATTTTCGAACCTGCAAAATACAAAGATTAAAAGCAAAAGAAAGACCTTGCCCACCTATTTCGACCCTTATGAATTCAATGGTGGTGTCGGTTTTGGCTGAATCGGCCTGTAACTGCGTTTGAAACTCACGACTAAAAACCTAACAATGGCATCTCATGTTTCTAACGTTCAAGAACTCAAACGATGGCCCAGATCACGTATAAGGAGCCTCAAGAACACATTGAAAGCATTAGAATCAATTAAAACACGCAGAATAATAAAATGCAAAATCAAGAAAAAATAGAATATGTATGAATGTATATGGCTCGATTCAGGCTGTTTTGATCATTGTTAATGATGTGTACTTACTCAATCATACCCCTTGAACACAATGGAATGGCTTTGAGAGCTCGAGTGGTAAAATCAAAATTGAATTTTGACAATTTTGAGAAATTTTGGCAAAATAAGGGTTGTGCTTTGAGCTAGGGTTTCGTGTGGCTTGTGATGCAGCTTGCTGGCTATTTATAGAGTGTATTAGGAGAGGAAAAAGAAGGAAAAAAGATTTGATCTTGAATGTGCATTGAATATTTTTCAAATAAAATCAAATTTTGGAGAAAATTTGATTTTCTCTTCAATGTGAGAGCTAGCACGAATTTGGCATGTTCCATGGGCTTTCTTGGACCTCAAGTTTGATATAAATTCACTCCTTTTGGAAAAATATCTTATTTTCATATTTCATATAATTTAATTTTGAATTAAATGGTTTTAAATTCATAAATAAATCAATAAAATTGAAAATTGCCATGGCGAAGCATCAATGGGTCACAAATAATATCATGAACAAGTTTGGATCATAAAATTATAGGCCCATTTGGAAAAAATTGCATTTTGACAAATATCTCCTTTTGTGCAATTGTTGAAAAATGCCCAACTTGTGAATGCTGTATTTAGCTCAATTTTCCACATTTTTGGATGTTCTTGGACTTTTTGGAAAGCTCTAAGAGTCCTCTAACCAACCTCTTTGGTTTCATCTCAATTGGAGTTTCCATGCTCAATATATCTTCAAAACAAAATGTTGACTTTTTGTTGACTTTGAAAAGGACCTGTAATGTTTTGATCCATACTTTCCAAATGAAGCATTTTTTGAACATTCTTGTGAGACAAGAAGTTGTAGAGAATTGAATTTCCTTCAAAACAAAAGGTGGTGGAAAAATTTCTGAGAAAGTATGAAGAAGTTATGCTCAGTCAAAGTTTGGTTGACTTTTCACTAAGAAACCCTAATTTGGAAAGTTTGACTTTTGAGCAAATCTTGAGTTTTCTTGGTGAATCATGATCAACCCTTGATCAAATGATGAATGTGACTTCAAAATGAAGATGTTGACCAAAAATCGGGAAGTTTGTTGTATGTTGACCACGATTGACGTTTTGTCCATACATTGATTTTCAACCATCGAGCAATTGTGGGAAACTTAACTTGAAGATTGAAACATGACATGGAGAACCCTTGAAGCATATGAGGAGGCATGTGAACATTGGAGGTGTTGGAAATCCATCGGACACGAGCCAAACCCTAGTTTGGGTTGATTGTCTAGGAGAGGGTTTGTCTGATCAACCCTTGAGGAATCCTTGAGTATGGATGTATGGAATGTCTTGAGAAGTAGGAGGGCAAATTTTGGGGTATGACGGCTGCCCCTGTTCAATCTTCTTGTACTGGAAGGGTTAGATTGGCATGCTCGCCTTTCGTGACCTGGAGGTAGAAGATGATTGAACACTCAGTACACAAAAATTTGCATTTGATTGATGATCGGGAATGGGCTTACATATGCCATTTGGAGAAAATGAGATCTCATTGGGAATGAGTCATACGCTAGACTCGAGATTGTTGTATGGATAGGAGAACGGACGGGGATGGGCTTAAGATGCCATCTGGAAAGATCGATGCTGGGGAGTGGGCCGTGCGCTAGGCTCTGTTGATGTTCTTGAAAGTGGAAGGAGCATGGAGATGGGCTTAAGATGCCATCTGGAGGGAGTCGTACGTTAGACTTCGTGCTCATCTTTGTACCAAATATGCAACATTCTGAAGGTGGAGAAATGTTGACAAATAATCGGAGATGGGCTTAAGATGCCATCCAAGGCGGAGTCGTCGCTAGACTCATGGTTCTTGTTGATAATAAGAGAGAGTCAGAATACATCTTCGTGCTGATTATTCTAAGGCATACTAGTTGACAAAATGTGGATAACTTCCCTGTTGTGCTTCGGGTACTGATCAATTGCCTGTTATCGGAGGATAACTTGTGATCGTTCAGATAGTTTTCCGTCGGCAGGTATTAATCTGGATCATTGTCGGAGGACAAGTGATCGTTCGATAGTTTTCCGTGCGGATTGGTGTATCTGGACCATGTTGTTTGAAGTGATCGCACCTTTTTGGAAAAAACAAGAGAAACTTTGATAGAATATTCGTTAGTTTTATGCAAAGTATGATGCATGACGATGTATATGAATGACTTATGCACAAATTATGACTTTTATGAGTAATGTATGAATGATAAATGTTATGGTATTTCAAAACATATCCATCTTGAAGATATCGGATGCCAGAAGTCTCGACCTGTTTGAGGTTGGAACCTGAGACTCTTGTAATCAGTCTCAGTGGGAGCCACGGTGGTCATCAGGGTGTTGGAGGTCTCTGGTGGTGGGTGGATTCTTGCTTTCGGGAACCATCGTATACTCCTCAGGAAGGTTTGTTATGAGGATACCTCTGTGGGGATCATGTTGCGGGGGTGCATTGGTGACTTTAAATCGTCATCTCAATTCACGGAGCTGTAGTAATTACTTTTGTATGTTCACTTTTAGCATGTTTGCAAATAGGTTTTTATTGTCGGATGCATATAATCATTCAAAGCAAGCGTTGGACTTTATGCAAACAACAATAAAATTTGAAAAGAAATTGCATTTATTTGAAATATGGTGTATGGCCAAGTAATTTGTACACAAGAAAGGTAAAAGCTATGCGAAACAATCTCGTTAAGTTCAACTAGTACTCATATATTTCAACTATCTCATCTCCTTGTTGTCATTAGAAAGTGAGTAGGTGATCTTCGCCATTTGAATCTTGAATCTTGATAGTGATGCAGTAGATAAGTGATCTGGACGAGACATAGTAAATGCGCTTAAATCCTAACTTTGCCTAGACCGCCTTTCGGTTTTCGATCTCTAGGGATACCCTTTTTGCCCAAGCCCTTTTAGGTTTTCGACTTGCCGGGTGTACATGTTTTGTATATATCCTTAATTTTGCCCGAACCTTTTGGTTACTTGAGGATGCTATATTTTGCCTAGGCGATCGAACTAGCGGGTCTCTTTTATCGTAGTATTTTTGACTATGTCCATTCACGGGGTGTGGAAGTCTTCACCATCCATGGTGCTAAGCATCATAGCTCCTCAGGAAAATCTTGTCTTGACTACAAATGGTCCCTCGTGGTGGGAGTCCATTTGCCCACAGGATCACCTTGTGGAAGAATGATGCGCTTGACTACTAGATCACCGACTTGGTAGACTCGGTGCTTGACCTTCTTGTTAAATGCTCGATCATTCGCTTACGATAGATTTGTCCATGGTAGATGGACACGAGTCGTTCTCATCAATCAAGTTAATGCGGTCAAGGTGCGGACCTAATCGTCTTCGCCTAACTCTGCGTCGGAGGACTACGGTTGAGGGTATCCGAACCTCGATGGGTGGGGCCTTCCATACGTATACAGAGAAGGGGTTGCTCTGTTGGCGTTCGTCTTGTAGTCGATAACCATGAAGAGCAAATGGTAACATCTCATGCCAATCTTTGTAAGTCAACATCATCTTACATATAATCTTCTTAATGTTCTTGTTGGCGGCTTCCACTGCGCCATTCATCTTAGGCCGATAAGGAAGAGTTGTGATGCTTGATCTTGAGCTGCGTGCGAGTTCGGTGATCATCTTGTTGTTGAGATTAGAGGCATTATACGTGATAATCCTTTCGGAGTTCCATACCGAGATAAGATTGTGCTTTGTAAACGAGCCACGGCATTCTTAGTGTGGATGCAAGCGCTTGTACCTGAAGGATGTCAAGCGTTGTAGCTCCTCCAATGATTAGATTAGCATGGTATTTGGTCTACAGATTAGGTACAAGCACCAAATCGATAATTAGCTTGTATAAGATCTTGATTCTTTGAGGAAAAGAATTTGAGGAAGAATTTGGATCGAACCTTCTCAAAACTTCTTATCATTGTGAGATGCCCCTGCGGGATATTCACGAGTCTCAGATACCTCTTCACGTCGTAGTACCAAGGTTTCTCCTCTGTATCAAGCTCATAACAATATCTTTGGTTCGTCAAACTTCTCAATGATAATCACGGGAGCCTCGTTGTCCCATCGACCTTGAACATAGATGACATAGTAGCTATGGTCCCATGATTCTCTTCTCGTGGAATGTGATTGAAAGTAATCTCTTGAGTAGGGGATGGACTCTGAACATGCTCTCGATATGGAATGATATTCGGATGCTTCGTATCCCACTCGCCTTTAATCTGATCACTAAAGTGAGTCTCCATACACTTGTAAGAACTTGATTCTTAAGTCAATATGACTTTAATACCCATGATGCAGCCCGTATTCGGCCATGTTGTTAGTGCATGAAACATAATCTGGCGATGAATGGCGTGTGTCCGCTTATAGGAGATGTCTTGATGGCGCCAATGCCATTGCCAAGTGCGTTTGAGGCTCCATCAAAGACCATAGTCCATCGGAATCCTTGTTTAGGTCCTTAAATGGGCACAGTTCTTCGCAATCAGTAACTAGTAAAACATCTTAGGTAAAATTGGTGCATAGGCGTAGTCATCTGGCGATGAGCCAAGCGATCGGCTACTACACTTCCTTTGATCGCTTTAAGAAGTATCTTGGATGTCATATTCGGTCAGATCATTTGCCATCTTGCTATTCTTAGGAGAGGCGGTTTCTCAAATATGTATTTTATCGGATCCATCTTAGAAATCAACAAGGTAGTGTGGTCAACATATCTTTGTCTTAATGACATTAAGCCAAAACGTTGCAAGTTTTCTCATTTGTGAGTATCTTGTTTCTGATCGGTAAACTTTTGCTAAGGTAGTATATTGCATGCTCTTTTCGACCCGGACTCGTCATGTTTCCCAACACACACCCTATTGAGTTCTCTAACACTGTCAAGTACATGATAAGAGGTCTTCCTTCGGCAGGCGGCATCAGGATATGAGGATTCTGTAGGTACTCCTTGATTTTTTCAAAAGCGATTTGGCAATCGTCATTCCATTCCACTACTTGATCTTTCTTCAAAAACTTGAATATTGGCTCACAAGTAGCAGTTAAATGTGTAATGAATCTGGCAATGTAGTTCAATCGGCCTAAGAAACCTCTGACTTCTTTCTCGGTACGGGGCGCCGACATCTCTTGAATAGATTTAACCTTGGCGGGGTCAACCTCAATACCTTTTCCACTGAGTACAAACCCTAGGAGTTTTCCGGATCTGACTCCAAAGGTGCACTTGTTAGGATTAAGTCTCGGTCATGCTTCTTTGCTTTGTCAAACAATTTACGCTTGCATTTGGTAAGTGGCGCTGCGTTCTTGATCCGAGCAGCATAACCTTATGGCGAGAAGTGCCCTGTTATTATAGTAGTCTTCTCCATGTCTTGGGGAGCCATTTTGATCGATTGTAGGAGAAACCATCCATGAAGGAAAACCTTATCTTGGCGGTGTTGTCAGCGAACATTATGAGGAAGGGAAAATCGTCTTTCGGACTTGCTTTGTTCGGATCTACGTAATCCACACACATTACCTTGTCATCCTTCTTAGATGCAATTCCACGTTGCAACCCTTGTGGATAGGAAGTAACAACTAGGAAACCGGCATTGAATTGCTTCATAACTTGGCTTTGATTTTCTCTAACATCTCGGGACGCATCCGTGAACCTTACATTTCCTTGGAGAAAACCTTCTTTTGTCGATGCAGGTGTACCACAATATCAATGTCTAAACTGAGCATGTCTTCGTATGACCAAGCAAAACCTCAATATAATCTTGTAACATCGAATCAATCTTTCCTTGACCTTTGCTCTCAAGACCGCTCTATCTTGATCTCTTTTTGTCTTCATCGTGCAAATTCACAACCTCAAGTTGCTCTTTGTGTGGCTGTATAACTCGCTCTTCTTCTGTAGCAATCGACAAGTTCTCTGGCACTTCACAATCTTCCTCACTTTCGTCTTGGCTTGGTAGATCGGATTATCGAAGTCATATTTAGCAATAGAATATTTGTTATCAATGAGATTGGAGTGATTCTGCGATGTATCACATGGGTGTGTGTAAGAAACACATAGCTTTTGAAGGGTGATAAAGTAAAAGAAAACAACAATTGAATGCAAAGTCCAACGATTTTATTGAATGAAAATATGCAAATGACGAGATAATAACCTCACAAACGAGCCATGATGCCGGGTAAGCACTAGGCTTTAGAGTTTATTATTCAAAACATAAAAACAAGCAAAACAAAACAAAAGCAATTACTCTGTCTAAAGGAGATTGGTATAGCGTCTTGATCTTCCAATTCTTTGAGCCACAATGCAGGTTGGGAAGATCCACTTCGCGATGTCGAAGCCGTATCGTCTTCTATAGCATGAACTCCACTTTGGTGATCGGAAAGGAAGTTGGCCGGCGTTCGCGGCGTATCATCTTCGACCCTTGATGGTGAAGCCTAAATCCGTCTTGTCGGTTGAAAGGAAGATCGGGGAGCATCCCAAATAAATTACCACCTTCTTCAATAGCGACATGAGCATCTTTTAATGAAGCCATCCTAAGCGGAACTTGTGTAACCGGGGAGTGTGGGAGAGTCAACAGGCATGACTGGGGATTGTTTCAAAAGCTTGTGAAGTCTCAAAGAATTCACCTTCTACCTCGAGGTATCGAAGCATGTAGATGACTTACCATATATTCTTCTTCACCACATCTTGTGACAACCTTCCCTTTCACGGGTACTTGACTGATGTAAGGTAGAGTATGGCCTTTGCCCCATGTATCCAGAGCGTCCAAGTAGGCAAGAGTAAAATGGACGATGTCCATGACAAAGTGGAATCAAAAGTGCGGGAACCGACTTTATGAGAATAAGCTCTCCAATCTTGTTCGCTTAGAACCATCAAAAGCTCTTACAATAATGTCGAGTTTGAACCAACCCTTGAACATCAAGTCGATCAAAAGCGTTTCGGTGGGATGTTTAGGCGAACGGTATCCACAAAACATGAGACAATGTAACGCCCTTGCAACGGAGATGTGCAAGGCTTTGTTGTTTTCTTTCCGTAGAGTCAAATCGGCATCGGGAAGCCTAGGCCGTTGTTGGCAACGGCTAGCAATACAAACTTCAAATTAATCGATGTAGTGTCTTGCGGTACATGAGCATTCTTGAAACATCACTAAGGCGTTAGCATGGCCTCAAGCACAAGCGAGCAAGCATGGAGATCTTGGAAGTCTGTCCCATTCCACAACATTGTAGTCACTCTTCTTGATAATCTTGAAATTTCCTCCATTTCGTTTGGAGGTGTCTTGACAACTTCCTTTGGTACTACGGTGGCGGGGATGAGTCAGTTTCTTTCCCTCTAGCTTGGGAATGGGTTGAATAAATGGAATGCGAGTGGTGTCGCAGTGTCTTTTGGAGGAGAGATATCTGGAGAGAACACTCTTCCGGTTCTAGTCACCTTACTTGATCCGGTGACATTGTCAATGTCAGGAACTGTAAGATCTTCAATGGTCAAAGGATCTTGCTTGACGCCATGATAGTAAACATCAGCTCCATAGTTCCAAGGAATAGCTTTGTCAGAGGAATATGGAACTGGTCTGGGAGAAGTGATGATGAGAGGTGCCACTCTAGGCACAAAATCAGTAGAGGAAATCCTTATTGCGTTGACATCAGCATAGTCTTCTGGGAAATCGTCACCCCATTCGATTGCCATAACATCTTCAATAGGAATTTTGTAGCTTTCAGGAACAGTGTACTTCACCATGTAATCATACTTTCCACTTGGCTTCCCCAAGGTATCCCATCTGATAATCTGACTTCATTCACATCTTGATCTTGATTTCTTAGACATGTCTTCACAACTCTCCACAGTGGTTTCGAGAATAGTATCTCACGATTATCCATCATGCACCGAACACGTCTTCTCAACCAAGCACAACCATCCGTGCGGGGGGCACCAGCGGAAATTCTCGGGCATCTGGATTGACACCGCTTACGGCAAATTCTTCTTAAGTCATCGGAGGAATGGTCAAGTCATCTATGTTGAAAACATAAGTGTCTTCTCAACGATTGGAACTCTTGTCATGGTTAGGCATAGGCGCGTTGATCACATTCGTCTCAGCGGAGGATCAAACTCAATGCCTTGGCAATCATATCCACGAATCTTGTTCTTGAGCCCAGCGGTTGTCGATGTCGTGCCACAGGCTATTGGAGTGGTAAACACACTTAGCATTAGGATTGTATCTCGGAGGAAGTGTTGACACTCGAGGAGGATCCCTCAAGTAATCAGCTCTGCTTTCAACATGTGTTGCAAGGCTTGCGACAATGGCATGTTGATCTTAAGTAAATGTCTTCGTGGCGGCGTTACTGCTCGGCGTTGTCTGTTGAGGTTTGATGCGGGGTTAGAGATCCAACCCCCAGATTGGTAGCGGTCGGTCTTGGCTCGGCTTTTTGACCATACACATTAGCTTCTTTCTTACCACCAAAGATATCTTGTGCACCTTTGAAGATGTCTCTACATGAATCTTTTAAGCTCTTGATACGGTTTCAATCGCTCGCTTTGTAAGTATCAGCTCGGTGAATCCATTGAAGAGTTTCAATCGGATGATTGAAGAATGGGCTTGTCGGTGTTCCCATAAACATATCAACCAACTCCCTATTGGACAAGGGTGGTTGAACTCTGCCTGCTAGATCTCTCCATTTCTGAGCATACTCTTTGAACATCTCATCACGACCCATATACATGCTTTGTAGTTGCATGCGAGTGGGTGTCAATTCAGCATTGTACTCATACTGTCTGTAGAAAGCATCTGCTAAGTCACTCCAAGTACGGATACGGTCATTCTCTAGCTGATAATACCACTCCAATTGAGTTCCGGACAAACTCTCTTGAAAATAGTGCATCCACAACTTTCTGTCATCAGTGTGGGGGTTGATCTTCTGGACATAGGACTTCAAATGTAGCTTTGGACAAGAAATGCCATCATATTTAGCAAAAGTTGGAACTTTGAATTTGGGAGGAATCACCACACCAGGAACAAGACTCAGATCATCAAAATTCATCCGACATCTTGAGTTTTCCACAACATTCGACGGTCTTCAAGTTGCTTGTACTTGTCATCTTCATCGTCTTGGCTATAGTCGGGCGATCCTCTCCCTCCTTCTGGCTCCGCTGGTCATCTTCATTACCCTTGACACTCCCTCATTCTTGACACTTCCTTAAGAGCTCTATTCGGTGACCCTTAGGACCACCTTTGTAGCGTCGCCCATGTTGAAGACCAACAACCTTCTTCTTTCGGTTGATGAGCTTCTTGAGATCTTCTTGGCCTTGGACCAAGCTAGTGAAAATTCTTGGGCCCAGGCATTACGAGCACGGAGATCTTTGTGATGTTCAAGAGCCATTTCTGCTAAAATAAATAGCGAGAGAATGAGAAAACCAATCTTCAATGTACCTGTGATGCAATGTTATGCTATGATATGCAATGTTTATGCGGATGCAATGCAATGTTTTCAAGGACCTTAGAGATTTAACTTTGTTAGACAAGCACGAACAAACCTTTATTAGTTCTCTTTTTATTCTTTTTCTTTTTAAGTACAAAAGGTAGTTCAAAACAATAAAAGAAAAGCATAAAAATCCTAAAGCTCTAAGTCTCCCATGGGCGCTTCCTCTTTGTGCCAAGGTAGGCGTTGATGTTTCGCTCCTCGTGAAGTAGCTTTGTCAACTCTAATACCTTCTTCTCACTTGCGTAACACTGAGCTTCAAAGGTATCCCTTTCTTCTTTAAGCTGAATCCAGGATCTCTTCAAGTATTCAAGATCAGTAGGCATGTCAGGATGGAGAAAGATATAAGTCGTCACCTATAGCAGTTCCATAATTCTTGGTAGAGCAGTGAAGCGGCATCATGAGGTTTTGAGCTCGAGCTCTCACCCATTTGAGGTAAGGTTCCCAAGGAATGGAGTTACGGTGCCCCAAAGTCTTGGTATCGATCTTCTTTACCATGCCCCAGCGTGTATGAACCTTGACGGTAATGCGGAGATCGTGGTTGTAGTCGAACACAATATCTTGGAGAAGCATATCATGAGGACCATCTCTTGAGCAAAACCAAATTGACGTAGAGCTAGAGAGGGTTGTAAGTAATACCTCCCTTATACCAAGTAGTGGTACATTAGAATTCTCCACGCTCAATGAATGTGAAGTCCTTTTGAGAGAAGACTCCAACGGATATCCAGAATGGGAGTGACATTAGTCTTTGAGACCACTTCAATCTTTGTTCGTTCTTCAAAACGATGGAGGAAGGTGCGAAATAAACCACCAAAGTAACGGTATGCAACACATGAGAGTTCCTTGTCTCTTGATAGTGCAGTGTGGAAGAATGTAGAACATCTCAAGTAAAGTGTGCCTTTGGATTGCGGGTAAGAAACAACTTGATGGCGTTGACATCTATGAATTGATCCGAGTTAGGAATAGAACCAAACCATAAATTAGCAAGGCCACAATGTCTTCAAATGCATGAAACTCATAACTTTGAGAATTCTCGGCCTTTCTTAATCGAGAACTTAACAAGTAAACCCTAACTCCACTTCTTATTTCCCAATTGGCTTCAATGTACGGCGCTTAAGATGTAAAGGCGGATCGATGTCTTCGTACCTAGGAACCTTTTCTAGACGGTGAATGGCATTTGATCAAGAATAGGTATCCCAGTAGCTTAGAGAACTCTTCCAAGGTAGGAACCAAGCGATAATCGGGATGTAAAGCAATGGTGTTTGGTCAAAGCTGGGCAGGACATGCATCATATCTTCTTCAAAACCGGAATAACCAAATCAAGTAAATAACCATGTCTTTTGATGAAGCTGGGCATGGTGGGAATCTCTGAAACCAATTCTTTGGTGAGAAGGTATACCCATGAAGTTGATTCGGATAGTCTTTCTAGAAGCCATAACACCTACAAAGCGAGCAAAGATAAATCCTAGGTCCTTGAAATAGTTAGAAATGATATGCAATGCGATGATGTCATGATGTCATGTTTAGCACACACAAACAATTCACACAATGAGCCTAGGTTTAAGGCTTGCATGAGGTATAGGTGATTACCCACCAAAAGTTTGAGTTGGTTCATCTGTCCTATAATAGTAACAGGTTCTAGGAATCTCATCATTGATCTTTCGTGGCGTTTATTTCAATACGACTACCAAGTGATCGACCGAAAATATCCCAAAGTCAGATCTCAATGGCGTAGCATCGGTATCAACCAACCTTGTACGCACCAAAGCCGGCCATCTCACTACCTTCTAATGGCCAAGATGGGTCAATTAAGGTTCTAAAAGTTTAGTTAGTGCTGATGACACCACGAAGCCAAATACTATCCTCAACTTGGAAATGAAGAGTATCGGGACATCCAAAGTGTCACACTAACGTAGCCATCATGTTGACCATTTTGATATCGTCTAACGGTCGCGACGATTTATTGCTACTTACCTAAAGGAAACCGGATCCGGTGTAGGATCCCACAAATATAATACCCAAGCAACCCTTAAAGATAAAGCAAGCAAGTCAAACAAAAGCAATAAAGGTGATCTAGAAATCCCTAAGGCATTCTCTCTTTAGGTTGTCTCCCGGAGGTCGCCGATTCTACATGTCTGATGAAGCGACTTTGTAGGTTTTTGTATCGCAAATATGCGGATAGTAAGAGTCGCCACCGACTTTTCTTTTATCCAATTAAGGGAAGGTGAAAATAATAGGAAAAGACCTTCGTTAAATTCTGAGTAAGGGAGAAGGTTATGAAAAGGGAAGGTATTAGCACCCCTTTCCATCCGTAGTTATCTACGGGCTCTTAGTTGCTCTTAGATCACTTTAAAATTGTGCTTTCTGTGTGTTTGAAAAATGTTTTGAAAAGGCATTTCGCTTTTACTTTGTAATGATTCATGTAGGAATGTATACAAAGTGTTCGAAAATGTTTCGTTTTGAAAAGAGTTTGAACTTTGATAAAAGTGTGAGGTGCAAAAAGTATTTTGATAGAGCAAGCAACTAAAAGTTTTATTACCTACTCAGAATTGGTCGTTTTCGTGTTATTTTACTTTCCTTTAAAATAGCGCTATCCATACCATTAGTTGGTAGGTAACTCTATTTGTTGGATGTAAGCGGGACATTCGAAGGGACATCGGATGGTCATAGAAAGCAACTTGTAGGAAGTATCCTAGCACATTCGAAGGACTATCATCATTTTCGTGGCGACAATCGAGGTCAAGATCATGTATTCGGAGGCGACATCGTGGGTCTATGATCTTTGTATCGAAGGACTATGATGATTTGTTTTGAAAACGCGGTGCTAGAATACCTCGTTCGAGGACATGACCATTTGAATTCGTAAAGGCAGAGAGAGAATTACCCTAAGGGGTGCATGTGTGAAAAGAGTGTGTCAATTCAGATATGTTATCTTGCAAATTAGAGTGAGCTATGTTCAATTTTAATCTTGCCATACAGGCCTAATTACTAGCAGTTTATAGGGTGCGGAAATTAAATTGCGGAAAGTAAAATCGGAAAGATAAATCCTATTACATGGCTTTAGGCGAGATACATAATTGAGCGGAAAATAAAAGTCCTAATTAAACTATTACATCCCATAGGCAATTACATAATATGAAAAGGAAAAGTGGTAAAAATTGTCCGAAATGAGATAACCTGTGAACAGATGAAAAATCGGGAAATACGACGAAATTGAATAAGAGAAAAATGTTAGTAAAAATAATAATTTTTGAATGAGAAAAATGTTTTCATGCTGGAAATAACATTAATATGCTAAAATAATTTTTTGGGATTTTTTGGGGTTAATTTGATAATTTAAAAATAATTAAAAGCTATTTAAATGGTAAAATTGAAATTAAATTAAATATGCATGCAAAAATAATATTTTTAATTTCATAAATTAAATAAACATTTTCTAAAAATAATGCAAAAAAGAAAAATATTTTTTGGTGTTTTTTAATGCATGATAAAAATATTTAAAGAAAAATAAAAATAATATAAAAATATTAAGAAAATAAGAAATAGAAAAATATGAAAAAGTGAAGTTTTGTGAAAAAAAAAGGAAAACCGGTCCTGGCAGGGGTTGAACTCATGACCCTTGAGAGCATCTTCTACAGTCAGCGCCTTAACCACTGGGCCATGTGACATCTGGTGTTTGAAACATTGAAATCAATTGAATATAAGTGGCAACGTGTCATGGTTATGTTTAAAACACAGTCAGCGCGCGTGGACCCCATGACTTATGAATGGACGAATCAGAGAGACCCATCGCGCCACGCAATCTCCTCGCCGGTCAAAGAATGTCAACGACGCCGGAGCCCTAGCTCCGGTCGTCTTCTTTGGCGGCTATGATTTTCGAACCTGCAAAATACAAAGATTAAAAGCAAAAGAAAGACCTTGCCCACCTATTTCGACCCTTATGAATTCAATGGTGGTGTCGGTTTTGGCTGAATCGGCCTGTAACCTGCGTTTCGAAACTCATAGCCCTAAAAAACCTAACAATGGCATCTCATGTTTCTAACGTTCAAGAACTCAAACGATGGCCCAGATCACGTATAAGGAGCCTCAAGAACACATTGAAAGCATTAGAATCAATTAAAACACGCAGAATAATAAAATGCAAAATCAAGAAAAAATTGAATATGTATGAATGTATATGGCTCAATTCAGGCTGTTTTGATCATTGTTAATGATGTGTACTTACTCAATCTTACCCCCTGAACACAATGGAATGGCTTTGAGAGCTCGAAAGTGGCTGGAAATCAAAATTCGAATTTTGACAATTTTGAGAAATTTTGGCAAAATAAGGGTTGTGCTTTGAGCTAGGGTTTCGTGTGGCTTGTGATGCAGCTTGCTGGCTATTTATAGAGTGTATTAGGAGAGGAAAAAGAAGGAAAAAAGATTTGATCTTGAATGTGCATTGAATATTTTTCAAATAAAATCAAATTTTGGAGAAAATTTGATTTTCTCTTCAATGTGAGAGCTAGCACGAATTTGGCATGTTCCATGGGCTTTCTTGGACCTCAAGTTTGATATAAATTCACTCCTTTTGGAAAAATATCTTATTTTCATATTTTATATAATTTAATTTTGAATTAAATGGTTTTAAATTCAAAAATAAATCAATAAAATTGAAAATTGCCATGGCCAAGCATCAATGGGTCACAAATAATATCATGAACAAGTTTGGATCATAAAATTATAGGCCCATTTGGAAAAATTGCATTTGACAAATATCTCCTTTGTGCAATTGTTCAAAGCGCTTGTGAATGGTGTATTTTGTTCAATTTTCCACATTTTTGGATGTTCTTGGACTTTTTGGAAAGCTCTAAGAGTCCTCTAACCAACCTCTTTGGTTTCATCTCAATTGGAGTTTCCATGCTCAATATATCTTCAAAACAAAATGTTGACTTTTTGTTGACTTTGAAAAGGACCTGTAATGTTTTGATCCATACTTTCCAAATGAAGCATTTTTTGAACATTCTTGTGAGACATGAAGTTGTAGAGAATTGAATTTCCTTCAAAACAAGAGGTGGTGGAAAAATTTCTAAGTATGAAGAAGTTATGCTCAGTCAAAGTTTGGTTGACTTTTCACTAAGAAACCCTAATTTGGAAAGTTTGACTTTTGAGCAAATCTTGAGTTTTCTTGATGAATCATGATCAACCCTTGATCAAATGATGAATGTGACTTCAAAATGAAGATGTTGACCAAAAATCGGGGAAGTTTGTTGTATGTTGACCACAGTTGACTTTTGTCAATCTGGTGATTTTCAACCATCGAGCAATTATGCGAGAAACTTGACTTGTGAAGCTTGAAACTTGACAAGGAGAACCCTTGAAGCATATGAGGAGGCATGATGAACATTGGAGGTGTTGGAAATCCATCTGGACCTGAGAATTGCCAAACCCTAGTTTGGGTTGATTGTCTGGGAGAGGGTTTGTCTGATCAACCCTTGAGGAATCCTTGAGTATGGATGTATGGAATGTCTTGAGAAGTAGGAGGCCAAATTTTGGGGTATGACATCACGCTCTCGCGATATTAACTAAAGCCATACTTCCTAATCCCAAGCTTGTCATACACCCTCTTTTTGCCATACATCCCACAATTGCATAATTTCTCTTCTTTTGTGGATTTTAAGTACGATTTTCCCGACTTTTCTCGACTTTCTTCGCACATGCCTTGTAAACATCAAATTCCTGAAAACATAGAAAATAACGGCATAATACGAATATAAAGCAACATAATTAAGATAAAATAAAGATGTAATCTATGTAAATCAGGCCAAATATACGATATGTTTTCGTGCTATCAAGGTTCCCTAACCAAGGGACCCAAGGAGAAGTATGGGAAACTCCACACCAAACCAAGGAGTTACATTCCTTTTGTTGCTGCTCCAACAGGTACTTTGATAAAGCCTCAGGGAAGAACGAGGGCACCCAATGATGGTGTTATTTCTAGAGATACTAGCAAAGGGCAGTCAGCCGCGACCTACCGATAAGAGTTCAAATCTGAAAGAAAAATCCATATCTCAAAGAAATAAATGGTGAAAAACCCTATGAGTCGAACTCCGTGGAGACACTTGCAATGTCGAATGCGGGCTGAGAGACAAGCCGCTGCATAGATTGTTGCGAACAAAGGAGCCAATCAGAAGCAATATAAAGTAAAGGTCGATACTACTGCTAAGGAGCGAATTAGGGAATTCGTGAGTCGACCAATGGCTAAATGCTCTAAGGAGGCTACTGATGACTTTCAGTCCGACTCTGAAGAATGTTTGGACATCCTAGTCAATGCCGTATCTATTCTTCCAGCATAATACGATTGCTTGACTAAAGTTGAAGATTCGGATGATGCCGACGCTGAAGAAATGGCTTTGCATAAGCCAACATGCTATTTTGTTATGAATAATGGTTCTATAGAGAACCAAGATTCCATTTTAGAGAGGCTTGATATGGCTATGAGAAGCCATTTGAAGCCCCTACTGATAAGCGCTAAAGTAGAAGGTGTTGTTATTAACAAATTGTCGGTAGATTGTGACGCAACTGTCAATATCATGCCACCTCACATTCTTAGGAAAATCGGTAAATTCGACACCGATGTTAGATCGCATAACGTGGTCTTATCTAACTACGAAGGAAGAACCAGGAGCATCATGGGGTGACCCAAGTGGATATTACTGTCGGATCCGTTGCAAGGCCGATTATGTTTTATGGTAATCCAAGGAAAGTCGAGTTACAACCTTTTAGTTAGAAGAGAGTGGGTACATGACATTGCGGCTGTGCCATCTTCAACTCACCAGCGTCTAGGGATCTAGAGAGAAGACGACATTGTCAAAAACATCGAATCCGACCAAAGATACTTTATGGCTGATGTCAACAATGTCCGCAAAAGGCATTGTCACAAGAAATTGGCTAACATCTCCTCATCTCATCCTGCTGAAGAAGTATATGCCAACTTGGACGAGGCATTCGTGTCATTGAAGTTGCATGAAACCCTTGGCTACACAAGGGATATGGAACCATTACAGGATCCATAGAGTGAAAACTGGCTGACAGGCTAGGGAGACATCAGTGATAATGATGTCTGAGCTAGAAGCTCTGAAAAATATTTCAACTTATATTACTGAAAACAAAATAAATTCGGCGTTAGAGGCTGATGAAAATATGGCCGTCGAAGCCAACAAAATTCAAGTTCTGGAGGAAGCTATTACTTTGGCTATTGAGCCAAAACCACCAGATAAAAAAGAAAAGGTTGAAGTAAACGTCGATAAGTAGCGTCTAGACTGGCTATATGACGACGATCCTTTAGCCTTCGAAAAGGATCCAATGGTGCCTAAAAAACTGAAGCCACAAGACCCTTTAGAAGAATTAGATCTTGCCGAAAAAGGGGATAAAAGACCAATCTATATCAACGCCAACATCGACCAAAGTTTAAAGTCTGAGGTAATATATTTATTAAAAGAATTTAAAGATTGTTTTGCTTGGTACTATAATGAAATGCCAGGTTTAAGCATGGATTTGGTCGAATTAAAATTGACAATAAAAGTTAGAAAGAAGCCAGTGAAGCAGACGCCCAAACGTTTCGCTCTAGCCATCATGTCCAAAATCAGAGAGGAGATAGAAAGACTCCTCAAAAGCAGATTCATAAGGACTGCAAGGTATATCGACTTGTTGGCAAATATAGTGCCAGTAATTAAGAAAAATGGAAAATTAAGAGTGTGCATAGATTTTAGAGACCTAAATGCTGCCACTCCTAAAGATAAATATGCTATGCCTGTGGCAGAAATGTTGGTCGACTCGACTGCTGGTTTTGAATATATAAGTATGTTAGATGGTTATTCTGGTTATAACCAAATTTTTATTGCAAATGAAGATGTGCCAAAGACGGCGTTCTGTTGCCTAGGAGAATTAGGAACCTATGAATGGGTTGTCATGCCATTCGGCTAGAAAATTGTCGGAGCAACATATCAAAGGGTAATGAATTCTATGTTCCATGACTTTATTGAAGATTTCATGCAAATTTACATTGATGATATTGTAATAAAGTCGAACAGCAAACCGACTCATCTGTAACACCTTTGAAAGTCTTTCGAGAGGATGAAGAAATATGGATTAAAAATGAATCCATTAAAATGTCCTTTTTGGGTGTAGGTAGGTGATTTTCTTGGCTTTGTGGTGCATAAAAAGGGCATAAAACTGAATGAAAGCAAGACCAATTCCATCATGGACGTCAAACCTCCGTCGACTAAAAAGGAACTTCAGTCTTTGTTGGGCAAAATAAATTTCCTAAGGAGGTCCATATCCAACCTAAGTGGTAAAACCAAATTATTTTCACCACTGCTTCGACTAAAGAATAAGGACTTCATCGGAAGAGACATCAAGAGCTTTCATACCCAAAATTTTCCTCCTACTCTTAAGACATTTCACATATCCATACTCAAGGATTTCCCAAGGGTTGACCAGACAAGCCCTCTCCTAAGCAATCAACCCAAACTAGGGTTTGGTTATCCTCAGATCAAGATGGACTTACAACATCTCGAGTGATCATCATGACTCATCATATGCTTCAAAGAATCTCCATGTGAAGTTTCAAGCCTTACAAGTCAAGTTTCCTCAGACAATTGCTCAGATGGTTGAAAATCAGTTGTATTGGACAAAAAGTCAATTGTAGTCAACATACAGTCAAATTTCATGATTTTTGGTCAACATCCATATTTTGAAGTGACATTCATCATTTGAGCAAGGGTTGATCATGATTCATCAAAAAACTCAAGATTTGATCAAAGTCAAACTTTCCAAATTAGGGTTTTCTAAGGAAAACTCAACTGAACTTTGAGTGAGCATAACTTTCTCATACTTTATCAGAAATTTTTCCACCACCTCTCATTTTGAATAAAATTCAATTCTCTACAACTTTATGTCTCACAAGCTTTCTAAAAAGTCCAAGAATACTCAAAAATGTTAAAAATTGAGCAAAATAGACCTTGCACAAGTTGGGCATTTTTGAAGAATTACTGAAAAAATATTTGACAAAATCAATTTTTCCAAATGGGCCTATAATTTTATGATCAAACTTGATCATAATATTATTCAAGACCTCTTGATGCCTTGCCACGACCTTTTCTTATTTTTTTGATTTATTTTTGAATTTAAAAGCATTTAATTCAAATTTAAATTAAATAAAATGTGAAAACAAGGTGTAAAACAAGTTGGGTTGGATTTCTATCAAACATGAGGACCAAGGAAGCCCACAATACATGCCAATTTCGTGCAAGATCATACAAGGAAGAAAATCAAATTTTGGAAAGATTTGATAAAATTGAAGAAAATATTTTTGCATTCAAAGCCATATCTTTTTTCATTCTTTTGCTCCAATCTCTTGCATTATAAATATACAACACATCCACAAGACCAAAGGGCGAAACCCTAGCCTCTTGAAGCAACCTAATTCTCTCAAATTTTTCACAAAGTTGGAAATTTCAAAATCTCACTTCATACTTTCATTACACAAGCATTCCATTGTGTTCTTGAGGTAAGATTGAGTAGGTATGCATCACTATTCACGTGCATATCATGAAGCTCAGATTTATTCTTGTTTTTGATTTTTTAATGCATGTTTTAATTGAAACTAACCATTCTAACGTGTTCATGAGATGCCATAGGGGATCGGGTCATCGTTCATGAGGTTGAGCGTCAATCGCGTTACACCATTGTTAGGGAAGTTTATGTCTTCTTGAAACTCAATTTGAATTGTTTTCGGGCCAAGCGGAGGCACCATTGAACTCGCGAGGGTTGAATTAGGGGATAGGGTCTTTCTTTTGCTTTGATTTTACCTATTTTGCAGGATCGGCCGTCATGCTTGCCGGAGAAGACGACCGGAGCTAGGGCTCCGGCGTCGTTGTTATTCGACGGTAGGAGGTGGCGTGGCGCAATGGTGCAATCTGATTCGCTCCCACGTTATAACCCGGGCCCACGTTTGACTGTGTTTTAAAAATTCAAAATATGACACGTTGCAATGCTTATAACCATTTGTTTGCGAGATATTGAACACCAAGACCACTACTTTCGGTTAGTAGCAGCGTGTGTTGGTTTGTCGAGGTCACAGGTTCGATCACAGCTTCGACTTTATTTTTAACACTTTGCATAACTAACATTTTTCTATTTTCTTTTTCTTAATATTTTCCTTTAATTTAATTTATCTTTAAATATTTTTCTCATACATTTAAAAAACACCAAAAATATTTTCCTTTTGCGTTTTAATCAGAAAAATACTTATTTAATTTTAGACATTAAAATTAATATTTTTGCATGCATATTTTAATTAATTGATAATTAACCATTAAATTGACTTTTAATTGCTTTTAATTACCAAAATCGATCCAGAAAATTCCCAAAAAAATTCTATATCATCTAACCGGCATTACTAACCTAAAACATTTTTCCTCATCCAAAAATCTTGTTTTTACTAACATTTTTTTCTCTTATGCGAATTTCTCATATTTTCCGATTATGTATTTGCTAACAGGTTGTAATGGTTTGGACTATTTTCTCGCTTTTCTTTTTTTTCAAATATTATGTAACTGCTCATGGGATGTAATAGTTTAATTAGGAGTATTACTTTCCGCACTCCTATATATTTAGCCATGTAATAACGTAGGACTTTTATTTTCCGCACTTTACTTTCCGCAATTTACTTTCTGCACCATATAAACTGCTAGTAACTAGGTGTGTATGGCAAGATAAAAAACGAATGTAGAACACTTCTAATTCCAAGATAACATATCTGAATCTGACACACTCTTTTCACACATGCACCCCTTAGGGTAATTCTCTCTCGTTGCCTTTCGAATAAATGGGCAAGTCCCTCGAACGTAGAGGTATCCTAGCACCGTTGCCTACAAATATATCATCATAGTCCCTTCGATACAAAGATCATAGACCCACGATGTCGCCTACGAATACATGATCTAGTCCCTCGATTGTTGCCTCTGAAAGTGATGATCGTCCCTTGATGTGCTAGGGTACCTCTTACAAGTTGCCTTCTGATGACCATCCGATGTCCCTTGAGCGTCCCTCTTAAATCCAACGAATAGGGTTACCTATCAACTAATGGATATCATTTAAAGGAAAGTAAAACAACAAAGCACCATTACGAGTAGGTAATAAGACTTCTAGTTGCTTGCTCTATCAAAATACTTTTCACACACACTTTTGTCAAAGTTCAAACTCTTTTCAAAAACGAAACATTTCCAAACACTTTGTATACATTCCTACATGAATCATTACAAAGTCAAAGCGAAATGCCTTTTCAAAACATTTTTGTCAAACACACAGAAAGCAATTTTAAAGTGAGCTAAGAGCAACTAAGAGCCCGTAGATAACTACGGATGGAAAGGTGCTAATGCAATACCCTTTTCATAACCTTCTCCCTTACTCAAAATCTAACGAAGGTCTTTTCCTGTTCCTTTCACCTTCCCTTAATTGGATAAAAGAAAAGTCGATGGCGACTCTTACTATCCGCAACATTTTGCGATAAAAAGCGAAAGAAATCTCAAAGTCAGTTCACCGTATTACAGGCAAGCTTCTGCTGAGACACCTGAGAGAATACCTTAGGGATTTTAGATCATTTTACTACTTTTTTGAAATGTATGCTTTACTTTTAAGGGTTGCTTGGGTATTATACTTGTGGGGATCCTACACGGATCGAGTTTCCTTAGGTAAGTGGCAATAGATCATCGCGACCGTTAGGCGTTACAAAAGGTCAACATGATGGCTCGTTAGTGTGACACTTTGGATGTCTGATACTCTTCATTTCCAAGTTGAGGATAGTATTTGGCTTCTGCGTGGTGTCATCAAGACTAACTCGACTTTTAGAACTTAATTGACCCATCTTGCCATTATAAGGTAGTGAGATGGCGGCTTTGGTCTGAGACTAAGGTTGGTGATACTCGATGCTCGCTCATTAAGATCGGACTTTTGGGATATTTTCGGTCGACCACTTGGTAGTCGTGTTGAAATAAGCGCCTACGAGAAAGATCAATGATATGATTCCTAGAACCGGTTACTATTATAGGACGGATGAACCAACTCAAACTTTTGGTAGGGTAAACACTTATACCTCATGCAAGCCTTAAACCTAGGGCTATTGTGTGATTGTTTGTGCTTGCTAAACATGACATCATGACATCATCGCATTGCATATCATTTCTAATTATTTCAAGGACCTAGTGATTTATCTTTGCTATGTTTTGTAGGGATTATGGCTTCGGAAAGACTATCCGAATCAACTTCATGGTGTACCTTCTCAACTAAATAATTGGTTTGAAATTCGATCATGCTTAGTTCATCAAAAGACATCGTTATTTTCTTGACTTGGTTATCTCGGTTTTGAAGAAGATATGATGCACGTCTATTCGTTCTTGATCAAAACACCATTGCTTTACATTCCCAAATTATCGGTTAGTTCCTACCTTGGAAGAGTTCTCTAAGCTACTTGGGGTGCCTATTCTTGACCAAATGCCATTCACTGTTTAGAAAAGGTTCCTAAATCGAAGACATTGCATCGACACATCTAAAGCGACATTGAAGCCAATTGGGAAACAAGAAGCGAGTTAAGGGTTTACTTTCAAGTTCCTAATGAAGAAAGCCGAGAATTCCTCAAAGCTATGAGTTTCCAAGCATTCAAGACATCTTGGCCTTGCTAATCTATGGTTTGGTTCTATTTCTAACTCGGATCAATTCATAGACGTGAGCCATCAAGATATTCCTCCTGCAATCCATGCCTACCTTACTTGGAGACATATGCATTCTCTCCTTACTCGTACTATCAAAGGAACTCTCATGTGTTGTATACGTTACTTTCCGGTGGTTTATTTGCACCTTCCTCCATCGGTATTGAAGAGCGAACAAAGATTGAAGTGGTCTCAAAGACTAATGTCACTCTCATTCGGACATCCGTTGGTGCCTTTTCTCTCAAAAGGACTTCATTCATTGAGCGTTGTGGAGAATTCCTAATGTACCACTCCTTGGCATAAGGGAGTATTACTTACAATCCATCTCTAGCTCTCGTCGGTTTGGTTATGCTCGAAGAGATGGTCCTCATGATATCTTCTCCAAGATATTGTGTTCGACTACAACCACGATCTCCAATTACAAGCGAAGGTTCATACACGCTTGGGGCATGGTAAAGAAAGGCGATACCAAGACTTTGGGGCACCAAAACTCCATTCCTTGGAACCTTACACTCAAATGGTGCGAGCTCGAGCTCAAAACCTCATGATGCCATTCACTTTGTTCTACGGTAATTATGGAACTGTTGCTATAGGTGGCGTACCTATACTATTCTCCATCCCGACATGCCTACTAATTTTGAAGACTTGAAGAGATCACGGATTCAACTTAAAGAAGAAAGGATACATTCGAGGCTCGATGCTATGCAAGTGAGAAGAAGGTACTAGAGTTGACAACACCAGAGGAAGCCCATGGGAGACTTAGAGCTTTAGGATTTTTGTTTTTCAAACTATCTTTTGTACTTAAAAGAAAAGAACAAAAAGAAACTAATAAAGTTTGTTCATGCTTGTTTAATAAATTTAAATTCCTAAGGTCCTTGAAAACATTGCATTGCATTGCATAAACATCGCATATCATAGAATAACATTGCATACAATTACATTGAAGATTGGTTTCTCATTTTCTCGCTATTTATTTTAGCAGAAATGGCTCTTGAGCAATTGTCAAAGATCTTGAGGCTCAAAATGTTCAATTCAGGAAATGTTCTAGCTTGGTCAAGGCCAAGAAGATCGAAGAAGCTCATCAGAAAAGAAGAAGGTCATTGGTGTTCTCAACATGGGCGGGCGTCACAAGGTGGTCCTAGGTGGTCAGCGGATAGAACTCTCGAGCAGGGAGTGTCAAAGCGAAAGAGTGTCAAGGCAGAAGACCAGCGTGAGCACGAGAAGAAGGAAGAAGACTATGAGAATGATCGGTACTCTTTGAGGATGACAAATATAACAACTTGAACCCGTCGAATGTTGTGGAAAATTTGAAGATGTCGGGCTGAATTTTGATGATCGAGTCTTGTTCTGGTGTGGTGATTCCTCACAAGTTCAAGGTTCCTACTTTTGCCAAGTATGATGGCATTTCTTGTCCTGCATATGAAGTCCTATGTTTAGAATCCCAACCCCTTGATGATGAAGTTGTGGATTCATTATTTCAAAGAGTTTGGTGAACTCGGTTGGGTGGTATTATCGACTAGAGGTGACCACATCCGTACACAGGTGACTTAGCGGATGCTTTCTACAAGCAATATGAGTACAATCTGAATTGGCACTCATGCAACTACAAAGCATGTCTATGGGTCGCGATGAGAAGTTCAAAGTATGCTCATAAATGGAGGATCTAGCGAGGCTGAGTTCAACCACCCTTGTCCAATAGGGAGTTGGTTGATATGTTTATGGAAACAACGTGAGTCCATTCTTCAATCATCGATTAGAAACTCTTGATAACAGTTCACCGTGATATTGTGAAAACGCATTGAAATTTGGTATCAAAGCGGAAAGATTCATGTAGAGTCATCATCAAATGTTGCGAAGATCTTTTGTGGTAAGAAAAGGCCAATGTTGTGTATGGTCGGAAAAGCCGAGAAGACCGACCGTGCTCAATGCGTAGAGGCGGTTGTGATCTCGATCCTACATCCTGACCTCGGTGAGGCCGATGCGTAACTAGAGCCGCCATGAAGACGGTTTCAAGATCAACATCCCATTGTCGCGAAGCCTTGCAACACATGTTGAAAGTCGAGCTGATTACCTTGAGGATCCTCCTCGAAAACATCAACACTTCCTCTCCGAGATACAATCCTAATGCTAAGTGTGCTTACCACTCCGCACCAGGACATAACAGATGATTGTTGGGCTCACGAAGAACAAGATTCAAGACATGATTGAAGCTAAGGAGATTGAGTTTGATCCTCTGTTGAGACTTCAATGTGATCAATGCACCTATGCTAACCACGGAAAAGTTCCAATGCTATTGACAAGAACTCTTATGTTTTAATATAGATGACTTGACCATTCCTCGATATTTGTTAAGAAGAATTTGCTGCAAGCCGGTGTCAATCAGGATGCCAGAATTGTCGTTGGTGCCCATTCTTGTGGTTGTGCTTGGTTGAGAAGGCGTATTGGTGCATGATGGATAACCATGAAGCTATTTAAAACCATCACTGTGGAGAATGCGTGTGAAGACATGTCTAAGCGAAGATCAAGATATGAGCGAAATCATACCAAAGTGCAGGATACCTTAGGGCAACCAAGTGGAAAGTTGATTACATGGTAAGTATCTCTTGAAGAGCTACAAGATTCAATTGAAGATGTTAAAGGCGTGGGATGGGAGGCGATTTCTCGAGAGACTATCTTGATGTAAATACCATAAGTTTCCTCTCTGATCTGTGCCTAGGTGGCACCTCTCATTACTTCTCCCAGACCAGGTTCCATACTCCTCGACAAGGCTATCCCTTGGAACTATGGAGCGAGGTTTCATCATGTCAAGCAAGACCCTCGACCATCGAGGATCTTACAGATTGAAGCTACCATACGACATTGATAACATCACGGATCAAGTAAGGTGACGGAACCGGAGAGTGTTTTCTCGAGATCTCTCCAAAAACTGCGACTCCATTTCGCATTCCAGCTATTCAAACAGTTCCCGAAGCTAGAGGGAAAGAACCAGTAACTCATCCTGCTCAGCCAGAAGTACTAAAGGAAGTTGCTGAAGATACCTCTAAACAAGAAATGGAGGAAATTCTGAAGATCATCAAGAAGAGTGACTACAATGTTGTGGAACAGTTGGGACAGACTCCATTCAAGATCTCCATGCTTGCTCTGCTCTTGTGATCTAAGGCTCATGCTAAAGCCTTAGTGAAGTTTCTGAAGAATGCTCACATACCGCAAGACACTACTACTGATCAATTTGAAGTTTGTATTGCTAGCCTGGCTACCAACAACGGTCTAGGCTTCTCTGATGCTGATTTAACTCCTGCCGGAAAGAAACACAACAAAGCCTTGCACATCTCTGTTGAATGCAAGGGAATTACATTGTCCCATGTTTTGGTAGATACCGCTTCTGCTCTGAATATCCTACCGAAGAGTGCTTTCGACCGACCCGACGTTGAAGGATTGGTCTTGAATCCCAGTGACATAATTGTGAGAGCTTTTGATGGTTCTAAATGAAGAGTACTTGGAGAGCTCATTACTGTGCAAAATCGGTTCCCGACTTTGACTCCATTTCTTTGTCATGGACATCCGTCCGACTTACTCCTAACCTACTTGGGCCCCTTGGATACATGGGGCTGACTGTTACCTCACCACCGCATCGAGACTGAAGTACCCAGTGAAGGGGAAGGTTGTTACAGTATGTGGTGAAGAGGAATACATGGTCAGTCATCTACAGTCATTCCGATACCTCGTGATGGAAGGTGAATTCTTTGAGACTCCCTGTCAAGCTTCAAGCAGTTCAAAGAGTTATGCACATGACTCTCCTGTCACTCCAGAAATTACACAAGTGCCGCCCAGAATGGCCTCGCTGAAGGATGCTCAAGCTGTAGTTGAAGAAGGAGGTAGTACTATTTGGGGTCAGCTCCCGGATCTCCCTTTCAAATCTGACAAGGCTGGTTTAGGCTTCACCACCAAAGGACAGAAGATGATACGCCGCGAACGTGTCGGCCAACTTCCCTTCCGCATCAGCAAGTGGATCTTCCAATCTCCCGTCAATAGACTCAACAATTGGAAGACTGAAGACGTCATACCAATCTCCTTTAGACAGGAGTAATTGCTTTTGTTTTTTGTTTTGCTTTTCGTTTTTTCTATGCTTTGAACAATAAACTTTAAAGCCTAGTGCCTTGCCCGGGGCATCATGGCTCGTTTGTGAGGGTTATTATCTGTCATTTGCATATTTTCATTCAATAAAATCATTGGACTTTTGCGTTTAATTCGTTCTTTCTTTTACTCTATCACCCCTTCAAAAAGCTATGTGTTCTTACACACACCCACGTGATACACTGCAGATTCACTCAAAATCTCATTGATAACAGCTATGCTATTGCTAAATATGACTTTGATAATCCGATCTACCAAGCCGAAGACGAAGGTGAGGAAGATTGTGAAGTGCCAGGAGAACTTGTCAAACTGCTACAGCAAGAAGAACGAGTTATACAGCCACACGAAGAGCCACTTGAGGTTGTGAATCTAGGTACTGATGAAGACAGAAAAAAGGTCAAGATAGGAGCAGGTCTTGAGAACAGTGTCAAAGAGAGATTGGTTTAGATACTGCGAGACTATATCGGGGTTTTTGCTTGGTCATACGAATACATGCCAGGTCTAGACATTGACATTGTGGTACATTGGTTACCGACAAAAGAAGGTTTTCTCGGTGAAGCGGAAGGTTGGTATGCGTCACGAGATGTTGTGAAAATCAAAGCGAAGTCATGACAGTTCAATCTTTGGTTTCCTAGCGTTACTTCTTATCCACAGGTGGGTTGCAAGCGTGGTGCCGTACCTAAGAAGGATGGCAAAATGCGAATGTGTGTAGATTACAAAGATTTGAGCAGCGAGTCCGAACGATTTTCCACTTCCTCATATTGATGTCCTAGTTGACAACACTGTTCAACATAAAGTCTTCTCCTTCATGGATGGTTTCTCCGGTTACAACCAGATCAAAATGGCTCTTGAAGACAGGAAGACTACTTTTGTTACCTGATGGGGCACTTTACTGCTACAAAGTCATGTTGTTGGATGAAGCGCAGCCACTTATCGCGTGCCATGGTGGCATTATTTCATGACATGATCCATCACGAGATAGAGGTCTACGTCGACGACATGATAGCTCGATCACAGACTAAAGAAGAACGCCTCAATCATTTGCAGAAACTGTTTGATTGAGTGAAGAAGTACAGACTAAGACTTAATCCCAACAAGTGCACCTTTGGAGTTAGATTCGGTAAACTTCTAGGGTTTGTTGTCGAGAAGTGTATTGAAGTTGACCTCACCAAGGTTAAAGCTATTCAAGAAATGCGGCTCCCCACCGAGAAAAGAAGTCGAGAGGTTTCTTGGGAAGATTGAACTACATTGCGGATTCATTGCACATCTTAATTGCTACGAGCCAATTTTCAAGTTACTAAAGAAAGATCAAGTAGTGGAATGGAACAGCGATTGATTGCTTTTGACAAAATCAAGGGTACCTACAAAATCCTCTATCTTGATGCACTTTGCGAAGGAAGACCTCTTATCATGTACTTGATAGTGTTAGAGAACTCAATGGGGTATGTGTTGAAACATGGCGAGTACGGTGAATGAGTATGCAATATACTACCTTAGCAAAAGTTTACATTTGTGAAACAAGATACTCACTCTAGAAAACTTCTTACTTTAACTTAGGCTGCTCGCCGACTAAGGCAGGTATATGTTGACTCACACTACCTTGTTGATCTCCAAGATGGATCCGATAAAATACATATTTGAGAAACAGCTCTCTCAGGAAGAATAGCAAGATGGCAAATAATCTTGACGAATCGACATCTAGTATACTTCTCGAGCGATCAAAGGAAGTGTAGTGTGATCATTTGGCTCATCAAGCCGTAGAATGACTATCGGTCTATGCGATTCGATTTCAGACGAAGATGTTTTGTTAATTCTTGATTGCGAAGAACGAGACGAGACGAAGGACACGAACAAGGATCTGATGGACCATGGTCTTTGATGGAGCCTCAAGCACTTGGCAATGGCATTGGCGCCATCATTACATCTCTCTCATAGTGGACCTCGCCTTTCACCGCATGAGATTACGTTTGGTTCTTAACATGGCGAATAGGAAGCGTGCATCATGGGTATTAAAGCTGCTATTGACTTAAGAATCAAGTTCTTGCAAGTGTCAGAGACTCGGCTTTAGTGATGATCGGATTAAAGGCGAGCGGGATCGAAACATCGAATCTCATTCCATATCGAGCTTGTTGAGTTTGATCCCTATGAGGAGAAATCACTTTCAGTCACATTCCGAAGAGAATCGGTTGGCGAGGCGCATTAGCTACAATGTCATCTATGTTCAAGGTTAGATGGGACGAGGCTCCCCAATCATCATCGAGAAGTTCGGCGAACCAGCATCTTGTTGTGAACTTGATACGGAAAACCTTAGTTCTCTGAAGTGAAGGGTATCTTGAAACTCGGGAATATCCAGGGCATCTCAATGACAAAGTTCTTGAGAAGATTTGCATCAAATTCTTCCTCGGCAACGACATCTTATACAAGTTACAATCCACGACTTGTGTTTACTCCTTGGTAGATCGACGGCCGAGCGTATCATGGAAGAGTTATAGAAGGTATTTGGTACCACTCAGGTGGACATACCATAGCTAAGAAGATTACGAGAATGAGTTACTATTGGTCCACCATGGAAGTTGTCACGCTATACTCGAACTTGTCACAAATGTCGGATATATGCGGAGACAAAGTGCGTACCTCCGATTACAGATTGTTGTTCTAACGCTCCTTGGCCTTCGCAATGTGGGGCATTGACATGATCGAAATCAAGCCCACAACTTCAATGACATTGTTTCATCCTTGTGGCAATTCACTATTTTACCAAGTGGGTGAAAGCGACCTCGTTCGCATACGTACCAAGAATGTTGTGGCTCGATTCATCAAGCATAATCTTATCTTCGGTATGGCACTCCAGAAAGGATTATCACGAGATATTGACTCTAATCTCAACAACAAAATGATCAGAACTCTGCGCATGTTCGGATCAAGCATCACAATTCTTCTCCGTGTCGGCCTAAGATGAATGGCGATGGAAGCCGCCAACAAGAATATTAAGAATCATCTGAAGGCAATGACTTACAGATTGGCATGAGATGTTACCATTTCTCTCCATGGTTCTTCTGATGCGAACATCCACGGGGGCAACCTTCTCTCGTATATGGTATGGAAGTCACGCCAATGAGGTTCGAATACCTTGACAGGTCCTCAAGATGAGACTTGGCGAGATGGATCAGACTCCTTGACGCATTAACTTTGATCGTGGCAGCTCGCATCCATCGCCACGGACAGATCTATCGAGCGAATGATCGAGCATTCAACAAGAAGGTCAAACACGAGTTTACAAGTCGGTGACCTAGTAGTCAGCGCATCATCCTTCCACAAGTTGATCCCGAAAATGGACTCCACCTCACGAGGACCATCACAGGGACCATTTGTAGTCAGCGGTATTTTCTAGTGGGCTATGATACTTAGCACCATGGATGGCGACTTCCCACACCTTGTGACGAGACATAGTAATACTACGCGCAGCGACACCCGCTGGGTCGGTGGCCTAGGAAAAATAAGGGCATCTGGCGAACCAAAGGTTCGGCGAAAGTTAAGGATATATGAAAACATGTACACCGGCAAGTCGGAAACACGCAAAGCGGCGGGCAAAAAGGTATCCGGTGGGCGAAAACCGAAAGGGAAGTCTAGGCAAAGTTAGGGATTTAAGCGTCAACTATGTCTCGTCCAAATCACCTACTTACGGACTACTATCGACATTCAAGATTCAAATGGCGAAATCAATTCACTCACTTTCTCACGTGCAAGGAGATGAGATAGTGAAAATATATGAGTATAGTTTGGAACTCGACGAGATTGTTTCCATAGCTTTTACTTTCTTTGTATACAAACTCCTTGGCCATGCATACCTTTTCAAATTAATACATTTCTTTCTTTTAACAAAGTGTTCATTTTTGTTGTTTCATATAAAGTCCAATGTTTGCTTTGAATGATTATATGCATCGGACAATAAACATTTGTTCACAAACATATGCGGAACGCATAAAAGTAATTACTACGAGCTCTAGGGTTGAGATGGCGATGAAAGTCACCAAACGTTCCCCTATGAGTACTATCCCATGGAGGTATCGCTCACTACAAACCTTCCCAGTGAAGTACACATTTCCTTCCACTTGTTCCAACATTCCAAGTTTCAACGCGTTAGTCCACTGAGCGATCTAGTCAACTTAACACGATTACACGGTCTTGATGGTAACATTTCATCTCCGTCCAGGTATTTATCCCATGAAATATCTCTCAACAATTACCATTTCCGTGGCAATATCCATACTCGAAACAGTGGGATAGTGCATCGAGAGGAAAACTATCTCTTATTCTGACCCGAGATCCATGTACAAGATCCCGGTGGGTGTCTTCCAACTACCATCCTCGGTAGGGTTTACGCTGAGGTGCCCAGCGGAATCTCGAGCTTTATTCACAGCGATATCGGACTCGAAACTTGGTCGATAGTGCATCGGAGAATCAAAGGCGCCTATTCTTATTCCAGTCGGGGTTTCACGGTTTTATCGTCAGCGAAGCGAGAAATCCCAAGGGCGTCCATCTTCTTCAAAGATGGATATGTTTTGAAATACCGACATCCACATTCATACATTATTCATAAAATCATAACATACGCATATAACATTCATACACATTATCATATCATAATGCATAGAAACTATATCCTATCAAAGTTTCTAATGTTTTCCCAAGCGGAATTGGCAATTCTAGCAGGTCTAGGATTAATACCGAAACAAGGCGAAAACCCTATCAAGCGACCACCCAGTTATCCTCCGCGGGCATTGATCGACACCGACTGGCAGGAAGCTATCCACGTTACGCCAACTATCATTCCTTGAGTAATCAAGACAAAGATTTATTCGACACCCTCTTATTATCAACAGCCTACAAAATGCGGCGTGCGACTTCGGTTGCCTTGGATGGCATCTTAAGCCCATCTCCGACTATTTGTTGACATCTCTCCCTTCGGAATGTGCATATTTGGTTAAAACCCAGCAAACCAATAACTTCATTCAAGGCGCGCAAGTCTAACGTCGACTCTCTGGATGGCATCTTAAGCCCATCTCCATGCTCCTCCTACATTCGGGAATATCGCGAGCCTAGCGTATGGCTCATTCCATGTTCGTCTCTCTAGATGGCATAAGCCCATCTCGGCGTTTCTCATATTGACATTGCCAGGTCAAGCGTGCAGCTCGTATCCGGCATCAGTCTCTCGAGATGGCATCTTAAGCCCATTTCAAGCGTTCTCCTATCCGAGGCGGCGCCCCTTGAGTCTAACCAGATCATTCCCAGTGAAGTCGGCCGATTTCTCCAAATGGCATCTGTAAGCCCATTTTCATCATCGTCAGCGGCGAGTGCAAATTTTAGGTGTACTGAGGTGTTCAATCATCTTCACCTCCAGTCCATGAAAATGCCAATCTAACCCTTGCGGTATAAGAGAATTGAGCAGGGCAGCCATACCCCAATTTTGCCTCCTACTCTTCAAGACATTTCATATCCATACTCAGGATTTCCCAAGGTTGACGAGACAGCCTCTCCTAAGCAATTAACCCAAACTAGGGTTTGGTTATCCTCGAGATCAAGATGGACTTCCAACATCTCAGTGATCATCATGCCTCATCATATGCTTCAAAGAATCTCCATGTCAAGTTTCAAGCCTTACAAGTCAAGTTTCCTCAGACAATTGCTCAGATGGTTGAAAATTAGTTGTATTGGACAAAAAGTCAACTGTGGTCAACATCAGTCAAACTTCATGATTTTTGGTCAACATCCATATTGATGACATTCATCATTTGATCAAGGGTTGATCATGATTCATCAAGAAAACTCAAGATTTGATCAAAGTCAAACTTTCCAAATTAGGGTTTTTTAAGGAAAAGTCAACTAAACTTTGACTGGGCATAACTTTCTCATACTTTATCAGAAATTTTTCCACCACCTCTCATTTTGAAGAAAATTCAATTCTCTACAACTTCATGTATCACAAGCATGGTCAGAAAATGCTTCATTTTGAAGATATGGATCAAAACATTCTGAGTCCTTTTCAAAGTCAACAAAAGTCAACTTTTTGTAAAAGTGTTATTGAGCATGGAAACTCAATTGAGATGAAACCAAAGAGGTTGTTTAGAGGACATCTAGAGCTTTCTAAAAGTCCAAACACCCAAAAATGTTAAAATTAAGCAAAATACACCTTACACAAGTTGGGCATTTTGAAGAATTGCCAATATTTGACAAAATCCATTTTTTCCAAATGGGCTTATAATTTTATGATCTAAACTTGATCATAATATTATTTATGACCTCTTGATGCCTTGCCACGACCTTTTCTTATTTTTTTGATTTATTTTTGAATTTAAAAGCATTTAATTCAAATTTAAATTAAATAAAATATGAAAACAGGAGTAAAACAAGTTGGGTTAGTTTCTATCAACCTTGAGGACCAAGGAAGCCCACAACACATGCAATTTCGTACAAACTCATACAAGGAAGAAAATCAAATTTGGAAAGATTTGATAAAATTGAAAAGAAAATATTTTTGCATTCAAAGCTATATCTTTTTCATTCTTTTGCTCTAATCTCTTGCATTATAAATACACCAACATCCACAAGACAAAGGAGGAAACCCTAGCCTCATGAAGCAACCCTAATTTTCAAAAATTCTCTCAAAGTTGCAATTTTCAAATTCTATTTTTCAGGGGTTTCAAGGAGATTCAAGCAATCCATTGCCTTCTGAGCATTCGAGTTGATCCAGTACTTACGAAGCCAAAGCACTCCAAATCGTGCCATCCAAGTCTCACCGGTTTGGTATATCTCTCAAATTCGATTTTCAAAATCCATGCATTATTAACTGATTTCGTTTGCTTGTTTGATCTCAGGATATCCATTAGAATGTGTTTGATGCATTACATATAGCGTTAGCGAAATCCTGACGACCATTGATAGGGCTTCTAGATGCATTTGTTTGAATCTACTTTCGGCCATTTTCGAGGACAAAAGAACACCACCATCGTGTTCGCCATGGTCGAATTAGGGGGTAGGGTACCTCGTTGCTTTTTATATTGGTTGTTTTGCAGTTCAGAATCAGGTCGCCGGGAGAAGGCGGCCGGGCTAGCTCACGTCGTTGACTGTCTGAACTTCGGCAGGCGGCATGGCGCTATGGCGATCGATTCGCTCTCACGTTATAAGCGGGGTCCCGTTTGTTGTGTTTAAAATTACAAATGACTGCGTTACCTTATACTCCATTGATTGCGGGTTTAAAAACAACTAGCGAAGCCTTGCTCGATTAGTAGCGTGTGTTGGTTTATCCGGGAGGTCTGGGTTCGATCCAGCTTCAGTATTTCTTTTACAACTTTTCCAAACTAACAATTTTTCTATTTTTCTTTTAATATTTTCATTCCTAATTTATTTTCTTCAAATATTTTCTCATGCATTTAAAATCACAAAAATATTTTCCTTTTGCATTTCGAGAAAAAATACTTATTTAATTTTGACATAAAAACTAATATTTTTGCATGCATATTTAATTAATTGTTAATTAACCATTAAATTGACTTTTAATTGTTTTCCTTATCAAAAACATCCAAAAATTCCTAAAAATTATTCTATCATCTATTATCATTACTAACTTAAAAACATTTTCTTCATTCAAAACTTTCTTTTACTAACATATTTTCTCTTATGCGAATTTCTTATATTTTCGATTATAATGTATACAACTACGAGGTTGTAATAGTTAGGATTTATTTTCGCATTCTTTTCCAATATTATGCTGCTCATGGGATGTAATAGTTTAATTAGGACTTTTACTTTCCACTCCTATTATGTAGCGCCCAAAGCCATGTAATAGCGTGGGATTTACTTTCCGCACTTTACTTTCCTCATTACTTTACACCTATAAACTGCTAGTAACTAGGCGTGTATGCGCAAGATAAAAATGAACATAGATCACTTCAAATTTGCAAGATAATATATCTAATTCAACACACTTTTTCTCACACATGCACCCTTAGGGTAATTCTCTCGTTGCCTTTCGAATAAATGGTCAAGTCCCTGACGTGAGGTATCCTAGCACCGTTACTGTACAAACATATCATCATAGTCTTCAATCAAAGATCATGAGCCCTATCGTGGCCTCACGAAAACATGATCCGTCCCTCGATTGTTGCCTACGAAAGTGATGATCGTCCCTTCCGATGTGCTGGATACTTCCTACAAGTTGCCTTCTATGACCATCCGATGTCCCTTGGTGTCCTTTTACATCGAATAGGGTTACCTACCAACTAATGGTATGGATAGCACTATTCTAAAGGAGCGTAAAACAACACAGCGACCATTCGGGTAGGTAATAAGACTTTTAGTTGCTTGCTCTATCAAATACTTTTCACACCTCACACTTTTGTCAAAGTTCAAACACTTTTCAAATGGAACATTTCCGAACACTTTGTATACATTCTTACATGAATCATTACAAAGTCAAGCGAAATGCCTTTTCAAAACATTTTGTCAAACACAATTTTAAAGTGAGCTAAAAGCAACTAAAGCCGTGGATAACTACGATGAAAAGGGTGCTAATACCTTCCCTTTTCATAACCTTCTCCCTTACTCGAGAATCTAACGAAGGTCTTTTCTGTTCTTTTCACCTTCCCTTAATTGGATAAAAGAAAAGTCGGTGGCGACTCTTGCTATCCAACATTTGTGATAAAAACAACAAATCCAATCGGTTCTCCCATCGTATTACGGTTAGACTTTACGTTAACTTTGAATGAAGTTATTGGTTTTAACCAAATATCTCCGACGATACGAGAGTGGAGATATCGACAAATAGTCGAGATAGACTTAAGATGCCATCGAGGGAACCGAAATTAGTATGTCAGGACTACTGTGATTCTTTATTGATAATAAGAGAGAGTTAGAATAAATCTTCGTCTTGATTACTCTAAGGGGATAATAGTTGGCAAAATGTGGATAGCTTCCCTGTCGTGTTTCGGGTGTCAATCTAATGCTTATTGTCGGAGGACAACTTGGGTGGTCGTTCGGATAGGGTTTCCCGTATTGCTTCGGGTATTAATCATGGACATATTGTCACGGTTGCTCAGATAGGTTTCCCGTCTTGTTTCACGTATTAATCTTTGACCTTTCGTTTAGAAGTAATTTTTACCTGTTGGGGAAAAACAAAAGAAACTTTGACAGGATATAGTTAGACTTATGTAGATTATGATGCATGACAATGTGTATATGAATGATATATGCGATGTTATGACTTTTATGAATAATGTATGAGCGATAGATGTTGTTGTATAAACATATCCATCTTGAGGAAGATGTGATGCCTATTTGAGATTTCTAACCACGCTTGGGGATGAAGTTCTTGAACACCTGCTTTGGAGGAGAAGGAAATGTCTTTGATTCCTCCATGCACCATCTGACCAAGTTTCGAGCCTGATATCAATCTTTGCTGGAATAGTAGAAACAGAGATACTCCGCTAGGGTCTTGTCGTGAACCTGTTGAGGTAGTAGGGCAGAGACTCTCCTTTGGGGATCTCGTGCGGAGATCTTCTGGGGAGTATCGATTGTTCTTGGGAGGCAGGGGCTTGAAAGATCGGGAGTTTGCAGGTTTCCGATGGAGGAATAAGGGCGTGGGTTTCCTTGATGCACTATCGACCAAGTTTGATGCGGATATTCTTTGCTTTAGGGAATGATAATTGTTGAGATATATTCTGAGGATAAATATCTCTGGAAATGAACTATTACTACTCGGTGATGTGTCGAGGTTAAAATTTGTCTGGGATCGCTGCTGGGGACTAGCGATGAAACTTGGAATGTTGGAAATAGTGGAAGGAAATTTGTACTCATGGGGAAGGTTTGTAGTGAGCGATACCTACTTATGGGATTGTACTCAGCGGAGGAATGATTTGGTGACTTTAAATGCGTCATCTCAACGCCTAGAGCCTGTAGTAATAATCATCCTTGTTCGATTAAGCTTTTGTTATGTTTGTGAGCAGATGTTTATTGTCAAATGCATATAATCATTCAAAGCAATCATTGGACTTTATGCAAAACAAACAATAGCGAACATTGTAAAAGAAAGAACTTGTATTAATTTTGAAAGGTGGCGTGTAGCAGCGGGTTTGTATACAAGGAAAGTAAAAGCTATCTGCGGAAACAATCTCGTCGAGTTTCAACTATGCTAGTACTCATATATTTTAAACTATCTCACTCCTTGCATCGGTGAGAAATCGATTGGATTGATTTTGCCATTTGATACTTGAATGCTTATAGTAGTACGTAAGTTGGTGATACGGACAGACATAAAATGCGCTTACATCTAACTTTTGCATAGACCTCCCTTTCGGGTTTTAGGTCTAAGGATACCCTTTTTTGCCCAGTCGCGCTGCGGGTTTTGACTTGCGGGTGTACATGTTTTGTATATATCCTTAACTTTTGCGAACCCTTTTGGTTCGCGGGATGCCGTATTTTGCCCTAGGCGGTCGACCTAGCGGTCTCATTCATCGTAGTATTTTTTGACTATATGCATTCACGGGGTGTGGGAAGTCTACCATCCATGGTGCTAAGTATCATAGCACCGGCCGGAAAATACTATTTTGACTACAAACGGTCCCTGGTAGGTGGGAATCAATTTTCCCTAGGATCACCTTGTGGAAGGATGATGCGCTTGACTGCTCACCCAGGCACAGTAGACTAGGTGTTTGACTTTCTTGTGGGCAGCTACGATCATTCGACGATAGAAGTGTCCATGCGAGATGGATGCAAGTCGTTTCTCATCGATCAGTCGATCTAGTCAAAGGATCGGACCCATCGTCTTCGCCTAATTCCGCATCTGGAGGACTTTGGTTGAGGTATCGAACCTCGATTGGTAGTAATGCTTCCATACCGTATATAAGGAAAGGGTTGCTATGGATGTTCGTCTTGTGCGATAACCATGGAGAGCAAATGGCAACATCTCGTGCGATCTTTGTAAATCCTTGTCATCTTACGTATGATCTTCTTGATATTCTTGGCGGCTTCCTTGTGTGCCATTCATCTTTGGTCGATATGGAGAGTTGTGATGCTTGATCTTGAAGCTGCGCCGAGTTCGGTGATCACTTTGTTGTTGAGGTTAGAACCGTTATATGTGATGATCCTTTCAGGTCCATCTTGCGACAAATAAGATTATGCTTGATGAATCGACCACAACATTCTTGGTAGCAGGATGCAAATGAGTTGCTTCTACCCATATGGTGAAATAGTCAATTGCCACAAGGATGAAATGATGTCCGTTGGGCAGTGGGTTTGATTTCTCCGATCATGTCAATGCCCATTGCAAAAGGCCAAGCGGATCGGGACATTCATGGTGCTGGAGAATGCGTGCACTTTATCTGCGTATATCGGCATTTGTGACAAGAGCGAGCATAAGCGGTGTGATCGGCTTCCATGGTGGACCAATAATAACTTTGTTCTCAGTCTTTTTAGCCATGGTATGTCCTTTGGAATGGGTGCCGAATGCGCCATTAACTCTTTTGATTAGATTCTGAGGTTTTACGGTCTACAGTGGAGTAAGCACAAGTCGTGATTGCGCTTGTATAAGATCCGTTGTTGAGAAAGAATTTGGATGCGAATCCTCTCAAGAACTTCTTATCATTGTGGATGCCCTGCGGGGATATTCACGAGTCTCAAGATACCTCTTCCGTAGAACAAGGTTTCTCTTACGTATCAAGTTCCAAGCGGTATGTTGGTCCGTCAAACTTTTCAATAATGATGCGGGGAGCCTCGTTGTCCCATCGGACCTTGAACATAGACCACATATGGCTTCTAGCGTCAGCAAGTGATTCACTTCTCGTGGAATATGGTCGAAAGTGATCTCTTCGAGCGGGGATCAAACCAAACATACTCTCGATATGGAATGAGATTTGGATGCTTAAGTATCCCTCGCCTTTAATCGACTAATCACTGGTGAGTCTCCATACACACCGCATTTGATTCTTAAGTCGATAGCGACCTTGATACCCATGATGTAAGCCGTATTCGGCCATGTTGTTGGTGCGGTGAAACATAATGCGGTGAAAGGCGTATGTGCGCTATAGGAGATGTAATGATGGGCGCCAATGCATCTTAAATGCGGTCCGGAGTTCTTCACAATCGGTAACTAGTAAAACATCGATGCGGAAACTCGATGCATAGGTGAAAGTCATCACGACTTGATGAGCCAAATGATCGGCTACTACACTTTCTTTGATCACATTAGAAGTGTCTGGATGTCATATTCGATCAAGATCATTTTCCATCTTGCTATTCTTCGGTTGGTTTCTCAAATATGTATTTTCGGATCCATCTTGGAGATCAACAAGGTAGTGTGAGTCAACATATCTTTGTCTTAGTCGGTGAGCAACCAATAGCGCTAAAGTTTTCTCGGTATGAGTATCTTGTTTCACGATCGGTAAACTTTTGCTAAGGTAGTATATTGCATACTCTTTTGACGGACTCGTCATATTACCCCAACACCTACATTGAGTTCTCTAATCTTTGTCAAGTACATGATAAGAGGTCTTCCTAATGGTAATAGGATTAAGGTACTCCTTGATATTGTCGAACTCATCGAATCGTTCCTCTAATCTTTCTTTATAACGAAGATTGGCTCGTGGCAGATCTCGCGATGAATCGGCAATATGTCCCTGTCGACTCACTCAGTTCCTGGTCAAAAAGTTTTCAGACTCAAATGCAAGATTGGCGGTCCCTATCAAGCGGTTTCCGCCAAATGATCGAGATATTCTTCTTGATCTATGATCGAGCTATCATGTTGTCGTGGACCTCTATCTCGTGATGAATCATGTCATGAAATAATGCCACCATAGCCGCGCGATAAGTGGCGCGGCGTTCTTGATCGAGCGGCATGACCTTGTGCGAGAAAGTGCCCCTTGTGTAGCAGTAGTCTTCTCCATGTCTTGAGGAGCCATTTTGATCGATTATGGCGGAGAAACCATCTATGAAGGAAAACCTTATGTTGAGCGGTGTTGTCAGCTAGAACATCAATATGAGGAAGTGGAAAATCGTCTTCGGACTCGCTTTGTTGGATCTACGTAATCCGCACACATGCTACCATCCTTCTTAGGTACATGTACCACATTTGCAACGCTGCTAGATAAATACGGCTGAAACGACGACAGCACTTCCTTAACTTGGCTTTGATTTTTCTCGACATCTCGGGGCTTCGGAGACCTTGTTTTACTAGGAGAAAACCTTCTTTAGTATGGTGTACCACAATATCAATGTCTAGACTGGCATGTCTTGTATGATGACAAAAACCTCGATATAGTCTACGTAGCATCGGACCAATCTCTCTTTGACCTTTGTTCTCGGACACGCTCTATCTTAATCTCTTTTACATCTTCATCGGTACCCAATTCAAAACCTCGGTAGCTCTTCGTGTGGCTGTATAACTCGTTCTTCTTGTTGTAGTAGTCTGACAAGTTCTCCCGGCACTTCACAATCTTCCTCACCTTCGTCGTCGGCTTGGTAGATCAGATTATCAAAGTCATATTTAGCAATAGCATAGTTGTTATCAACGAGATTCGGAGTGATTGTGCAGTGTATCGCGTGGGTGTGTGCAAGAACACATAGCTTTTGAAGGGGTGATAAAGTAAAAGAAAGAAACATTTAAATGCAAAAGTCCAATGATTTTATTGAATGAAAATATGCAAATGACAGATAATAACCCTCACAAACGAGCCATGATGCCCCGGGCAAGGCACTAGGCTTCAACGTTTATTGTTCAATGCATAAAAACGAAAAGCATAACATAAAACAAAAGTAATTATTCCTGTCTAAAGGAGATTGGTATGACGTCTTCAGTCTTCCAATTGTCGAGTCCGTTGTCGGGAGTTGGGAAGATCCAATCGTTGATGTCGAAGTCATTGTCATCGTCTTCTATATCATGGACTCCATCTTTGCTGATGCGAAAGGGAAGTTGGCCGGCACGTCCGCGGCGTATCATTTTCAAACCTTTGATGGTGAAGCCTAAACCAGTCTTGTTAGATTTGAAAGGAAGATCAGGGAGCTGACCCCAAATAGTATTACCTCCTTCTTCAACTGCAGCTTGAGCATCCTTTAGCGAGGCTATCCTAGGCGGAACTTGTGTAACTTCACGAGTAATTGGAGAGTCAACAGGCATGACTCTTGGAACTGTTTCGAAAGCTTGACAAGGAGTCTCGAAGAATTCACCTTCCATCTCAAGGTATCGGAATGATTGGAGATGACTGACCATGTATTCCTCTTCACCGCATACTGTAACAATCTTCCCCTTCACTAGGTACTTGACACGATGCAAGGTAGAGGTAACAACGCATCCCATGTATCAAGGCGTCCAAGTAGGCAAGTAAAATTGGACGGATGTCCATGACAAAGAAAGTGGAGTCGAAGTGCGGGAACCGACATTAACAGCGAATGAGCTCTCCAATCTTGTTCGTTTAGAGCGATCAAAAGCTCTCACAATTATGTCACTAGGCTTCAGACCAATCCTTGACATCAAGTCGGTTGAAAGCACTCTTGGTAGGATATTTAGAAGCGAGACCGGTATCTACCAAGACATGAGACAATGTAGCCCTTGCATTCAACGAGATGTGCAAGGCTTTGTTGTGTTCCTTAAGTCAAATCCACATCGGTGAAGCCTAGGCATTGTTGGCGGCGGGCTATAATACAAACTTCAAACTGATCGGTAGTAGTGTCTTGCGGTATGTGAGCATTCTTGAAACTTCACCAAGGCCTTAGCATGAGCCTCGAGCACAAGAGCGAGCAAGCATATGGATATCTTGAATGATGCATCCCACTGTTCCAACATTGTAGTCACTCTTCTTGATAATCTTGAATTTCTTCCATTTCTTACTTGGAGGTATCTTGACCTTCCTTTGGTATACATGCGAGCAGCATGAGTCATGGTTCTTTCCTAGCTTGGGGCGGTTCGATTATTTGGAATGCAGTGAGTCATGATGTCTTTGGGAGGAGAGATTTCTAGAGAAAATACTCTTTCGGTTCTGGTCACCTTACTTGATCCGGTGATGTTGTCAATGTCAGGAATGGTAGCTTCAACTATAATGTCCTCAATGGTCAGAGGGTCTTGCTTGATGCCATGATAGTAAACTTCAGCTCCATAGTTCCACAGTATAGCTTTGTTGGAGGAATATGGGCGTTAGGAGAAGTAATGATGAGAGGTGCCACTCTAGGCACAGGATCAGCAGAGGAAATCCTTATTGTGTTAGCATCAGCATAGTCTTCTGGGAAATCGTCTCCCCATCCGGTCGCCTTGACATCTTTAATAAGAATCTTGTAGCTTTCAGGAACAATATACTTTACCATGTAATCGAACTTCCCACATGGCTGCCCCAAGGTATCCCAGACTTCTGGTACAGTTTCGCTCACATCTTCAATCTTCAGATTCTTAGACATGTCTTCACACAGCTTCTCCACAGGTGAAGGTTTCAGAAATAACGCCAGCGGTTATCCATCATACCTTTGATCGTCTTCTCAAACAAGCACAACCATCAGGTGCAGATGGGCACCACCGATAAATCTCTGGGCATCCTGGATTGACACCAGCTTGCAGCAAATTCTCCTTTACAATCATCAGAGGAATAGTCAAGTCATCTATATTAAAAACATAAGACTTTTTGTCAATAGCATTGGAACTTTTGCCATGGTTAGGCATAGGTGCATTGATCACATTCGGAGTCTTAACAGGAGGATCAAACTCAATCTCTTTAGCTTCAATCATGTCTTGAATCTTGTTCTTCAGAGCCCAACAATCGTCGGTGTTATGTCCAGGGTTGTTGGAGTGGTAAGCACACTTGGCATTAGGATTGTATCTCGGAGAGGAAGTGTTGATGTTTTGAGGAGGATCCCTCAAGGTAATCAGCTCTGCTTTCAATATGTGTTGCAATGCTTGCGACAATGGCATGTTGATCTCCGTAAACTGTCTTCGTGGCGCGTTCTAGTTACACGCGTTGTCTCACAGAGGTTGTGCTGATGTAGGATTGGAGATTACAACTGCCCCCACAGATTGAGCGCGGCCGGTCTTGGCTCGGCTTTTCCGACCATACACGTTAGCTTCTTTCTTACCGTAAAGATCTCTTGCAGCATTTGGAGATGACTCACAGAATCTTTCGCTCTTGATTCCGACTTATATGTTCTCTGTCAATATCATTTCGGTGAATCCGGTGAAGAGTTTCAATCGAGACGATTGAAGAATGGGCTATCGGTGTTCCCATAAACATATCAACCAACCCTATTGGACAAGGGTGGTTGCTCTCTGCTAGATCTCTCCATTTGAGCATACTCTTTGAACTTCTCATCACGGCCCGTAGACATGCTCTGCGGTTGCATGCAGTGGGTGCTAATTGACATGTCTTGGTCTTGCTTGTAGAAAGCATCTGCTAAGTCATTCCAGTATGAATTTGGGTACTCTCTTGTTGATAATACCACTCCAACTGAGCTTCGGATAAACTCTCTTGAAAGAAATGGATCCACAGTTTCCTGTCATCAGTGTGAGGATGGATCTTCTGAACATAGGACTTCAAATGTAACTTCGGACAAGAGATTCCATCGTACTTGGCGAAAGTAGGAACCTTGAACTTACGGGGAATCACCACACCACGAACAAGACTCAGATCATCAAAACTCAGCCCAGACATTTTCAGATTTTCCACAGCATTCAGACGGTCTTCAAGTTGTTTGTATTTGTCATCTTCAAAAGAGTACTGCTCGTGCTCATAGTATTCTTCTTTGTTTTCAGAATCACACTGGTCTCCTTCGTTGTTCTTAACACTTCCCTCAGTTTCAACACTTTTATCTGAGACCTCTATCCGGTTGACCACTCTAGGACCACCTTTGTGACGTCTACCCATGCTGAGAACACCAATGACCCTCTTCTTTCTGTTGATGAGCTTCTTGGATCTTCTGGCCTTGGACCAAGTGGTAACCACTTCACTGGAACGAGCATTACGAGCACGAAGATCTTTGATCATTTTCAAGAACCATTTCTGCTAAAATAAATAGCGAGAAAATGTGAAAACCGATCTTCAATGTACCTGTTATGCAATGTTATGCTATGATATGCAATGTTTATGCGAGGCAATGCGATGTTTTCAAGGACCTCTAGGAATATAAATTTGGTAAACAAGCATGAACAAACTTTATTAGTTCTCTTTTTATTCTTTTTCTTTTTTTAGTACAAAAGATAGTTCGGAAAATAAAAAGAAAAAAATCCTAAAGTTCTAAGTCTCACATGGGTGCTTCCTCTTGGTGTTGAAGTAGGCGTTGATGTTTCGCTCCTCCTGAAGTAGCTTGGTCAACTCTAGTACCTTCTTCTCCTTGCATATTGAGCTTGAATGTATCCTTTCTTCTTTGGTTTGAATCAGGATCTCTTCAGTCTTCAAAATCGGTAGGCATGTCGGGATGGAGAACAATATAGTTCGTCACCTATAGCAAGTTCCATAATTATTGGTAACACAGGTGTAAATGGCATCATGAGGTTTTGAGCTCGAGCTGCACCATTTGAGGTAAGGTTCCTAAGGAATGGAGTTTTGGTGTCCCAAAGTCTTGGTATCGATCTTCTTTACCATGCCCGGCGTGTATGATCCTTAAATCGGTAACTCGGAGATCGTGGTTGTCCGAACACAATAACTTTGAGAAGCATATCATGTGGACCATCTCTTGAGCATAACCAAACTGGCCTTAAAGCTAGAGAAGGGTTGTAAGTGATACCTCCCTTATGCCAAGGAGTGGTACATTAGAAATTCTCCACACGCTCGATGAATGTGAAGTCCTTTTAAAGAAAAGGCACCAAAGGATGTCTGAATGAGAGAGTGACATTAGTCTTTGAAACCACTTCAATCTTTGCTCGTTCTTCAATACCGATTGAGGAAGGTGCGAAATAAACCACCTGGAAAGTAACGGTATACAACACATGAGAGTTCCTTGTCTTTTGATAGTACGATTGTGGAGAGAATGTAGGATGTCTCCAAGTAAAACAGGCACAGGATTATGAGTGAGGAATACCTTGATGGCGTTCACGTCTATGAACTGATCTGGATTAGGAAATAATACCAAACCATAGATTAGCAAGGCCAAGATGTCTTCGAATGCTTGGAAACTCAAAGCTCTGAGGAATTCTCAGGCTTTCTTTATTATAAACTTAGCAAGTAAACCCTTAACTCCGCTTCTTGTTTCCCAATTGGCTTCAATGTCTGAGAGCCTTAGATGTAGCGCTGATACAATGTGTTCGTACCTAGGAACTTTTTCTAAACCGTTGAATGGCATCTGGTCAAGAATAGGTATCCCAAGTAGCTTAGAGAACTCTTCCAAGGTAGGAACTAACTGATAATCTAGGAATGTAAAGCAATGGTGTTTGGATCGAAGAACTGGAATAAGACATGCATCATATCTTCTTCAAAACCAAAGATAACCAAGTCAAGTAGATAACCATGTCTTTTGATGAACTGAGCATGATCGGGAATCTCTGAAACCAATTCCTTGAGCTGAGAAGGTACACCCTTGAAGTTGATTCGGATAGTCTTCTGGAAGCCATAATCCTACAAAGCGAGCAAGATAAATCCCTAGGTCCTTGAAATAGTTGGAAATGATATGCAATGTGATGATGTCATGATGTCATGTTTAGGCACAAACAAATCACACAATTGCCCTAGGTTTAAGGCTTGCATGAGGTATAGTGTCTACCAAAGTTTGAGTTGGTTCATCTGTCCTATAATAATGTAAGGGTTCTAGGAATCTCATATCATTGATCTTTCTAGAATTTATTTCAATACGACTACCAAGTAATTAGCGAAAATATCCCAAAGTCGATCTTAATGAGCGTAGCATCAGTATCGACCAACCTCGGTCTATACCATAGTTGGATCCGCTACATTCTAATGGCCAAGATGGGTCAATTAAGGTTCTAAAAGTTGAGTTAGTCATAATGACACCAGAAGCCAAATACTATCCTCGACTTGGAAATGAAGAGTATCGGGACATCAAAGTGTCACTAGCGTAGCCATCATGTTGACCGTTTGGTATCGCCCTAACGATTACGACGATCTATTGCTACTTACCTAAGGAAACACGGATCGGTGTAGGATCCCCAAAATTATAATACCCAAGCAACCCTTAAGATAAAGCATACAAGTCAAGCAGTAGTAAAAAATGATCTAAAAATCCCTAAGGTATTCTCTCTTTAGGGTGTCTCCTCGTGGTCGCCGATTCATGTCTGATTGGGAGAAGCGACTTTGAGATTTTGGCTTTTATCGCAAATGTTGCGGATAGCAAATCGCCACCAACATTTCTTTTATCCAATTAAGGAAGGTGAATAGAGCAGAAAAAGACCTTCATTAGATTACGAGTAAGGGAAGGTAATGAAAAGGGAAGGTATTAGCACCCCTTTCCATCCGTAGTTATCTACGGGCTCTTAGTTGCTCTTAGATCACTTTAAAATTGTGCTTTCTGTGTGTTTGACAAAAATGTTTTGAAAAGGCATATCACTTTGACTTTGTAATGATTCATATAGGAATGTATACAAAGTGTTCGAAAATGTTTCGTTTTCGAAAAGAGTTTAAACTTTGACGAAAGTGTGTGGTGCGAAAAGTATTTTGTTTGAGCAAGCAAATGAAAGTCTTATTACCTACTCAGAATTGGTCGTTTTCGTATTATTTTACGTTCCTTTACAATAATGCTATCCATACCATTAGTTGGTAGGTAACCCTATTCGTTGGATGTAAGCGGGACATTCGAAGGGACATCGTATGGTCATAGAAGGCAACTTGTAGGAAGTATCCTAGCACATTCGAAGGGACGATCATCACTTTTCGTAGGCAACAATCGAGGGGCGAGATCATGTTTTCGTATGCCACGTCGAGGGACTCATGATCTTTTATTCGAAGGGACTATGATGATATGTTGTAAGCAGCGATGCAAGGATACCTCGTTCGAGGACTTGACCATTGATTCGAAAACAACGAGAGAATTACTCTAGGGGGTGCATGTGTGAAGAGAGTGCGTTAAATTCAGATATGTTATCTTGAAATTAGAAGTGATCTATGTTCGTTTTTATCTTGCCATACACGCCTAGTTACTATCAATTTATATGGTGCTGAAAGTAAATGGTGGAAAGTAAAGTGCGGAAAGTAAATGTCCTACGCTATTACATGGCTTTGGGGAAGTTACATAATAGGAGTGCGGAAAGTAAAGGCAGAAAATGTAAATCTACGCTATTACATGATAAAAACTTTGCGACCTATACATCCTTTCTAGAATTGTAAATGCGAAATAAGAAATAGATAATCGGAAACATAAGAAAATGTTAGCAAAATGTTTTGGAAATTAGTAGAAAAAGGTTTTTTAGGTTAGTAATGATAATTAGATGATAGAGTAATTTTTGGGAATTTTCTGAATTAGTTTTGATGAAGAAAAAAATAATTGAAAGTCAATTTAATGTTTAATTAACAATTAATTAAAATATCATGCGAAAATATTAATTTTTATGTGAAAAATTAAATAAACATTTTTCTGATTAAAATGCAAAAAGAAAATATTTTTGGTGATTTTTAAATGCATGAGAAAAATTATTTGAAAAGAAATTAAAATAGAAAATAAAATATGAAAAAGATAAGAGAAAGGGTTAGAGGGCCTCTGGATTGGATTCTCCCAGAAGCTGGAGCCTCTAAGAGATCCTTGGCTGACCATGCCCAGAATTGCACACTTCTGGGAGACTCTTGCGCGTGGGAACGTCCAGAACCTTGGATTTCCTAGAGCTTCTGGCTTGGAGATGCCCATAAGTCGCCATACAGGGCTTTCTGTTTGGGAAGCACAGCCCGCTGAGTTTGGGGCCTAGAGCGTGGCATGAAGGACCAAAAAGTGTGATTTCTGGGCAAGCCTGCTGGAGAAAACCTGAAATATAGCAAAATATGATAAAAAATAATGGAAAAAGCAGGGTTCGAACCCATGCTCTTTGGAACAAAGTGACTTAGTCTTGCATAAGTTTAACTTGGGGTGGAGATACATCCATGAGTTAAGTTACATGGATTAATAGATATGCAAGAGTTTCTCATCTGATTCAAACCAGAAAAGCCCAGATCGGACCTCCGGTCATCTTTTCCGGCGAGATGATTCTGGGAACCTGCAAAGTAGAAAGAGTTTGAACAAGATATTAAGGCTACCCCCCCTAAATCGACCCCTGCGAGTTCAATGGTGGTATCGGTTTGCCCTAAAAAACCCCTGTACACTGAGCTTCAAAGCTCTTAATAGTTTTTCCCTAACAATGGCAAATCATGCTCCGATCGTGAGAAACTTCATGTACCCATCCAGACCTATTCTATAATGTCTCAGGAACACATTGCAATAGTTAGTTTCATACAAAACACAACAAATATTAAAAAAAATTCAAAAGATATGTAAATGTATGTTCATGTATGGCACGATTCAGGCATGGTTGGCTATAGTTCTTGGCCTGGACTTACTCAGCAATACCTCAGGAACACAATGGAATGCTTGGAATAAACTGAAAACGGCCGGAACAAGGATTTCGAAAATTGCAACTTTGAGAGAAATTTGTGATTTTTAGGGTTGCTTCATGAGGCTAGGGTTTTTTTTGGTCTTGTGAATGTGTTGTGTATTTATAGTGCAAGATATTTGATCCAAAAGAATGAAAAAAGATATGGCTTTGAATGCAAAATTATTTTCTTGTTAATTTCCATCAAATCATTCAAAATTTTATTTCTCTTCCTTATACGACCTTGCATGAAATTGGCATGTCTTGTGGGCTTCCTTGGTCCTCAAGATAGATAAAAATCAACCAACTTGTTTTATACCTTGTTTTCATATTTTATTTAATTTAAAATTGAATTAAATGCTTTTAATTTCAAAAATAAATCAAGAAAATAGGAAAAGGTCGTGTAAAGGTGTCAAGAGATCATAAATAATATTATGATCAAGTTTGGATCATAAAATTATAAGCCCATTTGGAAAAAATTGGATTTTGTCAAGTATTTGTCTTTGTGCACCTCTTCAAAAATGCTCAACTTGTGCAAGGTGTATCTTGCTCAATTTTTAACATTTTTGGGTGTTCTTCGACTTTTTGGAAATCTCTAGATGTCCTCTAAACGACCACTTTGGTTTCATCTCAATTGAAGTTTCCATGCTCAATAACACTTCTTTACAAAATGTTGATTTTTTGTTGACTTTGAAAAGGACACCGTAATGTTTTGATCCATATCTTCAAATGAAGCATTTTCGACCAAGCTTGTGAGACATGAAGTTGTAGAAAATTAATTCTCTTCAAAATTAGAGGTGGTGGAAAAATTTTGATAAAGTATGAGAAAGTTATGCACAGTCAAAGTTTTGTTGACTTTTATGCGAAAAGCCCAATTTAGAAACTTTGACTTTTGATCAATTCTTGACTTTTCTTGATGAATCATGATCAACCCTTGATCAAATGATGAATGTCACTTCAAAATATGGATGTTGACCAAAAATCATGGAGTTTGACTGTATGTTGACCACAGTTGACTTTTTGTCCAATACAACTGATTTTCAACCATTTGAGCAATTGTCTAAGCAAACTGGACTTGTAAGGCTTGAAACTTGACATGGAGATCCTTTGAAGCATATGATGAGACATGATGGCCAATGGAGATGTTGGAGGCTCACCTGGATTTGAGGATAGCCAAACCCTAGTTTGGGTTGATTGCCTAGGAGAGGGATTGTCTAGTCAACCCTTGTGAAATACCTAAGCATGGATATGAGAAATGTCTTGAGAAGTAAGAGGGAAAATTTTGGGGTATGACAACAAGTATCAAAGGAATAAAAATGTGTGAAGGGAAACTTAATCATGTATTTTGTGATCACCATCAAATTGCTCAAGCAATTTGAGCAAGTGAATAACCTATCCAGGTAAGAGAGAAGGTTAATAATTTAGCACAAGAAGCTTCAGGGTACAAGAAAGACCAAAGTGAAGAACCTATCCAGGTAAGAGAGAAGGTTCGAGCAACTTTGTTATCTCCTTCAGACTTGTCAATTACTAAGTTATGAGCTGTAGATGCTGAAAATTTTCAATTTTTAGAAATTGACAATGAGCAAGGAAATGATTGGCGAAAGCCTTTGGTCGACTATTTGCTTTCCCCTATGATTTTGACAAAGCGTAAGATCAAATATCGCGCCCTTATTTATGTTTTGATCGAAAATGAATTATTCATGAAAACTGCTGAAATAGTATTGCTTAAATGCCTTGGAGAAAGAGAGACATATATAGAAGTGTCGAGTGTGCATAGTGGATCATGTGGTGCACATCAAGATGGACACATAATAAAATGGCTTTTTGGTGCGTTCAGGTGTTTATTGGCCTTCAATGTTGAATGATTGCATTGAGTTTGCTCAAGGTTGCCAAGAATTCCAAATGCATGGGGGAATACAACATGTTCCTGCAAGTGAATTACATACAATTGTAAAACCTTGGCCATTTAGAGGTTGGGCATTAGATGTGATTGGAGAAATAAAACCAGCTTCGTCAAAACAACAAATGTACATCTTAGTCGGCATGGATTATCTTAAAATGTCGATCAAGAGGTTGTTATTGATTTTATATAAAATCATATTATGCGTCGATTCGGGATTCCAGAAATAATTACAACTAATCAAGGATCAGTGTTTACTAGATGGAAAATGCAAGAATTTACACAAGTTGGAATCAAATTGTTAATTTCTACTCCCTCCTATGCTCAGGAAAATGGCCAAGTCGAAGCCGCCAATAAGGTAATAATTATCCTAATTAAGAAGCTTGTAGGAAAGAAGCCAAGGAATTGGCATAAAACCCTACATCAAGCGTTATGGGCATGTAGAACATCTCCCAATGAAGCAACAGGAACTACTCTATTTCGAATTGCATATGGACATGATGTAGTTTTTCCAGTGGAGATACAAGTTCAATTAGTGAGAATCCACAGACAACATGAAATACCATATGAATATTACTGGAAAATGATGGTAGACGAACTTGTCGACATAGATGAAGAAAAGATGTTGGCCCTTGATTCGTTGATGAGACAGAAAGAAGAAGAAGATAGGAACGACAAGTGTTATAGTGATAAATAAATTGTTTTAAGCGTAGAATCGTCAAGGTTAATTTGTGTAGCAATTGTTATTATTGTTTGTTCCATTTTTTATATGTAATTGTAATGAACATATTCATGGTACTTTAATCAAGCAATTGTGAGTAATCTAATGTCTTCACAGCTCACACAATATTTATTATTTTAGTGAATATTGATTGACATAAAGAATCAAAGGAGTGGTAAAGGTGAGATACGAGTGTCTAATGTGATGAATTACACCGATTAAGTTTTTGGTTTTTTTCTTATTTGACTGGATAAATAATAAAATTTAAAAATTGTATACATCGTAACTTAACGTCGATTATTACTTAAAATATATAACTGTAAATAAAGGGCATAGAAATTTGAAAAAAAATAGTTTTCCATGACAGTATAAATTATTTTTTTAACTGTAAACCAATCACGGACGTATAAATTCAATTAATTATTTATTCAATTATACTTTTAATTTCTATAACATATTATTTTTATTAATTATGAATTCATTTAACTCTTTTTTTCAATAACCATGAAAAATAATAACATTACAGCGTACCTCACACATACACATGATTAAGATGTGGGTTAGACGAAGAAGTTTCTATATACAATATGACTTAATCTTTTGAACAAATAAATCTGAATTACATGTCAACAAACGATAAGTAGATTAACAAGGAAAGTAAAATAATTGTGAAATATTCCAAGTTAGGATCTTTAGATATCACCGTTCACACGCATGTTTCTCATGTTTCTCTTATGGAGAGCTGATTATTTTGATGAGACACAAATTCTCACCACCTATTGCTTCAGTGTCAAGATCTATGAAGATGACTGACCATATACTTGGATACTTATCGTTTTATCCATATCTTTCCATTTTCTGTCGAACAATTTGTTGAGATCCTTAGCCATCAAATGAACATCGTTGCTTGGAGGATTATAAGTCATAGCATTTGAAAAGTCAATCGACATCATTGCAAACTCCTCTTTGCTATAATATACATTTTCTCCAACTTGGATTTAATCGTACCTAAATCCATGGGATGAGATATAATAGTAAAATAATACGGAATGTGAGGATCCACGGCTTCATAAACACCCAGCTATAGTGATGAGATGATAAGCATTTGAGGATTGCGGCACACATCGAGACCCTTTAGATCAATCTTACGCTTTTATTCTTAGGGCCCTCAATACTCTCGGATGGTTCCCTTTTCTTGGAATATAGCGGCGAGGACTTTTGATAGAATTACAGGTCTATTTGCATCAAGTTGAGACACTTTCTCTCAATGACATTTGGCCCAGAACACAACTTCTAAACATCAACACCTCCTCTCCGAAATACAATCCTAATGCTAAGTGTGCTTACCATTCCAACGATCCGAGCACGACACGACAACTGTTGGGCTCTGAAGAACAAGATTCAAGACATGATTGAAGCTAAAGAGATTGAGTTTGATTCCCTGGTTGAGACCCCGAATATGATCAATGACCTATGCCTAACCACGGAAAAAGTTCCAATGCTATTAGCGAGAACTCTTATGTTTTCAATATAGATGACTTGACCATTCCTCGATGGTATTAAGAAGAATTTCTGCAAGCGGTGTCAATCAGGATGCCCGAGAGAATTGTCGTTGGTGCCCATCTGCACCTGACGGTTGTGCTTGGTTGAGAAGACGTATTCAGTGCATGATGGATAACTGCGAAGTGCTATTTCTGAAACCGTCACTTGTGGAGAATTTGTGTGAAGACATGTCTAAGAAACTAAAGATCGAAGATATGAGCGAAACCGTACCAGAAGTTTGGGATACCTTGGGGCAGCCAAGTGGAAATTTTATTACATGGTGAAGTATATTGTTCCCAAAAGCTACAAGATTCCTATTGAAGATGTTAAGGCGATCGGATGGGGAGATGATTTCCCAGAAGATTATGCTGATGTCAACACAATAAGGATTTCCTCTACTGATCCTGTGCCTAGAGTGGCACCTCTCATCATTACTTCTCCCAGACCAGTTCCATTCTCCTCTGACAAAGCTATCCCTTGGAATTATGGAGCTGAGGTTTACTATCATGGCGTCAAGCAAGACTCTCTGACCATTGAAGATCTTACAGTTGAAGCTACCATTCCTGATATTGACAACATCACCGGAACAAGTAAGGTGACCAGAACCGGAAGAGTATTTTCTCCAGAGATCTCTCCTCCAAAAGACACTGCGACTCCAGCTCGCATTCCAACCTCTTGAACCGGTTCCGAAGCTAGAGGAAAGAACGAACTCATCACCTTTCGATCAGTACCAAAGGATTCTTGAAGATACCTCCAAACAAGCAATGGAGGAAATTTTGAATATTATCAAGAAGAGTGACTATAATGTTGTGGAACAGTTGGGACAGACTCCATCCAAAATCTCCATGCTTGCTCTGCTTTTGTGCTCTGAGGCTCATGCTAAAGCCTTGGTGAAGTTTCTGAAGAATGCTCACGTACCGCAAGACACTACCACTGATCAATTTGAAGTTTGTATTGCTAGCTTGGCGGCCAACAACCGCCTAGGTTTCTCTGATGCTGATTTGACTCCTGCTGGAAGGAAACACAATAAAGCCTTGCACATCTCTGTTGAATGCAAGGGCGTTACATTGTCTCATGTTTTGATAGATACCAATTCTGCTCTAAATATCCTACCGAAGAGTGCTTTTGACCAACTTGATGTTGAAGGATTGGTCTTGAAGCCCAACAACATAATTGTGAATGCTTTTGATGGTTCTAAGCGAACAGTACTTGGAGAGCTCATTCTGCCTGTTAATGTCGGTTGCCAGACTTTTGACTCCACTTTCTTTGTCATGGACATCCATCCAGCTTACTCTTGCCTACTTGGACGCCCTTGGATACATGGGGCAGGCGCAGTTACCTCTACTTTGCATCAGTGAAGTACCGGTGAAGGGAAGGTTATTCGATATGCGGTGAAGAGGAATACATGGTCAGTCATCTGCAGTCATTCTGATACCTCGAGATGGAAGGTGAATTCTTTGAGACTCGCTGTCAAGCTTTTGAAATAGTTCCAAGAATCGTGCCTGTTGATTCTCCTGTTACTTCTGAAGTTACACAAGTTCTACCTAGGAAGGCCTCGCTGTAAGATGCTCAAGCTGCAGTTGAAGAAGGAGGTAGTACTATTTGGGGTCAGCTCCCTGATCTTCCTTTCAAATATGACAAGACTGGTTTAGACTTCACCATTGAAGGTCAGAAGTTGATACGCCGCGAACGTGCCGGCAAACTTCCCTTCCACATCAGCAAGAATGGAGTCCATGCTATATAAGACAACGACAACGACTTCGACATCAGCAAGTGGATCTTCCCAACTCCCGACAACGGACTCAACAATTGGGAGGCTGAGAGCGTCATCCCAATCTCCTTTAAACGGTAATTGCTTTTGTTATGCTTTTCGTTTTCTATGCTTGAACAATAAACTTTAAAGCCTAGTGCCTTGCAGGGGCATCATGGCTCGTTGTGAGGTTATTATCATCATTTGCATATTTTCATTCAATAAAATCATTGGGTTTTGCGTTTAATTAGTTCTTTCTTTTACTTTATCACCCTTAGCTATGTGTTTCTTACACACCCACGTGATACAACTGAGAATCACTCCGAATCTCGTTGATAACGGCTATGCTATTGCTAAATATGACTTTGATAATCCGATCTACCAAGCCGAAGAAGAAGGTGAGGAAGATTTTTAAGTACCAGGAGAACTTGTCAGGCTGCTACACCAAGAAGAGCAGTTATCTGACCACCGAAGAAGTTGAGATTGTGAATTTGAGTACTGATGAAGACATAAAAGAGATCAAGGTAGGAGCGGGTATTGAGAACAGTGTCAAGGAGAGATTGGTTCAGATGTTACGAGACTATATCGAGGTTTTTGCTTGGTCATACGAAGACATGCCAGGTTTAGCCATTGACATTGTGGTACACGGTTCACAAACAAAAGAGGTTTTCTCGATGCAGCGAAGGTTAAATCGTATGCGTCTGAGATGTCGAGAAAATCAAAAGCGAAGTCATGAAGCGGTTCAATCTTGGTTTCTAGCCGTTACTTCTTATCATGATGGGTTGCAAGCGTGGTACCCGTACCTAAGAAAGATGGTAAAAGTCCGAATGTGTGGGATTCTGAGAGATCGAGCAGGCGGAGTCCGAAAGACGATTTTCCACTTCCTCATATTGATGTTCTAGTTGACAACACTGCTCAACACAAAGTTTTCTCCTTCATGGATGGTTTCTCCGGTTACAATCAGATCAAATAGGCTCCTAAAGACATGGAGAAGACTACTTTCGTTACACAGTGGGGCACTTTCTGCTACAAGGTCATGCCGTTCGGGCTGAAGAATTCGGGCGCCACCTATCAGCGTGCTATGGTGGCAATATTTCATGACATGATTCATCACGAGATAGAGGTCTACGTCGACGACATGATAGCTCGATCACAGACTGAAGAAGAACACCTCGATCATTTGCAGAAACTGTTTGAAAGGTTGAAAAAGTACAGGCTAAGACTCAATCCTAACAAATGCACCTTTGGAGTCAGATCGGGTAAACTCCTAGGGTTTGTTGTCAGTGGTAAAGGTGTTGAAGTTGACCCCGCCAAGGTTAAAGCTATTCAAGAAATGCCAGCTCCCCGCACCGAGAAGGAAGTTAGAGGTTTCTTGGGACGATTGAACTACATTGCCAGATTCATTGCACATTTAACTTCTACCTGTGAGCCAATCTTTAACTTACTGAAGAAAGATCAAGTAGTGGAATGGAACAACGATTGCTAGATCGCTTTTGACAAAATCAAGGGTACCTCTGATATCCTCTATCTGATGTAAGCCATGAAGAAGACCTCTTATCATGTATATGATGTTGGAGAATTCAATGGGGTGTGTGTTGGGGCAACATGGCGAGTGCAGTCGAAAAGAGTATGCAATATACTACATTAGCAAAAATTACCATTGTGAAGCGAGATACTCACAACTCGAGAAAACTTGCGGTGACTTTGGCTTGGGCTGCTTCGCGACTAAGACAGTATATTTTGACTCACGATACCTTGTTGATCTCAAGATGGATCCGATAAAATACATATTAGAAACCGCTCTCTCGGAAGAATAGCAAGATGGCAAATGATCTTGACGAATCGACATCTAGTATACTTCGAAAGCGATCAAAGGAAGTGTAATGGATCATTTGGCTCATCAAGCCGTAGATGACTATTAGTCTATGTAGTTCGAGTTTCGGATGAAGATGTTTTGCTAATTCTTGATTGTGAAGAACCGGGGACGGACGAAGGACTGAACAAGGATCGATGGACCATGGTTTTTAGCGAGCCTCAACGCTTGGCAATGGCATCGGTGCCATCATTACATCTCTATGGCGGACACACTCCTTTCACCACGATTATGTTTCGTTGCACTAACAACATGGCCGAATACGAAGCGTGCATCATGGGTATTAAAGCTGCTATTGACTTAAGAATCAAGTTCTTGCAAGTGTAACGGAGACTCAACTTTAGTGATTTGTCGATTAAAGGCGAATGGGATATGAAGCATCAGAATCTCATTCCATATCGAGCATGTTACGAGTTTGATCCCTACTTGAAGAGATTACTTTTGATCATATTCCACGAGAAGAGAATCAGTTGGCAGACGCATTAGCTACTATGTCATCTATGTTCAAGGTCAGATGGGACAACGAGGCTCCCCAGATCATCATTGAAGAGTTTGACGAACTAGCATATTGTTGTGAACTTGATACAAAAGAGAAACCTTGGTTCTACAAAGTGAAGAGGTATCTTGAGACTCGAATATCCATGAGGCATCATCACGATAAAAGTTCTTGAGAAGATTTTCATCAAATTCTTCCTCGACAACGGCGTCTTATACAAAGCGCCCCACGACTTGTGCTTACTCCGGCTGTGTAGACGAGCGAGCGTATCATGGAAGAATTACACGAAGGCGCATTTGGTACCGACTCTAGTGGACATACCATGGCTAAGAAGATTCTGAGAACAAGTTACTATTGGTCCACCATGGAAGCTGATTGTCACCGCTATGCTCGATGTTGTCACAAATGTCAGATATATGCAGACAAAGTGCAGGTACCTCCAGTACCGCTGAATGTTTTAACCGCTCCTTGGCCTTTCGCAATGTGGGGCATTGACATGATCGGAGAAATCAAGCCCACCGCTTCCAATAGACATCGTTTCATCCTTGTGGCAATTGACTATTTCACCAAGTGGGTAGAAGCAGCCTCGTTTGCACCTGTTACCAAGAATGTTGTGGCTCGATTCGTCAAACATAATCTTATCTGTCGATATGGAACTCCCGAAAGGATTATCACAGATAACGGCTCTAATCTCAACAACAAGATGATCACGAACTGCGCGATTCAAGATCAAGCATCACAACTCTTCTCCATATCGGCCTATGATGAATGGCGCAGTGGAAGGCGCCAATAAGAATATTAAGAAGATCATACAGAAGATGACAGTGACTTACAAGGATTGGCACGAGATGTTACCATTTGCTATCGATGGTTATCGCACTACAGTACGAACATCAACAGGGGCAACCCCCTTCTCTCTTGTATACGGTATGGAAGCGGTCCTACCAATCGAGGTTCAGATACCCTCAACAAGAGTCCTCCAGGACGCAGAGTTAGGCGAATATGATTGGATCTAGAATCGCCTTGACCAGATCAACTTGATCAACGAGAAGCGGCTCGTATCCAACTGCCATGGACAAATCTATCAGAAGTGAATGATCAGAGCATTCAACAAGAAAGTCAAACACCGAGTCTACCATGTCGGTGATCTAGTAGTCAAGCGCATCATTCTTCCACAAGGTGATCCCAGGGGCAAATGGACTCCCACGTTCGAGGGACCGTTTATAGTCAAAACAGTATTTTCTGCGGAGCTATGATGCTAGCGACATGGATGGCGAAGACTTCCACACCACAGTGAGCGAGACATAGTAAAAAATACTACGCATAAGCGACACCGCTAGGTCGATCGACCTAGGAAAAATAAAGGCATCTGGTGAACCAAAGGGTTCGGGCAAAACTTAAGGATATATGCAAAACATATACACCCATAGTCGAAAACCTACAAAGCGGCTTGGGCAAAAAGGTATCGATTGGTGAAAACCGAAAGGCGGTCTAGGCAAAGTTAGGGATTTAAGCGTACACTATGTCTCGTCCAGATCACCTACCTTCAGACTACTATCAGCATTCGAGATTCAAATGGCGAAAATCAATTCGCTCACTTTCTACTGACAGCAAGCGGATGAGATAGTTGAAATATATGAGTACTAGCATAGTTGGAACTCAACGAGATTGTTTCCGCATAGCTTTTTACTTTCTTTGTATACAAACTGCTTGGCCATACGCCACCTTTTCAAATTAATACAAGTTTCTTTCTTTTCACTAAGTGTTCATTTTTGTTTCCACCTACAGTCCAATGTTTGCTTTGAATGATTATATGCGTTTGACAATAAACATCTGTTCACAAACATACGAAAAGCGGACATACAAAAGTAATTACTATAGGACCTCGGAATTGAGATGACGAAGAAAGTCACCAACACGTTCCCCTGTAGAGTACAATCCCCACAGAGCCATCGCTCACTACAAACCTTCCCCAGGGAAGTACACACCTTCTTCCGCTGGTTCCAACATTCCAAGTTTCATCGCGTTGGTCCACAGGCAGCGATCCCGATCAATTAACACGATTACACGGTCTTCAGCGGTAACATTTCATCTCCGGTGAGTATTTATCCCGTGAATATTTCTCAACAATTACCATTTCCCCGACAGGAGTAATATCCAGGCTTGAAACTTGGTCAGATAATGCATCGGAGGAAAACTACATCTCTTATTCCCCAGTCAGATCTACGTGCAAGATCCCCAGTGGAGTGTCTTCCAACTTCCACCATCCTCGATGGGTTTCGTACAAGATCCCAGTGAGCATCTCGGCTTATTCCCGACATTAATGCGGACTGAAACTTGGTCAGATAGTGCATCAGAGGAATCAAAGGCGCCCATTCTTATTCCGAGTCAAGATTTCACGGTTGCATCCTCAAGCAGAAGCCAGAAATCCCCAAGCAGAGCGTCCACATCTTCTTCAAGATGGATATGTTTTGAAATACTGACATACGCATTCATACAGTATTCATAAAAATCATAACATGTGCATATATCATCCATACACATTGCATGCATCATAATCTGCATAAGTCTAACTATATCCTGTCAAAATTTCTTACATTTTCTCCCGGTGGAAATCAATTCTAAACAAAAGGTCAAAGATTAATACCCGAAACAAGACGGGAAACCTATCTGAACGACTATAACAACAAGTCCAGGATTAATACTCGAAACAAGACGGGAAACCTTATCTGAACGACTACTCGAGTTGTCCTCTGACAACAGGCATTGGATCAACACCCGAAGCACAATAGGGAAGCTATCCACATTTTGCCACCTATTATCCCCTCAGAGTAATCAAGACGAAGGCTGATTCTGACACTCTCTTGTGCTCGGTGACGACTACAGTGCGGCGTGCGACTCGGTTGCCTGGATGGCATCTTAAGCCCATCTCCGACTATTTGTCGACATCTCTCCACTTTTGGAATGCTGCATATTAGGTTAAAAACCAATACAAACCAATAACTTCATTCAAAGACGAGCGTAAAGTCTAACGTACGACTCTCTCCGGATGGCATCTTAAGCCTATCTCCATGCTCCCTTCTACTTTCAGGAATATCTGCAGAGCGTAGCGTACGGCTCGTTCCCCAGCATCACTCTCTTCGAATGGCATATTAAGCCCATCTACGACGGTTCCCCTATTCAGACGACATTCTTGAGTCTAGCGTACGACTCATTCCCCAGTGAAGTCTCTAGCTTCTCCAAATGGCATCTGTAAGCCCATTCCCGCATCATCAATCAACGGCGAGTGCAAATTTTCAGGTGTACTCGAGTGTTCAATCAACCTCGAACTAGGATTTGGCTATCCTCAGATCAATATGGGTTTCCAACATCTCCAGTGGTCATCATGCCTCCTCCTATGCGTCAAAGAATCTCCATGTCAAGTTTCAAGCCTTACAAGTCAAGTTTCCTCAAACAATTGCTCAGATGGTTAAAAATTAGTTGTATTGGACAAAAAGTCAATTGTGGTCAACATACAGTCAAACTTCATGATTTTTGGTCAACATCCATATTTTGAAGGGAAATTCATCATTTGATCAAGGGTTGATCATGATTCATCATGAAAACTCAAGATTTGTTCAAAAGTCAAACTCAAGATTTCATCATGATTCAACTGAACTTTGACTGAGCATAACTTTCATATACTTTATCAAAAAAATTTCCACCACCTCTCATTTTGAAGAGAATTAATTTCTCTACAACTTCATGTCTCACAAGCATGGACAGAAAATGTTTCGTTTGGACGATATGGATCAAAACATTACAGGTCCTTTTCAAAGTCAACAAAAAGTCAACTTTTTGTAAAGAAGTGTAATTGAGCATGGAAACTCCAATTGAGATGAAACCAAAGAGGTTGTTTAGAGGACATCTAGATCTTTCTAAAAAGTCCAATAACACCCAAAAATGTAAACAATTGAGCAAGATACACCTTGCACAAGTTGAGCATTTTTTAAGAGGTGCACAAAGAGAAATACTTGTCAAAAGCCAAAATTTTGCAAATGGGCCTAACTTTTCTTGATTCAAACTTGTTACTTAGCTTATTTGGAACCTCCAAGCCCAAGGCCACGAATTTTATCTTTTATTTTCTATTTTATATGGATTTTAATCATTTAAAAGCCAATTAAATTAAAATAAAAAGTAGAAAATCAAAATTAAATGCAAATTGGATTTTTCTCTCATTCTTGAGGTCCAAGCAAACTTCCGAAGGTGGAAAATTAGAAATTGGAATTGATTGGCAAGAGAATTGATGAAAATTGGATCAAAAAGGCAAGATTTGGTTTTATACCAAATCAAATATTTTTGCATTGATTGATTCATTATTTCCTCTTTATTTCTGACCTAAATCCATCTACTATATATACACTATGGATACACATGAACAAAGGACAGAAAAATTCCCTCTAAGAACCCTAATCAAACTCAAAAAAACCGTGGGTTACAAGATACTTGCAGCCTTGTTTTTGCTTCAATTCAATCGATTCTAAGCCTGCCAATCGCTTCCTAGAGGTCCTTGGAATCATCCCAGACGTTCACAGATCAAAAATACATCCAGAAACATGATATTCCGATTTCGGTTTGCACTCTCTTTTTTCAAATTCGATTTTGATCATTCACGCATAATTAGTTTGTTTTGATTGTTTGTTCATGCTTAGAATGATGTTTGCAAGCTATCTGGGTGGTCCAATTGGATTTTAGATGCCAGGATCGTGTTATGCCATTATTAGGGTTTCGAAGCTTCAATTTGGTATCCTTTGATTTAGGAAAAATTGGCCAGAACTAAGGATATATTCTTGATCAGGGGACAAAAACGAATCGAACCATGGCTTCATATCGTATTTATATTGCTTGTGCTTGATTTTTGAATTTTTCAGGGGCTAAAGCGTCGAACCAAGCCGACGCTATCTGTTTGAAAATTCAAATGAAGAAGACGAAGCTCGTCGCGCGGTTTCTGATTCTCAGAATTCAAATCCCTTTAAAATGTTTTCGTTTCATTATTAAAACAGCTAGACACTCCAGCTCAGTTGGCAAGCAGCGCGCGTGTGTGAAGGCATGGTCTTTGGTTCGATCCCTGGCAGTGGCATTCTTTTTTACAATTTTGAAAACTAACATATTTTCTATTTTCTTTTCATTATTTTCTTATTTAATTTAATTTATCTTCAAATATTTTTCTCATGCATTTAAAAATCACCAAAAATATTTTCCTTTTGCATTTTAATCAGAAAAATGTTTATTTAATTTTTGACATTAAAATTAATATTTTTGCATGCATATTTTAATTAATTGCTAATTAATCGTTAAATTGACTTTTAATTTCTTTTAATTACCAAAATCGATCCAGAAAATTCCCAAAATTTTTTTATATCATCTAATCAGCATGACTAACCTAAAACATTTTTCCTCATTCAAAAATCTTATTTTTACTAACCTTTTTCTCTTATCCGAACTTCTTATATTTTCTGATTATGTATCTGCTCACAGGTTGTAATGGTTCAGACTATTTTTCTCGCTTTTCTTTTCAATATTATGTAACTGTTCATGGGATGTAATAGTTTTATTAGGACTTTTACTTTCCGCACTCCTATTATGTAACTGCCCCAAAGCCATGTAATAGCGTAAGACATTTACTTTCCGCATTTTTACATTCCGCAATTTACTTTCCGCACCCTATAAACTGCTAGTAATTAGGCGTGTATGGCAAGATAAGAACAAACGTAGATCACTTCTAATTGCAAGATAATATATCTGAAGTTGACACACTCTTTCACACATGCACCCCATAGGGTATTCTCTCTCGTTGCCTTTCGAATAAGTGGTCAAGTCCCTCGAACGTAGAGGTATTCTAGCACCGTTGCCTACAAAAATATCATCATAGTCTCTTCGATACAAAGATCATAGACCCACGATGTCGCCTCCGAATACATGATCCCGTCCCTCGATTGTCGCCTACGAAAAGTGATGATCGTCCCTTCCGAATGTGCTAGGATACTTCCTACAAGTTGCCTTCTATGACCATCCGATGTCCCTTCGAATGTCCCTTCTACATCCAACGAATAGGGTTACCTACCAACTAATGGTATGGATAGCGCTATTCTAAAGGAACGTAAAATAGCACGAAAACGACCAATTCTGAGTAGGTAATAAAGACTTTTAGTTGATTGCTCTATAAAAATACTTTTCACACCACACACTTTTGTCAAAGTTCAAACTCTTTTCAAAATGAAACATTTCCGAACACTTTGTATACATTCCTACATGAATCATTACAAAGTCAAAGCGAAATTCCCTTTTCAAAACATTTTTGTCAAACACACAGAAAGCACTTTTAAAAAATGAGCTAGAAGCAACTAAGAGCCCGTAGAAAACTACGAATGGAAACGGGTGCTAATACCTTCCCTATTCATAACCTTCTCCCTTACTCAGAATCTAACGAAGGTCTTTTCCTGTTCTTTTCATCTTCCCTTAATTGGATAAAAGAAAAGTTGGTGGCGACTCTTGCTATCCGCACATTTGTGATAAAAATCAAAACAAATCTTAAAGTAAGTTCGATATTCTGATGGTGTGTAATTGTGCGAGGATTGAGTGGGCGAATCGTGGGCAAGTCGATTTGTTCGTTTAGTCGAAATTTCAAGGACGAAACTTTTAAGTGGGGAGAGTTATAGCCCGTTTAATTTATATTATATTAATATTTTCGATTCTTGATCGATATTTATTTCTGACGAAATATTTATATTAATCGATATATCTGTTAATATATTTGGCGACGTTTTGATTCGGTTCGGTTTTTATTCCGTTTGGTTTGGTAAAATATTATTCAGACCGATATTTAATTCCCCGGAATTATTTTAGTTAATTGAGTTAATAATATTATTAGATATTATTAAGGTGTTAATTAATAAAATAAATTAGGGGTGTGAGGACTAATTTCTTAGGATTGGGTTTACACCCTTGGCTAGTAAGGAAACAACATAAATACATTATTTTCCTCATTCTTTCCATTTTCCACACAAAGCAACTTAGCAACATAGAGAGAAAGAGAGCGTTTTGGGAGAAGAAGAAGAAGAGCAAGAACAAGAGCAAGATTTGGATTTTGTGGAATCATCAAGAATCATCCAAGAACTTGAGGTAAGGGGTTTGATTTTCCATCTCATATAGTTAAGGGTTTGATAGTTATATTTTGGATTTGGGGAAAAATTAATAGGTTGATTCATGAGGTTTTGGTTGGTTGATTGTTGAAATAACTTAGAAAAGTTGGATTAGGAGTATGGATTATGGGTGTGTTATTGCTAGCATTGTAGGAAATGGAAGTTATAGAATGAAAACTGTAAACTGTTAAAAAAACCAGAAAACAAATTTCACAGGGAAGAAGAAGGAAATTTGGTGGAGGTTGGTTAATGGGGGAGGCGCCCAACTCAAGCTGAGGGGCGGCCGTCCCCCTCCCTAGGGCGCACGCCTCCATTCTTGTGCAAGAAAGGGACGTTCGTACCTGTATGCTGTGGGGATGGAACGGAATTGTGTTGTTTCTGTTTTTCTGTAAGTTGTATTTTCTGTTTTCTGCAGAATGGTTTTCTGCATAATTTTCCAAGCTAGCCTCATTTGTTTAAAATTCTCAATTTCACATAGCAGTTTATATTAATAAAATATAATTAGGACATAAGTTAGCCGATTAAATTTGGAACCCGATTTAATTCCGATTTTGGTAAATTGGTGCTCTCGAATTCAATTGACGTGCTAGCTAAGTTCGGCGTGTAGAAACGTAGTGGTGAGGTTAGTTTTTCGAAACTACGAGTTTTTACGAAACGACCCGTAATAGGCCAATTTACGGTTAAATTGAATCGGATTGCGTTTTAGTGGATTTAAGACACGTATGGACAATCTGATTGTGATGTTGTGATTATGATTAATGCGGTTATTAGGAATGGTTTTCGACGATTATTGATGTTTGACTATTTTTTCCGTATTTGGAATTTGGTGAATAAATTGATAATGATGTTGTGTGATTAAACATGATGTTTGTGACGGTGTATTTGTAATTGAATACTTGATGGCATGCGATGCGATGATAGGTTTATCTTGATGTGGATGAATGTGGCGGCGTGGACTTTATGTCAATTTTGATGGCGATGATGATGTTTTGTTGTGTTTTTTTGTCGAGTCACATACATTGTATTGGTGGCGAGCTTTTATCTTAGCGGCTCTTATATAATGACGATGGGCTTTATGCCAAATGTTCCTAAGTATCGACAAAGCGGTTACCATATACATAGTAATGTCTCATGGAGTCGGTTATGTTTATGTTTGAGTTGTTTGGCGTTGGGTTTTAATTGATGGATTATGTGAAATCGCGATGACTAACAGCTTCAGAATAGGATAGATCGTGCGTGTGCTCCTAAAGTCAAAGTTAGGGTTTCTTCAAAATTTCCTCTGTTCAAGATCCAATCAATTAGGGTTTAAGACTCCACTCACCTCAATTGATCTATCTTAATCAATCATCAATATTTGATCTACAAATTCCCAACTTTTTCTCATGATCTACCTTACATCGATCAATTAGGGTTTCGATCAAAGATAGTGAATCATTGACTTTCTGCTTAATGAATGACCTATTTGCTTGAAGATTGATCTTAACATCTTCAATGCAACATATTGACCTAATTTTTTGATTCAAAACATTACAAAATCCATGTTTCTTCATCAGACAAATTCTGAGTCATCTGATGAAAATTCATCTGCTCAAAAAAGTCAAACTTTGACTTTTGGTCAACTTTTTCAAATCCAACATGATCATAATCATAAAAAATAATCCATCATGATCATAAAAAATAAAGAAATGTGAAAAAGTCAACAAAAGTCAAGATTTGAATTTTTTCTAACACTTTGAAAAAATTTCTAGTGTTAAGAAACATAGTTTTCCTTACTTTCATGGCCATTTTTCACATAGATCCATTGTGATTAAGAAAAAACTCAAAAAATGAAAGTTGTAGGTATTGTTACAAGATTTCCAAAATGTCCCAGAATTTAAAAAAACACTTTGTGTAACTAAGGTTTTGAAAATAAAACTTAGAGCTCCATAACCATGAATTACAAGTCATTTTTCAAGAACTCTAAGTCATTTTTCACAAACCTCTCTTTCTAGAAGCCTTGTCATCACTAATAGATAGGTTATAACTGATAAATATCAATTAGAAATAATTGAGAGAGGATTGGATCAAGGAGAGATTTTTAATCATGGTTAAAAAGTTATCTATTTGCGTTAAATGCAAAAGATTCCTTCTTACCACTTAAGCCAAGTTGCAAGCTCTCTCAATGATAACCTTGCCTTGTCATTCAGAATTATTGGCCTATAAATAGAGGTCATTTCTTCATTTCAAACTACACCAAAGCAATCATAATCCAAGCTTTCCTTCTTTCTTTCTTGATTTCCAAGTTTCAAAGTTCAAAGAGGGAGAATTTTGCAATCTTCAAGCTTTGCAAATTCTGAGCAAACTTAAGCTTCCAACGTCTTCTAAACATCATTTACAAGTTGTTTGAAACCTTAAATCATCCAAAAACAAGCCAAGAGTCAGTTTTCTCCATAAAACTCCATTTGTGCAAGTTTTGAGCCAAAACTTCCAAACTTGAAAACCACTCGTGCTTGTCTTGATCTTACACTTTAGACACATTCTATACAACATATAGAGACTGCCCAAGCACTTAAAAAAGTTCTAGAAAAGCTCCATCATCATCTTCCATTTTCAAATTAGTAACCTGCAACTTGACTTGGTCAGAGAGTTCCAGCAACTTTTAGAACAATCTAAGAGTAGGAACACATTCAGTGAGGTTCAGGGATGCTTTTTCAATCATCACTTTGTACGTGGAAGCTATCCTACTCGATCCGGTATTTCATACCAAGAGGTAAGTTTTCAAAACTTTGATACCTCCATACATGCATCTTTAGCTTCAAATTTGAAAAGGAAGATGTAGATATCATATCACTAAAGTTATCTGGATCCTCAAGTTAAACTAAAATTAACTGAGCTCAAAGAATTAATCATTTTTTCAGTTAGGGTTTAAATTGGGATTATCAAAATTCACGTTCATCTTTGATTATTAATTTTAACAAGTCACATGGTAAGAATCGTGATGAAATTCTAGACAAATTTGTATTATAAATTTCCAAAATTGATGAAGAAACGAAGAAATTCAAATTTGAAGCCATGGATGTCGCGCCTGTTTCCACGAAGAAGATGAAGTGGAAATTCAAAATTTAAAAGCTTGGTTTATAATATATATTTGTAGTTTGAATTAAAACAATAGATGTATAGCCACCCCAGTGGTAAGCCAGCACACATTAAACCTTTCCTTCGCCTCAAGGTCCAGGGTTCGAATCCCCTTGGAACCTTTTTTGTAATAAAAGGCACAACAAGCTTCTGAGGCTTGATTCTCCAGAAGCACTTCTGAGGTTCAACCCTCCAGAAGTACTTCTGAAGCTTCTACTCCTAGAAGCTTTCCATTTCTACACTCTTCAGAAGCATTTCTAATGTTTCTATCCTTAGAAGCATCAAGCTTCTACCCATAGAAACTTTCAGTTTCTACACTCTTTAGAAGCACTTCTAGTGTTTCAACCTTCAGAAGCACCAGCTTCTCAAACATTCCTAGAAGCATCAAGCTTCTATCATCCAGAAGCAAGCTAGCTTCTGACCCCTTCAGAAGCAATCAAGTTCTGATCCCTTCAGAAGCACAACTTTTGAACATTTTCAAAAATTCATTTTTTTAAAACTCCTTCTAAACAAGGTGATTAAATGACAAGTCAAGCAAATGGCTCAGTGGAAAATCTTCACTTTTAAGCCAAAAGTCCAAGGTTCAAACCTCCTTAGGACCAAAAAACTCTTTTTTATCACTAATTTTCTCAAGTTTCTAGCAAACTTAAACATTTTCAAAAACTAATCAAAACTTTTCATTTTGAGATGATTTTTTTCACACTTGTCATTTAATATACCTATTTTATGATTATGTCAAAAAAATCCAAAAATATTTTCTTTTTGATTATATTTTTATGAAGTTAAAAAATGAGACATTTTAAGTATTTCTTAATACTTTCCAAAAATGTTTTCTTTCCAACTTTCAAACTTAAATCTTTTTCAAAACTTCTTGTGAATATCCTTCACTTTTTTCAAAATCATTTTCAAAACCTTTTCAAAACTTTTCAATAAACTTACACATATTTTTTCCATGATCAATTTAATTTAAAGATAAACCAAACCAGGTTTCTCCTTGAATTTCTAAATTGATCATGGGCCTCCCTCACGGTGTAAGTCCCAACCCTCCTATGTACATATTCATTTCCTTGTACATAACCACCCCTTCGTGTACATATTCATTTCCTTGTACACATACGATCATCATTGTAAATATTCAAGCATAAACAGACTTCATTCTTTTGTTTTCACCCACTTGTTTATACACCAATTCCATTAGTATTAAGAGAAGCATTATTCCCAGTGAAACTGCTCTTAAACCAATGGGCCTATCTTAAGGTGTAAGTCCCAAACCTTGTATATATTCAAGTTACACTTGCTTTAATTGCTCGTTTTATACACCTGTTTATATATTTCCTTCATAAACTCCTGTGAATACATATCACACACTTGTTCATATAACTGTTCAGTTATAAAATAACAACTAGCCTAACAACAAGGTTCCCCTTTAGCCTCCTCTTAGGCTTAATATAAGATAACTAATTTATTGAGTTAGCCTCCTCTTAGGCTTCGTAAAAGATAACTCATCTATTGAGTTAGCCTCATCTTAGGCTTCGTATAAGATAACTCATCTATTGAGTTAGCCTACTCTTAGGCTTCGTATAAGATAACTCATCTATTGAGTTAGCCTCCTCTTAGGCTTCATATAAGAAAACTGATTCATTGAGTTTAGCCTCCGCTTACGCTTCATATAAGACAACAACACCCCTGCTGAGTTAGCCTCCTCTTGGGCTTCGTTCAAAAGAACTCCCTCGTTGAGTTTAGCCTTATCTTGGGCATCAAGCAAGAAAGAGGCTGCCTCTACGCACTTGGTGAAATAGTCAATTGCCACAAGGATGAAACGATGTCCGTTGGAAGCTGTGGGCTTGATTTCTCCGATCATGTCAATGCCCCACATTGCAAAGGCCAAGGGGTTAGAACATTGGAGTCACTGGAGTACGTGCACTTTATCGGCATATATCGGCACTTGTGACAAGATCGAGCATAAGCGGTGACAATCGACTTCCATGGTGGACCAATAGTAACTGTTCTCAAAATCTTCTTAGCCATTGTGTGTCCCTTGGAGTGGGTACCAAAGCAGCCGTGTAACTCTTCCATGATACGCTCCTGTTTTCCGTCTACACACAGTAAAGCACAAATCGTGGTTGCGCTTGTATAAGATGTCGTTGCTGAGGAAGAATTTGGATGCAAATCTTCTCAAGAACTTCTTATCGTTGACAGATGCCCCTGTGGGATATTCTTGAGTTTCAAGATACCTCTTCACGTCGTAGTACCAAGGTTTCTCTTCTGTATCAAGTTCATAACAATATGCAGGCTCGTCAAACTTCTCAATGATGATCTGGGGAGCCTCGTTGTCCCATATGACCTTGAACATAGATGACATAGTAGCTAACGCATCTGCCAATTGATTCTCTTCTCGTGGAATGTGATTGAAAGAGATCTCTTCAAAGTAGGGGATCAAACTCAAAACATGCTCTCGATATGGAATGAGATTCGGATGCTTCGTCCCCTCGCATAATCGATGATCACTAAAGTTGAGTCTCCATACACTTGTAAGAATTTGATTCTTAAGTCGTGTGCAGCTGTTAATGCAAAAACATAATGGCGGTGAAAGGTGTGTCATGATCCATGGTTTGCCCGGGTTATTCTTCACCAACATCATGCAGGCATAGTGATAATCGTCGTTCCATTCTACCATGATCTTTCTTCAATAACTTGAAGATTGGCTGCAGTAAATGTGCAATTAATGTAATTCAATGAATCGACTTCCTTCTCGGTGACTTGATGGCATTTCTTGAATGGCTTTAACCTTGGCGGTCAACTTCAATACTTTACCACTAACAACAAATCCTAGGAATTTCGGATCGACTCCAAAAGTGCACTTGTTGGGGTTAAGTCTCAACTGTACTTCCTCAACCTATCAAGCAGTTTAGTAGATGATCAAGATATTCTTCTTGATGTGATCGAGCTATCATGTAAATCGGCGTAGACCTCTATCTCGTGATGAATCATGTCATGAAATAACGTCACCATAGCACGTTGATAAGTGGCGCCAGCGTTCTTCGATCCGAGCGGCATAACCTTGTAGCGAGTGCCCCATTATAACAGTAGTCTTCTCCGTGTCTTGGAGCCATTTTGATCGATTATAACGGAGAAACCATCCATGAAGGAAAAACCTTATCTGGCGGTGTTGTCAGCGAACATCAATATGAGGAAGTGGGAAATCGTCTTTCGGACTCACTTTGTTCAGATCTACGTAATCCACACACATTCGTACCTTGCCGTCCTTCTTAGTGCAGGCACGTTTACAACCATTGCGGATAAATATGACTAAGAAACCGGTGAGCGCTTCATAACTTGGCTTTTATTTTCTCGACATCTCGGGGCGCATCGGCAGACCTACATTTCCTTTGGGAGAAAACCTTCTTTCGTCGTGTAACGGTGTACCACAATATCAATGTCTAAACCCGGCATGTCTTCGTATGACCAAGCAAAACCTCAATACAATCTCGTAGCATGAGACTAATCTTTCCTTGACACTGTTCTCAAGACCCGCTCCTATCTTGATCTCTTTTACATCTTCATCGGTACCCAAATTCACAACCTCAACTTGCTCTTGTGTGGTTGTATAACTGCTCTTCTTCTGGCGATCGACAAGTTCTCCTGGCACTTCACAATCTTCCTCACCTTCGTCTTGGTAGATCGGATTATCGAAGTCATATTTGTAATAGCATAATTGTTATCAACGAGATTCGGAGTGATTCTGCGATTGTATCACGTGGGTGTGTGTAAAGAAACACATAGCTTTTAAAGGGTGACAAAGTAAAGAAAACAACGATTGAATGCAAAGTCCAACGATTTTATTGAATGAAAATATGCAAATGAGATAATAACCCTCACAAAGAGCCATGATGCCGGGTAGGGACACTGGGCTTTAGAGTTTATTATTCAAAACATAGAAAATCGAAAAGCAAAACAAAAACAAGAGCAATTACTCTGTCTAAAGGATATTGGTATAGCGTCTTGATCTTCCAATTCTTGAGTCCATTATGCAGGTTAGGAAGATCCATTTCTGATGTCGAACGTTGTAAGTCGTCTTCTATAGCATGGATCCACTTTGGCGATGCGGAAAGGAAGTTGGCGGCACGTTCGCGTATCATCTTCGACCCTTGATGGTGAAGCCTAAACCGGTCTTGTCGGTTGAAAGGAGGATCGGGGCTGTCCCCAAATAGTACTACCTCCTTCTTCAAGCAGCTTGAGCATCTTCCGAGGCCATCCTAGGTGGAACTTGTGTAACTTTAGGAGTGACGGGAGAGTCAGGGCATGACTCTGGGTATTGTTTCTAAAGCAGAGGGGTCGAAGAATTCACCCTCTACCACGAGTATCGGAATGGTATGAATGGTGACCATGTATTCTTCTTCACCACATCTTAACAACCTTCCCTTTCACGGGTACTTCACCGATGCAAGGTAGAGTAACACACCGCATGTATCCAAAAGGCGTCCAAGTAGGCAAGAGTAAGTTGGACGGATGCCCATGACAAAAAAGTGGACTCAAAGTCGGGAACCGACTTTAACGAGCGAGAATAGGCTCTCAAGTCTTGTTAAGCTTAGAACCATCAAAAGCTCTCACAATTATGTCCTTTGGTTTCGGGACCAACCCTTCAACATCAAGTCGATCAAAGCGGTCTTGGAAGGATATTCAAAGCGAGCGGTATCCACAAAACATGAGACAATGTAGCTGCATTCGGAGATGTGCAAGGCTTTGTTGTGTTCTTTCGTGATCAAATCAACATCGAGAAAACCTAGGCCGTTGTTGGCAGGCTAGCAATACAAACTTCAAATTGGTCATAGTAGTGTCTTGCGGTACATGAGCATTCTTGAAACTTCACCAAGGCGTTAGCATGAGCCTCGGAGCTCAAGCGAGCAAGCATGGAGATCTTGGGCGGTCTGTCCTAAGCATTCCACAACATTGTAGTCACTCTTCTTGATAATCTTGAATTTCCTCCATTTCTTGTTTGGAGGTGTCTTGATAAATTCCTTTGGTACTTCTCGTTGAAGCGGGATGAGTCCTGGTTCTTTCCTCTAGCTTGGGAATGGATTGAATAAATTGGAATGCAGTTGAGTCGAAGTGTCTTTTGGAGGAGAGATATGGAAAATACCCTTCGGTTACAGTCACCTTACTTGATCGGTGATGTTGTCAATATCGAATGGTAGCTTCTTAAGATCTTCAATAGTCGGAGGGTCTTGCTTGGCGCCATGAAGTAAACATCGGCTCCATAATTCCAAGGATAGCTTTGTCGGAGGAATATGGAACTAGTCTTGGAGAAGTAATAATGAGAGGTGCCACTCTAGCACAGGGATCGTGAGAGGAAATCCTTATAGTGTTAACATCGGCATAGTCTTGGGAAATCGTCACCCCATCCGGTTGTTTTAACGTCTTCAATAGGAATCTTATAGCTTTCAGAAACAGTGTACTTCACCATGTAATCATACTTTCCACATGGCTGCCCCAAGGTATCCCACATGAGCGGTGATGTTTTATTCACATCTTGATCTTGATTTCTTAGACATGTTTCACACAGACTCTCCACAGTGGTTTGAAATAGTATTTCACGGTTATCCATCATACCTTGAACACGTCTTATCAACCAAGCACAACCATCGGTGCGAGATGGGCACCGACAATTCTCGGGCATCACGGATTGACGCCGACTTCGGCAAATTCTTCTTAGTCATCGGGAGGAATGGTCAAGTCATCTATGTTGGCGTAAGTATCATCACCAACACATTAGAACTCTTGTCATGGTTAGGCATGGCGCGTTGATCACATTCGGTCTCGATAGGAGGATCAAACTCAATCCTTAGCTTCATCATATCTTGAATCTTGTTCTTCAAAGCCACAGGTTATCGGTGTCATGTGTCTGATGGCTGACTTTGTATATTTTGTATACATAGATGTGCGGATAAGTCGCCACCGACTTTTCTTTTATCAATTAAGGAAGGTGAAAAGAGCAGGAAAAGACCTTCGTTAGATTACGAGTAAGGAAAGGTTATGAAAAGGGAAGGTATTAGCACCCTTTCCATCCGTGATTATTCGGGCTCTTAGTTGCTCTTAGATCACTTTAAAATGTATTAACGTGTGTTTGACAAAAATGTCTTGAAAAGGCATTTCGCTTTGACTTTGTAATGATTCATGTAGGAATGTATACAAAGTGTTAGGAAATGTTTCGTTTTGAAAAGATTTTGAACTTTGAAAGAAAGTATACGGTGTGAAAAGTATTTGATTAGAGCAAGCAACTAAAGTCTTATTACCTACTCGGTGGTCGTTTTCGTGCTATTTCGTTCCTTTAGAATAGCGCTATCCATACCATTAGTTGGTAGGTAACTCTATTTGTTGGATGTAAGCGGGACATTCGAAGGACATCGTATGGTCATAAAAGCAACTTGTAAATCCTAGCACATTCGAAGGACTATCATCATTTTTGAGGCGACAATCGAGGTCAAGATCATGTATTTGGAGGCGACATCATTGGTCTATGATCTTTGTATCGAAGAGACTATGATGATTTGTTTTGAAAACAGCGGTGCTAGAATACCTCTACGTTCGAGGACATGACCATATTTGATTCGTAAAGCAGAGAGAATTACCTAAGGGGTGCATGTGTTAAAGAGTGTGTCAATTCAGGTATTTTATCTTGAAAATTAGAGTGAGCTATATTGATTTTAGTCTTGCCATACGCCTAATTACTAGCAGTTTATAGGGTGCGGAAATTAAAATCTTGGGAATGTAAAGTCTTGAAAGATAAATCCTACGCTATTACATGGCTTTAGGGCGGATACATAATTTAAACTTACGGAAAATAAAATCCTAATTAAAACTATTACATCCCATAAGCAATTACATAATTGGAAAAAGAAAAGCGATAAAGAGAATCGTCAAAACAGGATAACTGTGAAAAGATGAAAATCGGAAAATCTGAGGAAATCGAATAAGAGGAAAATGTTAGTAAAATTGATAATTTTTAAATGAGAAAAATATTTCATGCTGGAAATAACATTAATATGCTAAAATAATTTTTTGGGATTTTTTGGAGGTAATTTAATAATTAAAAACTAATTAAATGTGGTTTAAATGATAAATTAGAAATAAAATTAAATATGCATGAAAAATAATATTTTTTAATTTTATAAATTAAATAAACATTTTCTGGAAATAATGCAAAAGGAAAAATATTTTTTGGTGTTTTTTAATGCATGATAAAAAATTGTGAAAAGAAATTAAAATGCATGAGAAATATGAAAGAAAATATGAAAATAAAAAGAAAAATGTGTTAGTTTGTAAAAGAAGAAAAACAAATGGCCCTGGTGAGAATCGAACTCAGGACCCTGTCTTCACAAAGCCACGCCTTTGCCAACCGAGCCAGCGTGCACTACTGTTTGAAAAGGGCCGAATCACTTGTATACGTTTGTCGCTTCTGATTGCTTAGAACTCGCAAATCATCATCTTCCTCGTCTTGAAATTTTAAAACCGTCTTTACCTACGGTTTTACGGCGTTACTATAGCCTTTACCAAGATTATTTCCGTATACATCCAAAATCAAAACTTAAAAAGATAATATAAATTAACTTTGAGGCATGGATCGGTTCGAAATCATCCTACGGCGTAATTTTCCCCTAATTTTCCTATTTGAGCCTATTTGAGAACCATAACATTATGGTATTCCACCTAAACTCAATTGAGCGATCCACATAGCTTGAAATATCATCTCACGACAAACATTCAAATTATGTTATATGCATGGAAAGCAATCGATTTCAAAGGAAAAGTGTCAAAACCGTGAGTTTGATTTATTCTTGATGGATTCTTGATACAAAAACAGAATGATTCAATGGACCTCAAGCGATTAGCGAGGCTTAGAATCGGTTGAATTGAAGCAAAAACAAGGCTGCAAGTGTCTTGTAACCCATTTTTGAATTAGGTTAGGGTTCCTCAAGCCAATTCTTTTGTTTCCATCATGTGCTATGCATTATGTATTTATATTGGATGGAATTGGAGTTGATTTGAGGAAGAAATCATCATCAATCAATGCAAAACATATTTGATTTTGTACAAAATCAAATTTTCTCTTTTGATCAATTTCAATCAATTTCTTTCCAAATCCATCAAATTTCGAAATTTCTTTGGCTTTATTAGGTTGCTTGGATCTCAAGGAAGAAGAAAAATCAAATTTGCAATTAATTTTGATTTTATACTTTATTTTGAATTTAATTTGTATTTAAATGAATAAAATACAAATTAAATAGAAAAATAAAATAAAAATTCGTGGCATTAGGCTTGGATATTCCTAATTGTATAAAGAACAAGTTTGGATGAAGAAAAGTAAGCCCATTTGCAAAAATTTTGATTTTTAGAAGTATCTCTCTTTGTGCACTTCTTCAAAATTTCCCAACTTGTAAATGGTGTATCTTGCTCAATTTCCACATTTTTGAGTGTTCTTGGACTTTTAAAAGCTCTAAAGTCCTCTAACCAACCTCTTTGGTTTCATCTCAATTGGAGTTTCCATGCTCAATATATCTTCAAAACAAAATGTTGACTTTTGTTGACTTTGAAAAGGACACATAATGTTTTGATCCATACCTTTCAAATGAAGCATTTTTGAACATTCTTGTGAGACATGAAGTTGTAGAAATTGAATTTCCTTCAAAACAAGAGGTGGTGGAAAAATTTGAGAGAAAGTATGAAGAAGTTTTCGAGTCAAAGTTTGGTTGACTATTCACTGAGAAACCCTAATTTAGAAAGTTGACATTTGAGCAAATCTTGAATTTTCTTGATGAATCATGATCAATCCTTGATCAAATGATGAATGTAACGTCAAAATGAGGATGTTGACCAAAAATCATGAAGTTTGACTGTATGTTGACCACAATTGACTTTTTGTCTAATACAACTGATTTTCAACCATTTGAGCAATTGTCTGAGGTTACTTGACTTCTGAGGCTTGAAACTTGACATGGAGAGTCCTTGAAGTATATGAGGAGGCATGATGACCATTGGAGATGTTGGAATTCCATCTTGAATTGAGAAATACCAAACCCTAGTTTGGGTTGATTGCCTAGGAGAGGGTTTGTTTGATCAACCCTTGAGGAATCCTTGAGTATGGATGTATGGAATGTCTTGAGAAGATGGAGGGCAAATTTTGGGGTATGACATCGTGCCCTGGGCTATAGGAGTGGTAAGCACAGTTAGCATTAGGATTGTATCTCGGAGAGGAAGTGTTGACATTCTGAGGAGGATCCTTCAAAGTAATCAGCTCTGCTTTCAACATGTGTTGCAAGGCTTGCGCTAATGGCATGTT